>JAPQNM010000037.1:1078035-1113035 GCA_029783475.1 Metacarcinus magister | reverse complement strand
CACACATACACACACACACACACACAGCAACAAGCATTACCAGTGAGCCAATAGTAAACGGAGACGCAAGGCACAATTGGGAATAGAATTGTTGAAACCTGATACCCGTGCCCGCCGCCGGCAATTTAGACATGTCGATAGCCCTCAGAGGCGACGAGGGAAGGACACCAACGCGGCCTCACTCGACAGTAATTGCCTCCCATTGGTTCCGAAGAGTTAACAACAACAACAAAAACAACAACAAAAACAACAACAACGAAAAGGTGGATAAAGACATAAACATTCCCAGCAATTAACGAGTAAGTTGTCCCCTGATTGCTATTGATTCTATCGCTGTTGATTATTGGCCTGAAGCAATTAGATGTTTTTTCCACTCGTGTATTGGTGGTGCTGGGAAAGGAGCGGGACGAGAGTTGGATGGGTGAGGGACTGCTGGGTGTCTGATTTCCCTTTGGTTATCGGAGTTCCGGGGTGATATAACGTGCGTTGCGTGTAGGTCAGTGAACAGGAAACAATAGCAGCGTACTTTGCATCGGCTACCTCACAAAGGGGTCGAGGGAGGGAAGGGTGGAGGGCCAGCGAGTGATGTGTCCCTCCTAGCGTGCTTTATTGCCTCGTTTCTCCCCGCCTGACGAGGGCACCTGATGTTAATTAGCCCCCAGGTTTATGCTATTACAATGGTGCTCCAGCTAATAATGATACTAATACCAAGAGCATAATAAGCCCATTAATGCCAATGTTATTTATGATATGGTTGTAGCTTCTGATTGTTGTTAATATTACTTTCATCGCTCTTGTTACTGTTACGATGACTGTTGAAAATTGTGAATCATGTTGGGAAATTAGTATGAATATGATGTACGAACTTGGCTTCCCTACTACTGTGATGTGATTTCAAGCTTCCCACACGTGTGTATTCATGTATCAAGAATCACTGTTTGTATTATCACGCCATACGCCTCCGTGCTCGCTAAACAACCCGACCATGGCATAGATCAGTACATGGATTTATTACTTAATTTATTCTGTCATATGTCCTTTGAGTTAAAAAAAATCTCTCCCTTTCAAATTTACGACCTGAAAGAGTGTATTTATGGCGTGAATAACATGTGTGTGGTTATTGATGGTCTAAAACTGAATGTAATTTGTGGTTTGTGGAAGGCATGAGAGAGAGAGAGAGAGAGAGAGAGAGAGAGAGAGAGAGAGAGAGAGAGAGAGAGAGAGAGAGAGAGAGAGAGAGAGAGAGAGAGAGAGAGAAAAATAGATATTTAGAAAGTATAGTGAAGTGTGAAAGAGATAGAGGAAGCTGAGAGGAAGATGAAGTAGCGTTATAAATACTGATGAAGGAAGGAGGAATAAAGGAGGGAAGGAAGGGAGAAAGGAGGGTTTGACGTATAGAATAATAGAAGAAGAGCCAGAGGAATAGAGAAAGACCGGGAGAGAGAGAGAGAGAGAGAGAGAGAGAGAGAGAGAGAGAGAGAGAGAGAGAGAGAGAGAGAGAGAGAGAGAGAGAGAGAGAGAGAGAGAGAGAGAGAAAAAAAATAGTGTTATAAAACGGGGAGAGATAATAGTGAATGACAGGGAGAGAGACGGAAAAGTGTGGGAGGGAGGGAGAGAGGTAAAAGGAAGGAAAAGAATGGAAGGGAAATATCATGGAGCACTGCACACCTGAATTACGGAAACACAGGTGGTTGGCTTTACCTGTATTTGCTCTGCCAACTTATGAACAGTGAATGATGAAGGAATATTTACCAGTTGCCTAATTTTCCTCCTGCCACAAAGAGATGCCTTGTCTTCCCTCTCTCTCTCTCTCTCTCTCTCTCTCTCTCTCTCTCTCTCTCTCTCTCTCTCTCTCTCTCTCTCTCTCTCTCTCTCTCTCTCTCTCTCTCTCTCTCTCTCTCCCCTTTTCATTTCCTCTTCACTTATCTTTCATTTCAATATCACTCCTATATTCCACACTTTTTTAATTTGTCGTTTCCTCATTTCTTATCTCCGCCCTTCCTACCAACCTTCCCTCTCTCTGTCTCATCCAACATTCATTCCCTTCCTTCCCTCTCTCCTATCTTTCTTCCTTCCCTCCCTTCTTTCCTTCCTTCCTCTCATTCCTTCCTGCCTTCCTTCCCCTCCCACCTCTCTCCAACAAACCAATTTTTCCATGCATAATCCAAGAATATTAGTGAAGCTTAATATGAGAGAGTGGTGGGAGGGAAGGGAGAGAGAGATACCACTCCCTATGTCCCCCCATCCCTCTCCATTCCTTAAACTGCTCCCCTTACCCCCCATGACCCTCCCCATCCCCCATGACCCTCCCCCCATTGTAGGTTATGATGTGATGTGCAATTCATCATCATTTGACATTTTCTCTCCTTGATGGATGACTACAGAATCTCACAGCATCTCTTACGCTTATAGAAAAGAACCTTTGTACCTCAAGACTACCACCTTCATCTCCCGTCATCCACAGCATCACCCATCTTCATCACCCACCACTACCATCATCACACTTCTCCCCAACACTCTATAGTTAAAAGCACTTGGAGGGAGAGGTAGAGGCGGAAGGAGAGGGAAAGGAAGTGAAAATTTCCTGCCGTGTTGAATGTCGAGGGTAGAAACATTATCCTCATTTCAAGGTCTCAGGTAGATGATTATTAACAACACCTGAAAGTCTTCGCAGATTTTTTTCCTTCATCTGATCCGCCCAAAGCCTTTCTGTCAAGTTGGTTCAGAGTTTCATCTTCCCTCATTTTCTGTCTTTTTTTTCTTCCTCGCGTCTCAGATTCATGTTGGAGGAGAGTGTGTGTGTGTGTGTGTGTGTGTGTGTGTGTGTGTGTGTGTGTGTGTGTGTGTGTGTGTGTGTGTGTGTGTGTGTGTATGTGAGAGGGAAATATAGCTAGGGAGGAAATATATAGTTTTTTTTCTCTCTTCTTTTGTTCTTGTTTCTTGTGACGTTCAAGTGTAAAATTAATTATGTGAAGTATTTGGTGAATTGTCTTGTAATACATTAGTCAAAATTTCGAAATGTTTTACCTGTATAGCACGAATTGTGTGTATGACTTCAATAACAATTACGGAATAACAACGTAAACCAAAGCCACAAGGTCAATTACAAAGCACATACAAAATATATCATGAGTAAAGGTTCTCATGTTTGAAAATCTTTAAGTACCTTCACAAAACATGACGCGTCGAGAGAGGATTGGAGAAAAAAGTTTTAAAAGGTTAAGCTGTTTACCGTTAAAGGAGGAGGAAGAGGAAGATGGGAAGGTAACAGGTGCGTGGGGGTGTGTGCGTGTGTTGGGCAGGCACAGAATTGGTGTATATATATTATTAGAGCGAGCGAGAGAGAGAGAGAGAGAGAGAGAGAGAGAGAGAGAGAGAGAGAGAGAGAGAGAGAGAGGGAGAGAGGGAGAGAAGGGCTAGATAGGAAATAGCATCATTAGAATATGAACCACAGTGAGTCTGGATAGATTTTACAGTAACATTCGTATCAAAAGTCAGAATGGGAGGCCAAGTTTTTAGTGTCTTTTAATTTTCATTCATATACTTTACTTTCTTTCCTCTCCTACTTGCATTCCCACCTCATCAGTTTGTGTTATCTTTCTTATCTATTTCCCCACTCAGAGCAGCTCCCTTTGCTTCTCTCTCTCTCTCTCTCTCTCTCTATCGTTTCTGCCAGCGCCATGGTTCTGTAAAACGTATTCACCATGTCTCTTACGACGGAAACTTAGGCATATTTTTTTTACCCCCGCACGAAATTTAGTGGAAAGGAGTTAATCTGTGGTGGAGATGCGCCTCATTTCGCTCACAGTATGTTCGTGGTAATGGCTTGGCCCTTAAGGATTATCTTAAAGTATCACCTATTCCCGTTCTTTTTACTTTTTTTTATGGTGGGTGGGGGAGGTGAGGAGCAGGAACGGTAGTAGTTGGCTTGTTTCTTATTCCTCTTCCTTATGTATGTATGTACGGTAAGGTCTGGCAGGTCTGATCCCTCGTGGCCGTTAGAGGGTAATGTAGTGTGTATTAGCAAGGTGAAAACAACACTAGTGGCTTAGGTTTTGGGTTTATTTTTGCTCTCTGGTGGAATTGGACTAGGACACACACACACACACTCTCTCTCTCTCTCTCTCTCTCTCTCTCTCTCTCTCTCTCTCTCTCTCTCTCTCTCTCTCTCTCTCTCTCTATGATTTTCTTTAATATTTAGCCCTTCACTGCAGCCTCTCCATAAATCGCTTCCCCATACAGTCAGTGAACCTTGAATTTAACTCAAGCATTTTATCTCTCCAGTCCCAGCTGGTTCCGCGTCCTACTTTTAGCCCTTCCTCCCTCCTCCCTCCTCCCTCCTTCCTCCTTCTCACTCTCTATTCTCTCCCCTTCCCTCTTCTCTTCCCTATTTATTCCTCCCTTCTCTTCCCTCCGGTACTGCTTAAGGCTCCTTCCTCTCCCCTTGTTATGTGTCTCAGTTTCATTTGTGTGTCTATCTGTTTTTAATGTATGTCTGTTTGGCTGTGTTTCCTTCTTCTCTCTCTCTCTCTCTCTCTCTCTCTCTCTCTCTCTCTCTCTCTCTCTCTCTCTCTCTCTCTCTCTCTCTCTCTCTCTCTCTCACATTCCTTTCGTAACCACCCTCGCCTCTTTTTTTGCATGACTAGTTTTATTCTCTCTCTCTCTCTCTCTCTCTCTCTCTCTCTCTCTCTCTCTCTCTCTCTCTCTCTCTCTCTCTCTCTCTCTCTCTCTCTCTCTCTCTCTCTTTCTTTCTTTTTGTTATTTTCTCTGTCATTCTTTTTTTCTCTTTCTTTGTTTCTTTCATACGTCGTCGATTTTTTTCTCACTTTGTATCGGTCAATATTTTTTTTTCTTTTTTTTCGTTCGCACGTTCTGGTGTTGCTTGTTTTGTTTTGTTTGTATGTTTTTTTTTCTCTATATATTTCTATCTTGATTTATTGTTTTTTATTTTGTTTTACCTTCTGAATATTTATTTTGATTTTCATTTTTCTTAATTTCTTTATAATTTTTTTTTCTACCTAATATCCTTATAGTTTTAATTCCTCCAAAAAAATGTTAACGGAGAATAGAAGTTAAAAGCAAGTAAGGTTTTGTCACAAGGGTACCTAGTTTTTATTTTTCTTGTTTTTTCTTTGAATATATCTCGCTTTCCATATCGCTCTTTTCTCTCTTTCTTTTTCTTTCTCTTATCCAAGGTTCTTCATTATTGTTCTTATTCAATTCTACTTCCTTGTTTCTTTCTCAACAGCGTAACATTGCAGAATATTTATGGTGAATACATTGATAAATTTACTCTATTTGAGATTTTTTAACATTAATTCCAAAGGTTGAGGGAAGTAGAAAAAACCCCGTTCAATTTTCGATCACAAACAACAATAGTTATACGTATAATAATCACATTTCCTACCATGAAGAACTGTAACTGATTTAAACACTGGAAAGTTCTTGTGTAACCTTAACTGGCACGTTTTCTTTGGTCAATAGTTCATTTTCTGTGTGTCGTTGGGAACACTCATTTAGTCTTGCATTATTGTAGCTCTGGCAGGAGGCTTGTACATTGGCAGTAGTTTGGTTTATGGTTGTATGGAGTGTATATTTGTTAATAATCATGGTTGGTATGGCTTAGCATGAATAATTAATACCGTAGCATCGATAGTGTGGCATTGCTGTGTTCTCTCCGTGGCTGCTGCTGCCCGGCGTGAAACTCTGCGGACACTGCGTCCCGCGTTTCACCACTACCTATTGCACACATTTTTTTTAACATTTTTGTTTGTGCTTCTGTTAGCTATTATTATTAATGTTGTTGTTATTATTATTATTATTGTTATTATTATTATTATTATTATTATTATTATTATTATTATTATTATCATTATTATTATCATCATTATCATTATCATTATCATTATTATTATTACTACTACTACTACTACTACTACTACTACTACTACTACTACTACTTCGATCATCCTTATTATTGTTACATAACACTTTAGTTTCTCATCGTAGCAAGAGTTTTCAAGTTTTCTTTGGCATAAACCGTTTTCTTCCTTCTATATTGACGCATGGAAGGGAACTTATGCATTTCTCTTGTGTGTGTGTGTGTGTGTGTGTGTGTGTGTGTGTGTGTGTGTGTGTGTGTGTGTGTGTGTTTGTGTGAAATAAGATTTAATTATCATATATACCACACACACACACACACACACACACACACACACACACACACACACACACACACACACACACACACACACTTTATCACCCAAAAAACCTCATTAACATACAATCAAATAGCACAACAATGAAATACGGAAGGACAGATAAAGTTTCGTCCACTTCTTGTCGCTCTTCCGCGCAGTACACAATATAGCGTCTAGAAGGCATTGTGTGGCTGAGCGGGGTGACCTTTTAGTACACCCAGCTGGCCTCACACCACCACAAACACTAGGAGCGAGGGATGAGGAGAGAGAGAGAAGCATCAGGAAACAATTGAGCATCATCCAAGGTCCCAGGTCCCCACACACCCACCCTGTTGTAATTTCCCAAGGGAGGAGGGTTCCCAGGGGCGTAGTGTTAGGCGTGAGGCTCTCTGACTGACACTCTTAGGGGCATGCCGACTCCCAACTTAGCTACTCCTCCTCGGCGGCCGTTGTCGAGGGATGGATGCGGAAGTAAGGTAGAATAAGGCAAGAGGAAAGTTGTGCCGCACGTAGGGTGACTCATACCCCAGGGTGACTGATATCCCCGGGTGCTCATAGTAGTTGATACCTTAGAATGACTGACAGCACATTGTGGCCGATAGTTCAGGGTGATTGATAATATAGGGTGATTAATTGCGTTCCCTTGTGTGATAGAGCGGCTTAGGTGGTGCAGGGTGACTTAAAAAGGAAAAATGGGGAAGTGACTTACAATTATCAGTGGAGTTCATGGTTGTGTAATAAAGTGTGACTCAGGATGACTTACTGTGACGTGGTGTAGGAGTGGAATGACTCATGACTCGGTGCAGGGTGTGTTATATGACGCTTCGGGTGATTCATATACACAGAAAGGCGATGTATAAAGATTATGTATATGAGACCAAGGCATCGTGTGTGTGTGTGTGTGTGTGTGTGTGTGTGTGTGTGTGTGTGTGTGTGTGTGTGTGTGTGTGTGTGTGTGTGTGTGTACTCGCTTGGCTGCGTGTTTACATGAACATGCAAAGAGTGCAGTGGAGTCAAGAGAAACACTCACCAAAGCTTTTTTTTGAAGTCTTTCTCTCTCTCTCTCTCTCTCTCTCTCTCTCTCTCTCTCTCTCTCTCTCTCTCTCTCTCTCTCTCTCTCTCTCTCTCCTCTCCTCTTCCTGTTTGCATCACTATAATTGTGCACCTCGATCTTTCCCTTTCTACTCCCTCTCCACACTCCCACTCTAATCTTCCACTCCTCCACCTTAACCACCCTCATCCTTTCCACCTCGATCGTCCCTCTGCTCTACTTCCCTCTAGTAACTTCCTCCTTCTCCTCTTCCACTTATCTGCTTGACCACACTCCTCCACCCCTCACTCCCATTACACTGTGCCTGCCTTGAATCCTCCTCCACCTCCCTCTGCCTGCTTCCCTTGCTGCAGACTCAGACAGAGATGAAGGCAGGATGCAGGGTTGGCCTTATCATGTCTCGCTGTTTGGCTTTCATCCCCCGGCTGTTTGAGGTCCACGTGTCATTCTCCTGCCATATGCGATACTTGTGTGTGTGTGTGTGTGTGTGTGTGTGTGTGTGTGTGTATTTCTGTCTGTCAATCTGTCTTTTTATCTGTTTCTGTATGTCTGTGTGGCTCTCTCTCTCTCTCTCTCTCTCTCTCTCTCTCTCTCTCTCTCTCTCTCTCTCTCTCTCTCTCTCTCTCTCTCTCTCTCTCTCTCGCTTTCTTTTCTTTCTTAAAGTAGGAGAACGCTTCAAGAAAAGCTCCAAGGCCACACCACTACATTTTGTTGCTAATTTGGAACACCTACACACACACACACACACACACACACACACACACACACACACACACACACACACACACACACACACACACACACACACACATAGTCCTTTGCTTACAACATTTTTCGAAGCATTTCTCACATTTTTCTCCCATTTCGAACCACCATTTGCTGCCTTTTCTGTCTTTCATCGCTCGTCACTTTCCTTTACCATTCCTCCTTCCGCGTCACATACTGGCAGTCACCCTTTGCCTCAACCATTTTCTCTTGCATGCCTTACACTCTCCCAGGATACCCATTTGGCCTTCTTTTACTATCCCTTCTAGCATACCTTCCCTTACCCCTCCCTGCACTTGCCTTGTCCTTTCATGGCCTACCCAATTTTATCTTCATCTTACCTAGCCTACCATAAAATAAAACAGCCTACACTACTTTAATTTAGTCCACCTCATTATACTTACAGCCTACCTTAACCTACTTTTAAATGACTCCTAGACCACCTCACCCTGTCTAAGCCTGTATCAGCCTTCTGGCCCAGCCTGTCTCATCCTGTCTCATCTTAGCCTGCCTTCTTCGCCGCATTACGCACGTTCAACGACCTAATATCTAACTCTTACGACTTTCTGAGCGCCGCCTCGCTTCGACAGAGGCCTAATATCTGGTCAAACAAGCCATTAGGTTCCTTCATGGCCTCCTCAGCGTCTTTGTACACTGCTGCTCCTCTCTCGATGGTCGCCTCGTAACGTATGCCTCTTGCTCCCAATGTGGGTCATCTTTTTGGTGTTAGTATGCCGTACAACACACTCATTTTGGGGTCGATCGAGTGGAAGACTTGTTATTTTTGATGTTTTCTATATTAATATTATTGTTGTTGTTATTATTATTGTTATTATTATTATTATTGTTATGAAGTTGTGGTGTTAATTAGCGTGTCCAGGTAAGCTTACTGCATTGTTCCTTCCTTCCCTCTACTCGTGATAAACATTTGACGTCTCCGTAATCGACTTTTTTTTCTATTTCACTCTATGAGAAAAGGTATAGCTTCACTTAACGTGTTTATTAAGTTAGGCGTTGCAGATCCCACGATAAGCGCGTCTTAAGGCTTGACTTCCCCCTAATGAGGTGTAATTACTATGCAAATGAGAGAGAAAGTGGTTAAGGGGCGTGAGAAGTGACGCTCCAACCAGCCTGGCGCTCCGGCCCCCTGGTGGCGAACCCGGGAACAAACTACTGACGAAGGCTGGAGTCTTTTCTCTTCCTGATTATTTTCCTTCGTTTTTTCTTTCTTTTATTTCTTGTGTTCATGTTTCACTGCCTATCATTTGTCTTTCTTTCTTTCTGTCTGTCTGTCCATGTGCTTTTTTTGTCTGTCTGTGTTTCATTATTTTACTCGCATTTCCTTTTTATCAACATAACTTTAGTTTTAAAAATAATCCTTCAGCGTTGTTTAAAGCCTCATGTTTAGTTCCAAGGACAAGGTTTTTGTGGATTCTAGAAAATACCTCGTGTATTTTTGTGTCACGAGCCAAAGATGTAAATATCGGTATTGTATCCAAGCGATGAACTTAGCTTTGTTGTGTAAAAAAAAGATGGAAAGAAAGTGTGGCAAGGTAAAAAAATAAAATAAAACCAAAGAATAAGGTAATGTGACTCTTTTAGTTGTATTGAGAAAAAATATGAATTTAAGAAAAGTCTCTTAATCTCTTTTTTTTTCCTTGTGACGAGAAAAAACTGAGAACAAAAATTATGGTTTAGCCAGATTTATATTTTCAAAAGTTTGGACAAGTATCCTTGAGAAGGCAGTAAATAAGCCTCTTCCTCCTGGCACCCTTTCCTTCTTTTCTCTATTCTGTCGCTCCTAAATTCCACTAACACTTTTCTCCATTTGTGTCTTCTTCGTATTCCTTGGTTTTTCCTTTTGTGAATTCTTCCTTCGCAAAATTTTACTCGCCCAATTATCAAATACACACTTATGATTCCTGCGCCAAATATAGCAACGAAGACGGATTTATTGCACTGTTTTTGACACGTGTATAATATGTATATCATCCGGTCTTAACCAGCATAGGCCGCTTGAGAGTGTAAGTACAGGAGGTGTTGGTAAGACAGAAGCCTGGTCCCGTCTGTCTCATAGGCTACCTGTCCTCTTGACCTCAACTCTGTTACCAAGTTCAGAATGTCAAGGCAGTGAACCTACCAATTAAATTCGTAAAAAGTTGAAGAATTCGTGTCGAGGCTTCACTCTACTCTTCGCTCCTCTCCCTGCCACTCCCAGCTCGTCACATGCTCCCCTGCCACGTACTGTCTCGTCCAATCCTGCAGTAGCTTGAAACTCTTCTCCCTGGTGGCCGTTAGTGCCGCCTCAGTAACTCGTGAAAAATGCATCTTGTTGTCTGGGTGAACACGTGCATAACGAAGGTGACAAGACTGGAATGAAATTTGAAGTGTCTATGAAACAGTAAATTTGAAGTGTCTATGAAAGAGTAAATTTTCTTTAACATTAATCCTTGGAAAACTGTAACGAAGGAGGATTTTTGTTTCCTTTAATTGTGATAGAGGCCATAAGGAGGGAACCTGTGTACTCTGTGTCTTGTAATAAATTTGCTCTTTTGTTGACTTGGCTGCAGTGATAGTCTTGGTGGGTGTGTCTGACCAAATACTGTGATATATTTGTAGCACTATTAATTGGCGTGTTGTGTTGTGAGGGGCTGGCTAGTGTGTTTCAGTGTGGCGGACAAACTGTGATGGCAAAACAAGACCGATTGGCTACTTTATTTCTCTTTTTCTCTCTATCTCCCTCTTTTTTTCCTCTCATTTTCCCAAACTTCTTTCTTCTTTCTCTCCCTTCATCCCTTCAGTAATTGGTCTTCCAGGAGCATGAAGAAAAGTCACCTTGTAATGACTACCGAGAAATGGGACAAGACAAGGGAGGAAGAAAGGAAAATAAGTCACGAGAGGTCGGCGGATAAGGGATAGATAAAAGGGAAAGTCTTAAGAGACAGAAAATAAAGATGAATAGGAATGAAGAAAGAGGGAAATGTAAGATGATAAAAGTAAGAAAAGAAAGAGGAAAAAGGGAGGAGATGGAGGGAAAAGATAGAGCTGAGAAAGAGACAGGAGGAAAGAGACAATGAGGTAAAGGAAGGGCAAAGAAGGAAAGGAAGAGAAGGGAAGGAAAGGAGTGGTTGAGAGAGCAAGGCAGAATGAGGGGAACGAAGGAAATAATTAAATGATTAAGGAAGGGGAAGAAAGAAATCAAGACATAGAATTAAAAAGGAATGGAAAAAGAGAAAGAAAGAATGAAAAGGAGGGGGAAGTGGAGGGAAAAGAGCACGAGTGAGAGAGAAAAAAAAGAGAAAGAAATGTAAGGGGAAAATAAAAATATAAGAAATCAAAGGAAGAGGGGAATGAGAGGAAGAATGAGGGTGGTGTCTTCTGAGTCGGAAATAGTCATAGTCTAATTAAAGATCTGAGTTAGTGAAGGATTATACATTGGTGTTGATTGTAGAATATTACTTGTATCGACTTATTGACCAGAAAATTAGCATCAGGTTTAGTAAAGAAGAATTGCATTGATTAGGTTATTATTATTATTATTATTATTATTATTATTATTATTATTATTATTATTATTATTATTATTATTATTATTATTATCCTCTCCTTTTTCTTCTTCCTTCTTTTATTTTTTCTGCGTCTTCCTCTTTGAACATTCTCTATAAAAGGAAAAAGTATCCAATTAATTAGTGTATAAAATTTTCAACGATCGGTAAAAAGATAATTATTTCTAATCCATTCTACCTTTACTGTTTTTTCTTCTTTTAAACGAACAAGTGAATGATTTATTTGCAATCCTTTCTATGTTTTAATCTTTCTACGTTAACTTTTCAAATTTTCTTGAAACACCACCTCACCTTACCTTACCTTACTTTACCTTACCTTACCTTACCTTACTTTACCTTACCTTACTTTACTTGATCTTACCCAACCTTACTTATTTTTCCTCTAACACAAGTGGATTTCCCCTCTTTTCATCGTTTTACTTTGTGTTTGTTACATCACTTTACACTTTAATGCAGAGAACAGGAGGGAGGGTCATGTTGGTCTTTCTACTTGGTCCAAATTTCCATCAGAACTTTTCCCATTGCCACTGAAACTTTACTTTGGGGGGGCGAGAGGTTTTGGACAGGGCAACGAACGCTCCACCCGATTGTTTCATTAAGCTTACAAGGCTCTGGTGTTATTCCCGGGCTAGAATAACAGGTAGGGACAAGGTGGCTGTTTAGGTGGACGATTTCACCTGTTTTAAAGCACCTAATTGACTACTTTTTTGTTGCCTTTTAGTTTTATTGGTACATATTTTTTTCAACACCATTTTTTTTTGACGTGGGTTATAGAGGGTGATGGTAAATAGTTAGGATTGTGTTGGTATATAGTGTATTGTATTTTCCTCTGGCTCTTTGTAAAAAAAATTGCAATATAGCGTTTATATGCATTGTTACAACAGGTATTGATGTTAAATTTACCTGCTTGGTCCTCTGATAAAAAAAAAGTTGCGGGCGAGTGTGGGTGGCATTTGATGATGGTATTTTACGGTAAAGTGCAGGTAAATTATGTAAAAGGTGAGCCATTTGCACCATTATTTAAACTAGTTAATCTTATTGTGGTGAAACTCAACGATTATCCGATGATGAGATAATCCAGTTATGAGAAATGAGTGAAAAGTGTCAGTACAGGCCACCCCCGCCCCCCTATCTCTCTATCTCTCTCTCTCTCTCTCTCTCTCTCTCTCTCTCTCTCTCTCTCTCTCTCTCTCTCTCTCTCTCTCTCTCTCTCTCTCTCTCTCACACACGTCATTTAGAAGTACACAATATTTCGTTAATCAAAAAATATTGGAGTGAAAAAAAGACATTTGCATCCACTCTTCACCCCTGAGTTTGCACATTGTCTTTGCCTTTTCAACTGGTCTCTGGTGTGAATGGTTTTGTATTGTATGTGCAATTGCATGTTTTTTTAATTGGTCTATAAAGAAAACAATGCGTCGGAACACTATTCTTAGAAGGGATTGAATTTTTTGAATGAAACTACAAACATCAAACATCAATCAAATATCTTCCTCTTCACCTTTTGAACACCATCACAGGTAGTTATAACAAAGAATATAGTTGTGTAGTAGTTGTGAAAAAAAAAGAAAAAAATATATAAAAAAAAACGTCTATATAAGCTATTAAAAAAGAATTCCCCCCAAGGTTTTAAATGTAAGTTTTATCGGAACCGTTTACACGAGCGACAACATGCAATAAAAATTCCCTTTCAACCGGATATCCAACATCACCACCTCCAATCACTGCAAATCGAACCTACCTGCTACCTGCCTTCCTACCGTTTACTCTGTTATATACTTTTTATTTTCCTTAAACCATAAAAAAAAGCAATCTCAGTCTTATAACATTAATTTAAACGTCTTACTCGAAGCCATTTAAAAGACAACACAAATTCAAGTCAGTTAAATGGACTATAACAATAGGTGGGTTGAGATGGCTAATTAAAGGCTTAAAGGTAATGTCTCCATATCAGGTAAAAGCCCTAAGATGGGACGAGGAAACGAGGCTTATGTCTGTATGGGTTGTGGAGGCGAGACGTAATGAAATAGATATAGAGTTGAAGTAATAAAGATGGAATTGGTGATATAACCGTAATGTTGAAGGGAGAGGGAGAGGGAGAGTTGCAATGGGACGGTGCAGCCAGGACGGCGTCAGCTGGGCGGGGGCGAGATAACTGAGGATGCTGTTTTTGGCGATTACAGAGATAAGAGATAAAGAGAAGAGAAGAGAGAGAGAGAGAGAGAGAGAGAGAGAGAGAGAGAGAGAGAGAGAGAGAGAGAGAGAGAGAGAGAGAGAGAGAGAGAGAGAGAGAGAGAGAGAGAGATACTATATATAATTTTCATTACATCTCGATATTCTTAGGTAATTTAGTCTCAGTATTGACGGACAAGAGTGGAGTGTAGTCGCCCTTGACGTAAAGCCTCATTGGACAGGTAGAGGTTAATGAGTTTTTTGCTCGTGTTAATTACGTCACAGTTTACCTGAGGATTTGTACCAATCACCCACCACCCACTACACCCATGTTTGAAACGCCCACTGTCTATTCCTACAATTTAAGAGTTTGTGTGTGTGTGTTGTGTGTCGGCAACGGAGTGTAACCACGTGTGAGCCCCGAGCTAGGTCACCTTTTATGACCTGACGGAGGAAGTTGTAGAGGTTTGAGAGCAAATAGAGGCAATAAAAATAGAATGCCTGACCAGTGGGTGCCTGGCTATCACTGGAGTTCCCTTTACCGGCACGCGAAACGACCTGACGTGATAGAAAGCAATTACGCAGATACAATTTAAGTTATGTTATTGTTAAACTTCACTCACTCTCTCTCTCACTCTTGCTTCCTCTATCTTTCTTTCTCTCTTTCTCGTTTCTCCAGTAGTTATGTGTTGCTCCCTTCTATCTATTTTCATAACTCTCTTCTTTTGTTGTTTTCTTTTCTCGTGGGGAGGAATTAAGGCGCCCACACCTGTCTACCTCGTCCCCTTCACCTGAGGGACAAAGGGACTCAGATTCCTATTCACATTAAGGGCTCGGTCGTGGGTCTGAAACTTAAAGGGATGTGTCTGTTTGAGGGTTTCTTGTTCATTTGATGCGGACAGACACTGCTTTACAACTAGCTATTTGCTCTTCTTTCATATCTGTCTGTTTGTAGCTACTTGTGTTAATTTGTGTTTGTATATTACTGTGTTTGTATGTGTCTGTTTGTCTGTTTTCCTTCGCTCTGTCTGTTTATATCGATGTTTTTATACCTGTGTTTTTCTTTCTCTCTCTCTTTATTTTCCTGTCGTTTCTTCATGAAGTAATTCCTGACAGAACAAACTTACAAAAAAATCTTTTAGTATGTGCAGCTTCACACAAATTCTGATTTTTTTTTGTGTGTGAACTGCTTTAACAAAACCGTATGTATATATTTTTAACGTGTATTTTTTTTGGCGGACACTGAACGGACGCGAGTGGACTGTGCAGAGAGCATATTGTGGAGCAGAGTTTTCATTCCACTTTTATTTAGCAGGGAAAGAATTACATCATAACGGTTATTCGTGTGTGTGTGTGTGTGTGTGTGTGTGTGTGTGTGTGTGTGTGTGTGTGTGTGTGTGTGTGTGTGTGTGTGTGTGTGATTGTGTGTGTGTTGTTGTTGTTGTGTGTGTGTAAACCATGATGTATCAGCACTTTTCCTTAAGTACAATATTTAAGGTGGAAAAAAAAAGACAAATCATAATTACAAAATGACGTCATTATTTTCTTCCTTTCCCTTGAAACTCGAACAATTACCAAAAAAAAAGTAAAACAGAAACGTAGAAGTATTTACAGTTTCTTTGTCGTTTGTAAACATTTCCATCATCGTTACTTGTACTTTTGTAACACTAAGCACGTTCTTGTTATTTTAGGAACACAAAGCATTCCTTTCACTCATTACTCTCCCCTTCCTAAGCCTTGTGTACCTTCCTAACCCTCTCCTATCCCGTCCTATCCCCACCTGCCTCCTCCTATCATTAAATATTTCCTTCCTTCGAGTACCTTACATAGCTTCTCCTCCTCTTCCTCCTCCTCCTCTTCCTCCCTTCCCTTCCATTTCTGCTTCCACTCCATCCTAATCATAAACCTAAATTGAATGCGTTTTCTGTATAGTTTATCTTGAGGAAAATTTCATCGTCTTGGCCCAGGAATTTTATAAAGAAATTGTTGAGTTTGTTGGCGAAATACTTGCCTCGGGAGTTATTTTAATTTTTTTTCTTCTTGTATTGTAATTTGAAATATTTGCCGTTTAATTGATTATACACTTTGTTTGTCTGTAATGTTTGTTTGTTTGTCTGTCTGTCTATGTGAGTCTTTTTCAGTTTGTGTGTGTGTGTGTGTGTGTATTTCATTTAGTTTCTCTCTCTCTCTCTCTCTCTCTCTCTCTCTCTCTCTCTCTCTCTCTCTCTCTCTCTCTCTCTCTCTCTCTCTCTCTCTCTCTCTCTCTCTCTTATCGCTTCCTTTTCTCTACTCCATTACGTTCCCTTGTTCCTTATCTGTCATGTTCACGAATGCAGTGGTTTCCTGCTTTCTCTCTCTATCTTTCTCTTTCCTTTTCAGTCCCTCTCTTTCTCCTCCTTTGCCTCTGTTTCTTTGATGTCTTTCTTTTCATTCTTTTTCCCTTCCTCTCTTGTTCCATTATCTCTCATGTTATCTTGTTTACATCTGTTCTGCTTTGTTACTTTTTATTGTTTTTTTTTCGTTTATTTATTTATTTTGTGTGATTGTGTGTTTATTTAATTTGGTGGTGGTGATGGTGATGTATGTGTGTGTGTGTGTGTGTGTGTGTGTGTGTGTGTGTGTGTGTGTGTGTGTGTGTGTGTGTGTGTGTGTGTGTGTGTGTGTGTGTTAATGCAAGTATTCTTATATATTTTTAAGTCTGTCTGCTGTGTGACTGACTCTCTCTCTCTCTCTCTCTCTCTCTCTCTCTCTCTCTCTCTCTCTCTCTCTCTCTCTCTCTCTCTCTCTCTCTCTCTCTCTCTCTCTCTCTCCCTCTCCCTCTCCCTCCCATTACACACACACACACACACACACACACCCCACACACACACACACACCCACACACACACACACACACACACACACACACACACACACACACACACACACACACACACACACACACCCACACACACACACACACACACACACACACACACACACACACACACACACACACACACACAGGGGAATAGCTAGAGATATAACCACATCAAGAATCACAACTCATAGAATGGAGACCAGCCAACTTTGTTCATCCTGGAGCAAGTTTTTCCTGATGAGAGAGAGAGAGAGAGAGAGAGAGAGAGAGAGAGAGAGAGAGAGAGAGAGAGAGAGAGAGAGAGAGAGAGAGAGAGAGAGAGAGAGAGAGAGAAAAAAAAAGAGAGATAGCTCCCCCCTATGGCCTTGTGCATTTTCTCTTCTCGTTTGGTACAAATATAAATCCATTTGTCAGATTCAGTAAACCTTTGGTCGTCCTTCCCGATGGACTGAATGCAATATCTGGAAGACGAAAGTTACCCAGACAACTCCATCTCAGAAATATGTTGACACTGCGCCTCTCTTTTCCCTCCACTCACATATTCATTTTTCCTTCCGGCTGTGCGGTATTTGATGGTTTTCCTTTGTACCTGTATTTCAATGGAGTTATTTTTTTACTATGGTAGAAGATTCAAGACAATATTGGACTTATATTTGTGTTGCCAGTCGTGATATTTTGCTGCGTTTTTTATATTAATTATTTCATGAGGAAAGAAACAGTTGCGTATCATGACTAAGTGTTTGAATGTTTAACTGGGAAGGAAATATAATGTGTGTCTGTGTTTTTTGGTCAGGTCAGTGAGTCGGTTTTTATGCCTTGGTAGCACAGTGTTGTTCTCCTGAGTATGAACTGACCTTGACTTGACGCTCAATACCAATGTTAATGTTGATTTGGATCCTCAAGTCCCTCGTGCGCTCTGTCTTCCGTTATGACCGCGAGACATGAAGACTAAGGATGAAGAAGTGAATGTACAGGTTTGATAACAAGTGTTTTCCGAGAATCAAGTGGAGTTATTGCAGTAAGTATTGTGTTAAGTCACTGATGTATTTTTTTATTTAGTTTGTGTTGTGTTATTTGTATTGTATTTGAACAGCATCTCATGATAATTTTTTACTCCTGGCTGATTGCTAATATAAGATCGTGAGTAAAGCGTAATTGGGAACAAAAAGTAAAATGAATATAAAATAGAAAACAAATATTACTATTGCGCATTCTCTTCATGACTAGTGACTAAAAAATACGGTAAAAAAAAAAGTGAAACGTAGTTGTTCAAGATAACCTTCGTGTTTTGAGAGGAAATAGTCGAGAAACAAAAGGGAAAATAAAATAAAAAAGGTGAACAGTAGGTCGGCAAAAAGAAACGAGGGAAAGAAAGAGAGAAACGGAAAGTAAGGTTGAGAATCATGGGGTGGAAAATATTACCTCGATGAGAAGGAAAATGGGTGGTGGTATGAAGGAGGGCAAGGATAACTTTTCTTAGTGTGTGGTTGGAGGAGGCTGAGGAAGGACCAGATAAGAAAGGACGGAAGGTAACGAAGGAAGTAAAGATTAAGGAAGACATGGAGAGAAAGACGATATAAGACAAAATAAATAAATTAAATGAAAACACGTACAGAGGCTAAGTTGGCAGGGCGGAAGAAACTTTTAAGAGGACATGGGAAGAAAATGGAAAGAAGAAGGAGAGAAAGTTTAAGTAAGGAGGAAAAAATATATATTTCTGAAGAGAATTTTGAGAAAGAGACGATTGCAACGAGAAAGGAGGGAGAATTTAAGGTCCAAAGAAAAGGGAAAGATCAGAGAGAGGAAGGAAGGAGACTTTAAGAAGAAATTTTGATGACTAGAGGGAGAGAGAAAGGCGGAAAAATTCACAAGACTTGAAAAAGACAAAGAGCGAGCTAGAGAGAGAGAGAGAGAGAGAGAGAGAGAGAGAGAGAGAGAGAGAGAGAGAGAGAGAGAAAGAGAGAAAGAGAGAACTGAGGACTGATAAGATAAGAAAGCCTAAAGAAAGGTAAATAAAAGAAACATGGAAAGGAGAAAATATGAAAGAGGAGAGGGAGAAGAAAGGAGAAAATATGAAAGAGAAGAAGGGGAGGCAAAGTTAAGAAATCCATGAGAGAGAGAGAGAAAAAAAAACCAGGAAGGAAGAGGCAGCACGAACGAAAACACGACTAAAATAAAAAAAAAAATGGATGAAAACAAAAGAAAAAGAAAAAGAAACAGGAAGCCTAAAAGGACATAAAGAAAACATACAGTGTTGAAAACAGAGAAACGTGTGAAGAGAGAGAGAGAGAGAGAGTCCTAGTGAAAAATATGTAGAAGAGAAAGAAGATGAAGGGAAAGACGAGGGTAGGAGAGATAACAGGAAGAAAATTTATGTAGCTTGGAGAAGTCACGCGAAGAAAAAAAAAGACGAGAGAGAGAGAGAAGAAAAAAAAAGAAAAAGAAAGAGGAATATTTATGCTAGAGGAAGACGAGCTGAAGAGGAAAGAAAAGTCGGAGAGGTAATGGGAGGAAAGAAGTTGTAGAGAAAGTAGAGAACGCAGCGGAGAGGAAAGAAAGGGTCATAGGAAAGTAAGTAAAAATGAGGAGGAAAAATACTCTGTGATATTTCATGTAGGAGGAAAATGTGT
The DNA here is from genome assembly GCA_029783475.1 of Metacarcinus magister. Classification (NCBI taxonomy): domain Eukaryota; kingdom Metazoa; phylum Arthropoda; class Malacostraca; order Decapoda; family Cancridae; genus Metacarcinus; species Metacarcinus magister. The sequence goes on along the minus strand of JAPQNM010000037.1, from coordinate 1,093,791 downwards.
CCTCATGTGGCAAGGAAAATGGGAGGAAAGGTCTGTGTTGGGCTTTGTGAAGGAACTATTTGTAGGAGATAAAGATAGAAGAATAAAGATAGGAGGATAAAGATAGGAGATAAAGAAAAAAAAATAGGTGTCTAGTTTCTTCTTATTCCTTCATCTTTTTTTTGATAATTAGATTTTTTATATATTTTTAATTATATTCTTATCATCATCATCATCATCGTCATCCAATCACCATTAAGACGCGGTAATTACACACAGTAGCAATCTGATTTACATTAATCAAATAGATAGCTTCGTGACCAGCCCCGGGCCATCATAACGTGCTGTATACCGTCTAATTCATTTCTTCATTAGGCTATTAAAGAGTAACACGCAGGCTTCTCATGCTGTATTTACTCCTATTACTATTGATACTGTTGTTGTTGATGATGTTGTTGTTGTTGTTGTTGTTGTTGTTGCTGTTGCTGTTGTTGTTGTTATTGTTGTTGTTGTTGTTGTAGCTGCAAGTTTAATGGTTTGTAGTGATTGTAGATGCGTTTTAGTGTATTATTACCCCAGTTTAGGTTGAAAAAATATAATATCATGATAATTTTAGAAGGCAAATCTTGGAGGTGGTGATGTTAACGTTACTGTTCTTCATATTTCTTTTTTTATTATTGTTGATAGTGGTTTAGTTAGTGTGTTAATTTACCTCCACCATCATCACCATCACCACCATCACCATCACCACCATCACCATCACCACACAGAAGTAAAACAAGCAAAGTTAAAACATCATCGCTACAACTAAACAAACATTGGGACTGACAATAAAGCAAAGCGCTGCTCCACTATGAGAGAGAGAGAGAGAGAGAGAGAGAGAGAGAGAGAGAGAGAGAGAGAGAGAGAGAGAGAGAGAGAGAGAGAGAGAGAGAGAGAGAGAGAGAGAGAACTAATATTTTCATAGCAACATCTATTCACCGATGCGGAAGAGGAGGAGTGTGAGAAGGAGGAGGAGACTGGAAGCAGGAATAAGGAAGAGGGAGAATTGGAGGATAGGACGCAAGGGAGATTTTGTAAGCCTAAACAAGTCCTAACACCACCTAAGGACTCGTTAGGAAGGTGGGCAAAGCTGTGGTATCGTCCGTTGGAGGCTAATGACCGATAGCATACTTAATGGACCTTGTAATGATGCTAAGATGAACTTGTGCAGGTAGATTAAGTTTAAGTTTGTGAAAGACTCGCTCTCTCTCTTTAGCTGTATCTTTATCTTTATCTTTATCTCTCTCTCTCTCTCTCTCTCTCTCTCTCTCTCTCTCTCTCTCTCTCTCTCTCTCTCTCTCTCTCTCTCTCTCTCTCTCTCTCTCTCTCTCTCTCTTTCGTCTTTCTCTGTTTTTTTCTTTTGCCTTTTCGAGTTTATTCTTGTGTCTTTTTTTGGTTTATTTATTGATTTATTTGTTTATTAATTTATTCATTAGTTTGTATGTTTATTTATTTATTTATTCAACTGTGTGTGTGTGTGTGTGTGTGTGTGTGTGTGTGTGTGTGTGTGTAGCGTTATTTACTGATATTAATATTTTTTTTTCTGTGGGGTTGTGAGATGTGGTGGAATGTTTACATGGCGTGGTGGTGGTGGTGGTGGTGGTGGTGGTGGTGGTGGTGGTGGTGGTGGTGGTGGTGGTGGTGGCTATTGTGGAAATAATTGTTACGGTAATTACTAGCACAGGTGTGGAGTGGATTTACATAGAAATTTTAATAAAGGGAAGAAAGTGGATATAGAAATAAGGTGGATGTAGCTAGCGTTTATAAGGATGAAAGTAGATGTAATTATAGATGCTAAAACGTAAGGTTGGATACTGTATAAGCGAGTACAATTATATTTCCAACATGTATAGAAAGTAGAAATAACAGTAGTGACAAAATTAGTACAACATCGTAGAGTTAGGTACAACAAACCCAATATTCATTCCCCTTTATACATCCTGTCTGGCTGTGTCTGGGAAAAGTGCCAGAGTGAACCTCGTGCCATTCCCTTCCCTGCGACAACCTGGTATAAGGGTTAGTTTTGTATTAAAGCTTAGTCCCAAATAATTATCATCCCAGTTAGTATGCAGTGGTAGTTCTGAGTAATACCAAAATATCTTACTTCCCTTTTTTCTTGCTTACAGACGTGGTGGGAAAGATTTTCATTCAGTGTGTAAGGGAAATTTTTTGTTTTGTTTTTGTGTATAGAAATGAAGGGTCGTACGCCATCTGTATACTGGTAGCAGCAACGTTATTCACTGTAGGTCATCTTCAACTCAGAAAATGGAAATTGTTACTCTTGTAGCTATATATTGGATACGACCCAATACCATACTCCCTCGGGTCACTATTTTTCTGGTATGGATTAAACTTTCACATGCAAGTCTTTCTCGCTCTATATATCTATATCTCTATCTCTTACAATAAAAAAGGGATGTATCTCAGACTCTATTAATCGCCAGAATCTTCCTAGTGACCCAGATTCCATTCCAGACTGAAGAGTTTTATTCTGTAAATGAGTTGTTTGGAGTTTTTCACTGAACATCTGATATTTTTCTTCCCTCCCTCTTTCCTATCATTTTTTTCTCTTGTTTCTTTATCGCCTACAACTTTCTCTCTCGCCTTCTTTCTCTCTCTCGTTTTTTTTTCTGTTGTATCTGCCATTTATTTATATTTACCTGTGTTTTTTCTATTTACTATTCAACTTTATTCTATTTTATTCTATTCCTGGAAGTGTTTTTTTGTTTGTTTTCCGTATGTGTTATGTGACTTTTGTTAGTGTGTTCCTTTATATTTATTTTCGTGCGTCTTTTGTCTTCCTCTTCATGTTTTCAAGTGATATTTTTCTTTCTTCTTTTCTTTGGGTTTCACAGTTTCCTTTCATTACCCTCACCCTTTTTTTTCTTCTTCTTCTTCCCTTCGTTCAGTTATTTATATTTTGTTTCAGAGAAGGAAACATCAATACATTTCAAGGCGGGAAGGTGTTAAGGGAGAGAAAATCCTTAACATTCTCACAGGTTTAATTTCTCGATGTGGTTTTTCTCAGGATGTTTTCTTAATTGTCTTTATGTTCACCTGATGATACGTTTTACCTGTGTATTTAACTCACCTTTTTCTCTTCTTCCTCCAGGTGAGTGTGACATTCGTGCGAGGAGATAAATGTCCCCAGAGGAAGGTAAGGAGTTACAGCAAGAGGAGGAGGAGGAGGAGGAAGAGGAGGAGGAGAGGAAGAGGAAGAGGAGGAGGAGGAGGAGGAGGAGGAGGAGGATTGTAGTTGTGGAGTACACGAAAAAGGAAGAAAAGAAATAGAGGTAGGAGTGAGAACGAAAGTGAAGTGAGGATAAAGTGTAGAGACAAAGAATATTTATTCAGGGAAGAGGAAGGCAAGACGGAATGGAAGAGGATGGAGACGAATAACCTGGAGAGAGAGAGAGAGAGAGAGAGAGAGAGAGAGAGAGAGAGAGAGAGAGAGAGAGAGAGGAGAGAGGAGAGAGGAAGTGTTTTTTTCTCCTGTTATTCTGTGGGACTGTTTATGTTTGCTCATTAGAAGGCTTTCATTTAGTCAGCTGTTGTGACGTCACTATGTAAACAAACATGGCGTCGCTTTATAGTCTTGCTAGAAAGTGTTGTATGAATGTTTTTTTTTTTTTAATATTATTTTCAGGTTTAAGTTCATTTACATTTCCCGGAATTAAGGGATTATTTTTATATTGAACTTTTTTGTTGGTTGTGTTTTTATAAGAAGGAATACCACGGCATGAAAGATGTAATGTGATGGTGGAGGTGAAAGTATTAAGCTGTGGACCTGAATTTTAATGGACTGTAATTAAATAGTTTCAGCATCAAGTTAAATTGTCACTTATTACATTTGGTGTGTGTGTGTGTGTGTGTGTGTGTGTGTGTGTGTGTGTGTGTGTGTGTGTGTGTGTGTGTGTGTGTGTGTGTGTGTGTGCGCGTGTGCGTGTGCGTGTGTGTGTGTTCTTACGTGCCCACGGCTAGGATATCTCGAGCCGGCTCAGAAAAATATTAAATAATGTTACTTGCTATCGTTGCATATTTTCTACTAAAGAAAATTGTCATATATTTTCATAGCATATTTTTGATCCATGGAATTGACAGTCTTTATTATTATTATTATTATTATTATTATTATTATTATTATTATTATCATTATTATTATTATTTTATTAGAATATCTTAAAGTTTTATCATTATTTACTTTCTTTCCTTGACGTCTTCTTCCTCTCTCGCCATGTCACCTTCGACTTTCCAATTTTCTTTCACCATTTTTCCTTTGCCTTCAGACGGTGTGTTGGGCGTCACTTTGTTTCGTTCAGCTTAGTGCTTCCTGCCTGACCGAGTGTTTTGTTTGGTACGTGTCAGAGTGGCGACTGTCGTGCTCGTTGCCTCATTTGCATAACTTCTGAGCTGTAACCCTTGTAAGCTTTTATTTGGCAAGTCCAGCGGCGCCTCGATGGCTTAACCTGCTTCATGTATTGCCTCGAGCAGTGGTTTATGTCGCAAGGAATCGCGGGTCCTTGAAGACTAGACTTTTTTCTTCTTCTTCTTCATGCAACCACGGAATCATTGAAGCCTTAGAAATGTCTCTCATGTTATAAATTCTTGTGAATCCGTAAATTTTGACGCTATTTTTTTTTAGTGTAATAAAGGGCAAGGTAGAATGTATTAAGTAAAGGGGAGAGAAATTCCTTACTGATCAGAGGCCTTCACTTCTAGACGCTGTGATAAGGAATGTTTAGTTATTTGTAAAGAGAAGTCGATTTTTTGGTAGAATGTATTTAAGATTGACCCTCGTGGAGCCAGTGCTTAGGGTTCACTTTTAGGTGGATTAGGTAGCGAAGGTTGGTAGTTAGGTTAGGTAAGGTAAAGTAAGGGAAGGTAAGGTAAGGATTCAGGTTTTTTTTTTGTGTGTGTAAATCCATGTAATGCAGAGAAAATATAATCCAATGATAGATTACCCGTGAACATGAGGAAAAGTTTTTTGTTTGTGTATTAGAATGATTCTCACGGGACTGTGGAGGGAGAGACATCGATGCGGTAACAGTATTTCATTCAGAATCTATGTTATGCCAGTTATGAATGAGAACTTGTATTGATTAGGTACACGTGCGGGACTCTGTTGTTCTCCTGTTACAAACTTGTCCTCCTCGTCGGTTCGTGTGTGATATTTGATAGTTGTTGAGGTTTGTCTCGGGAAAATAGTTTGACCTTTGAGAATGATGACGCGGGGAGAGGAAACTTAATACACGTTGATAATTGAAGTTGGGAAGAATGACTCGTGAAACTCCCCCGCAACTTCTATAACGTTTAATATGTTTGATGATAATTATTATACTCTCCTTTCCTGAGTATTAAGTGTCCATAGAGTGACGGGTTATTTCTACTTAACCTTAATGCGGAAACTTCAACAATGTGTCAAGTTAAAAAGAAAAAAACAATGCATACTAGTTAGTTATCCAAGACTTATTTCTGTAACTTATTTTGTGTTACAGTGACTAAGTTTATTATACAGAAAATGTGGCGAATGCGGATGAAGCCAAAGTGGTCATGAATATTTTTGGAAAGGGGGTTGCAGAGGAGGGGGAGGAGAGGGAATTGGGGGGAGGAGGGATGGAGGGGGTAGAGGTAGCCGCTACTCGTGTGTTTCTTGGCGATGAACTGTTGTCTCGGCGAAGGATTCCAAGTTTAGCAGCAGCAGCAGCAGCAGCAGAAGCAGCAGCAGCAGCAGCAGCAGTTTATATTCCAACTTAGGCAGGAATACCTTAGTCAGACTTGTGGTTTATTGTCTCTGGAATTAGTTGCTGCGTCCGCCAGTTTGTGTTTTTTTGTTTGTGTGTGTGTGTGTGTGTGTGTGTGTGTGTGTGTGTGTGTGTGTGTGTGTGTGTGTGTGTGTGTGTGTTTGTTTGTTAGCCAGCATAAAAATAGCTTTACAAAGGAGTTGACTCGAGACCAGCTAATATAACCTAACAATATCTTTTGAAACTCATTGATGCCTCTGTAAAAACGTAAAAATAACCTCAGCTAAAAATATCCTTGGCCTCCTTCCCCTCAAGGATGACACAACCTGGCTTTACAAAATCATAAAACATTAAAAAACATTTCCATTACAATTAAAAGGAATGAGAATTAAAGAAAATAATATAGATTAATTGACATATAAAGAAATCCTTGAGTCTGAGCTTGATATAATAACGAGGTACAAACTAACTTTTAAACACTACTGAAAGGGCAGAGGCAAGAAACATTAAATATATTTCTATGACCATTAAAAGTGATAAAAATTAAAGAAAATAACATAGATTAACTTACATATAAACACTACGTAATCCTTGAGTCTGAGCTTGATATAATAACGAGGTACAAACTAACTTTTAAACACTACTGAAAGGGCAGAGGCAAGAGTGTTTCTGTCCTGCGTTGGTGGCATTGGGGACGTGGACTCACCCTCTGAAGGACACCCCATGAAATAAGTGTCTCGTAAAAGAGGTCGTTGTCTAATTGAAGCCGAAAATAACCGCCTCACACTCAGTACATGGCGGCGATGTGTGAGACAGCAATTACACCGCCTCACACGTTACACTAGGCACGGCAGTGTGTGTGTGTGTGTGGGTGTGTGGGTGTGTGGGTGTGTGTGTGTGGATCGTGACGCATGTGGTGATTAGGGAAGTAAATGTTTGGCCTTGCGAGGTACTCCACCACCACCACCACCACCACCACCACCACCACCAAAGGGTCACTCAGGAGGGCCACTTTAAGGTCCACACAGAGGAACACACCGTTGGGCTCCTTTTATAACTACTTTCAGGAACCATGTTAAGTCGACAGATGTTTAGTACCACTCGTAAGACCCATTAAGGTGATATCTCTTACGTGTCATTCTTATACACCGACCTTCAGGAATACTCTTAGTTAGAAAACGTAGTCAAGGATTCAATTTTAAGGTACTTTTTTTTAATGGGGTACTTGTCAAGGTTGTGTTACTGTGGTGTTGCATTACTTGATCACGTCTTAGGTGGTGGTGGTGTTAGGTTGGGGGTCCTTAAGATGGGATCAAGAGGAGGATTTTCTTCTATTGGTTCTCCTTAAAGTCTGGAGGCCAATGTTGTCTTATGTCTTTGTCTCCTGCAGTCCATTCAAGTGTTCCTCCCTTCATTTTTTATTATCTTACCCTTCCTCTCCTCTCCCTTCCTCTACTACCACCCTTCCTGTCCCTCTCTCCCTTCCCTCTCTCCCTCTAGGCCCTTGCTTGCTCCTATTTTCACATTTAGGCCCCTGGACTTACTTTATTTCTATATAACGCCCCCTACTTACTCCTCTCCTTCCCTTAGTCTCTTTTAAATGTTCCTTCTAACCTCTCTATTCACTCCCCTCGTTCCTTCTCAGACTCCTATTCCCTTTTTCTCCTCTCTCCTACCTGTATTCATTCCTCCCTCCCTTCCCACAATGCACCTCACTTAGTACTCTCCTTCGGCCTCTCCCAACACTCACTCCTTCAGGCTCTGGAGGTGAATAAAAAAAAATAGCCAAGTCACAGCTCATGTAAATAGAAAATGACGTCAATGTACTTTTGAGAGGACATGGACTATCTCTCTCTCTCTCTCTCTCTCTCTCTCTCTCTCTCTCTCTCTCTCTCTCTCTCTCTCTCTCTCTCTCTCTCTCTCTCTCTCTCTGATTTGGTCTTGGATAGAGACAGTAATGCTTCCTTTGTGAGTCCTGTAATGCTCTATTCTTCCCAAATGTCCTGTGAAAGTGTCCGCCATCAGACCCATCCCACGCCCACATCCTCCCACGCCCACACCTCCCACGCCCACACCCCATCCCCCACGCCCATCCGCCCAACACTACACTGAGCTGCTTCTCTCTTTCCCGCTCTTTTGCTTTTAACTGAATGTCATCCTTTACACGGCGCTGTCCTGCTGTATCGTGTCCTTCTGACGATCATCAATGGTGTTTCCTGGAGCAGTAGTCTCCCCTCACACTTAACGAGCCTCACTGCTGTAGGAATTGGGGAGATTAAAATGGAGAGAAGTGTGAGTGTTATGTATTTATCTATCTGGATGGGTTTGGTATTTATTTATTTATTATTTATTTTTTTATGTATATGCTTTGGTTACCTTTAAGAACTCGTGTAGGTGTAAGTAGTATGAGTATAGGTTAGTATTTCCCTTATAAACTTCCTTTTCTCTCTTTCTATTTTTTTTTCACTCAATTTTCAGTCATAAAATAGTGGTCATGGTACTCTTATTTCCCTTCTTTTCCTTTTCTCTTTTCCAATTTTGTGTCATTTTTTTGCATTCCTTTGAGAGCAAGACTGCAATTCCTGATAACATTAGTTTTGCCTTTTCTTCCTCCATCCTTACGGCGGCTAATGTGGTTTACGAGTACAATTCCTACAGTTGTTAGCCAGAGAAACGCCTCAATAGCGTCTCTAGCTGGAGCACTAACGAATGAGTTCTTAGTTTGCGTTAACGTTTGTTCTTTCCTTCCCTCTTGTTTGTGATTCCTGCTTTATTCCTTTGTTTTATTCATGGTTTTGTAGTTTTCTTGTTCTCTTTCTCTTCTTTGTAACTTCATGAATTTGTGGTTTGATGTAAATGTTGGTTTAGTTTTGGTCTTTTCTTTCTCTTATTCTTTTATTTATTTTCTCATTTTCCCTCCTCCTTCTCTTTTTGCTCTTTCTTTTTTCTCATTGTCTTCTTTTACATCCTTTTCCTCCTATTTTTCTTCCTTCTCCTCCTTTTTTTCCCTCTTTTCTACCTTTCTTTTTCCTCATATACTTACATAACAAATTCTCTTCCCTTTTCTCTCTTTTTTCCCCTCACTGTCTTTTCCCTTTGCGTTCCGTGCTGGATAGAGGCTGAGGGAGGGAGGGGGAGAGGGAAGGAAGGGGACGAGAGGGGAGGAAGGGAAGGGAGGGGAGAGGAGGGGAGAGGGGGAAGGGAGCATCGTACACCTAGCGTTTGCCTCATCATTTCACGATCAATACCTTCATTAATCGTCGCTCTTAATCACTTCACTAATGAGCAAAGGTATGTTGGGTGCATGTATCTGTTCCTCGGTCTGCTCCTCGCCTGTCATTACGACCCATCCGTTCACTCATTAAGGCTGTCTGTCTGGCTGTCTGTTAACCTTGGGTCTGTATGTGTGTGTGTATGTTGTGTGTGTGTGTCTAAATCTGTTGCTGTCTGTCTGTCTGTCTATCTATCTATTTCCCTGTTTGTGTGGTTTTATGATCTTTTTCCTCTTATATTTGTGTTTATTATGTGGTTTTATTTATTATTTTCTCTTATGTGTTTCTCTTCTATTTGTGTTTTCTGTTTTTATTTTGTCTTATTCACAATCTTTTTATTTATTTATATATTTTTTAGCGTAATTCTTGCTTTTTATATTTTTACTTGTCTTGGAATATCCGTAAAAAGTGTAGGTAGGTAAGACTGTCTCTTCCTGTTTGTTTTTAGTTCATGTACTGTTTGGAAAAAGAAAGGAAGGATATCGTGAATATATTCCTTTTATACCAAACTGTGAATATTTTCATGTACAGGGAAAAGTTATGTAAATACTTTTTCTTCCAGTGAAAACGTAAAGGAAATAGTAATGCTGTATTGTGAGGTGAAGCGAAAATATTGACTTTTTTTTCTTTTCTTTTATCAACGCATTTTATTATTAATTTTTTTTTGAGGGGCGTTTCTTTGTACTTTTTAATTTTTTTTACATGATTTTTTCTTCTAAGGGAAACAATAATAATAATAAAAAAAAAAAAATATGAGCAATGTACTAAGTGTGTCCCGATTTTTTTTTCTTTCTTTTGGTTTCTTTTCGATATATAAAGAAAAAGTTCCGTAATTTCATATGCGTGACAGGGTGTAATTTGAGTACGAGTGGCGGTGGTGGTGGTGGTGGTGGTGGTGGTGGTGGTGGTGGTGGTGGTGCCTGTTGTTGTTGTTGGTGTTGATATTGATGTTGATGATGATGATGTTGTTGATGTTGTTGTGTACTTTTGTGTCGAAATTTGCAGTACGTGGTTTGGAAACATTATGAGCCGTGTTTATTATTGTGGAGAGAGAGAGAGAGAGAGAGAGAGAGAGAGAGAGAGAGAGAGAGAGAGAGAGAGAGAGAGAGAGAGAGAGAGAGAGAGAGAGAGAGAGGGAGAGAAGGAGAGAGAATTACACACACACATACACACACACACATTCCTAAACGAACAACAAGACAATACAACACAAACTAAATACATTTGTTTTTCTCTCCTCTTCATATATATTATAACGACTCTCGCTTCAAGTCAGGAATAATACATAGACTTGGTGATGTTTGTTGTGGTGAAAGAGAATAACCTCACACATTTATGGAATCCTGGTCCTTCTATGCTTAAATTCTAGGAACAGAATATGCATTAATATTTATTGATTACATGTAATTCTTGTATTATTAATAGGAATGACGAGTAAGATAGATTGATGGGTAAGCAGATAGATAGATCGATAGATAGATGATACATTAATAAGAAAACTAACTAAACTACTCCTCAGTTCCGAAAATTAATTCACATTCATATATCAATGACAACAATAGACGTAAAAATAATGACGAATGAAAAAAATACTTCACGGTTAGAACATAAATAATGACAAAGGAAAAAAAAATAGCTTTGCTCATCATTGCGTTTCATTTCGTGTCCTGATGAATCCGCAGAGAATTCAGACTTTTCATTAGTGTCATTTTCTCATTTTTTAAAAGTCGTCTGGGGGAAACTTTTCTTACGAGTAAAAAAAATAGTAAATAATAATGTATTGCTGAATAGTTTGTGTGGACGGCGGGTCTGCCCTTGTGGCCCTCTGGCGGCCTCTTGACAATCTTGTTTGGGTTATAAAGTGTGTTCATGATTACGGGAAATGTAAATGAATTGTATTGATTTGCAAGAGAGTAAGAGAGAGTTGGTGCCCCTCCCTCCCCTTCCACACACACACACACACACACACACACACACACACACACACACACACACACACACACACACACACACACACACACTATAGTCAGTAATCCTCGCCTCGTCTTGCCCTCCTCTAATACATCTAATATCCTGTCCCTTCGTTATGCAAAATGCCTCACCTAATACTCTTGTTGCTGCCCCGTCAAGGTTTCCGCATCACCAGCTCGACATCGTAAGGCTTGGTGAGGGAGAGGACAGTGTGGATAGAGAGACGGGATGTAAGGGTGACTGTGGTATACCTTTGAGAGGGGAAGAGATACGAATGGAAGCCAGTAATATAGAGACGAATAATGATGATGATGATAATAATAATAATGTGTTGACCTAAATAATGATGTTTTTTTATTGAGAATGTATGCAAATCTTAATCTATTTTGCCTAGTTTGGTATTCAGGAGATAAAATGCTTATAGGTATCCGTTAAAATGCCTCAGTAAATTCACTTCGCATGTTATGAATGAAAATATTTTGGCCTGCATTGAAATTATTTATATTATTATTATTATTATTATTATTATTATTATTATTATTATTACTATTATTTCGTTTACCTTTATGTCAGATCACAACCCTCCCATCTTCACCTTATTCATTCTAAGTCTTACATTTCCACAACACCATCCACCACTCTCCTTGTCCCTCTTACGTCCACCTAAACTCGGGTCCCCACATTAAACTACACGCCATTCAGCCTCCCCGCGTGCATGCTTCCTGCTTGTGTTTGTAAATGTGGGCTTGTGAGGCGCGCTGCCGGATGAGGGCGTGAGGGGAAAGATGTGTCTGGTCATATATTTCCTTGCCTGTGTTTCGCTTCATGAGGATTAGGATCACGTGTGTTTGTATTTGAAATGCTGGGTTTAGGTGCTTGTCTCTGTCTGTCTGTCTGTGTGTGTGGGGCGGTGTCTGTATTTGTATGTGTGTGTGTGTGTGTTGGGAGGGGGGTGAAGGGGGTGCAGGAGGATTGCTTAGCAGATAGTATTGTTGTTGGTCCTCGTATTTCAATCACTCCTGCAGCTATTATCAGTTCTATTCGAGGTGATGTCACTGTTATCACCTCCACTGCTTTGTCTATTAGTATTGTTTACATTAACGTCTCTGCAACTACCACTAACACGTCACGTCCACTGTCATTACTACTACTACTACTACTACTACTACTACTACTACTACTACTACTACTACTACTACTACTACTACTACTACTACTACTACCACCACTACTACCACTACTAAAATATGCCTTGTTTTCGTCCTCCTTTTCTTAGAAATAGCAATAGAGGTAGAAGCATGGCAGAGAAAGACAATTAGGTGGAGGTGGAGGAGGAGGAGGTGGAGGAGGAGGTGGAGGAGGAGGTGGAGAAGGTGGAGGAGGAGGAGGAGGAACCAACCGAAACCCGTAGAGTTATGTATCTGGGTCAGGAGCCTGGCTGCCTCCTCCTCCTCCTCCTCCTCCTCTTCCTCCCACTCATTCTTCTCCTCCTCCTCCTCCTTGGGCCATTCCTTCTCCTCTACATACATTGCCACGGTCTTGTGAGGTGTGACGGAGAGCTTCATTACCTCTTGTTTGTGGTGGGTGTGGCGTCTCCAAGGTAACCTAACATGCCAGGTATACTTACTAAGGATCTCCAGGTGAATGTGATAATGGAATCTGGCGGCAACGAGAACAAGAACAAGAACAAGAACAGGAAGGGAGGAAGGAAATAGAGGCAGTAATTGATAGTTCATGTGTCATTAGGTGTTGTGATTCGTGGTCAAGTTAATGAGATGCAATAGAAGATTTACCATAAAGACTAAACTTCAATTAGAAACTACATTACATCAATTAAGGGAAGTTTGATTTATTTCTATTACTCTTGAATATCCTTGCCTCAGCCCCCCCCCTCCCTCCCTCCCTCCCTCCCTCCCTCCCTCCCTCCCTCCCTCCCTCCCTCCCTCCCTACCACCTTCAGGAGGCTCGCTATATCTTCCCTCCAGAGATTTCGCTCATGGTAATTCTTTTCTCTGTGTCAGCAAACTTTGTGAATGAGTCTTTTCCCCGGAGCAAGCTGGGTCAGTGGACTCAGGCGGGTTGTCTCCCCACCTGAGGCACGGGGAAAAAGTTTGGGAAGGGCCCCCCACCCTACAGACACAACCACAACAACCACCATCACCACCACCATCCTAGCAACACTATAATTCTAACGCCCTACCACTGCTTCAATACCCTGCCACCACCCCGCTGATCCACGCCCTTGAGGGGAGTTTGAAGGCGTTGTGTTGGTGTTGAGGCTTGAAACTCTGCAGCAGACCACTAGGATTTGCGTAATGCTCTTACCTTTTTATGTGTTGTGTTGATCTAAAGGCTAATGCCCCTGCACGCTGGTACTATTATTATTATTATTATTATTATTATTATTATTATTATTATTATTATTATTATTATTACCACCACCAATATTAGTAGCAATAGGAATAGCAGTAATGACGTAGTATTATTGTTGTTACTGTTTCTATTGCTGCATTTTTAAAAATTATAGATGGCGTGCGTGGCCTGAGAGACTGACGGTAGATAATATATTGACAGTAATTATCCTTGACATACCTCCCTTCAGGTATTCTCGAGGTCCAAGTCACGCCACTGCAACCTCGTATATATATTCACACAACGCGGGACAAATTGAAGCAATAAATTAAAGAAATAGGTTAAGAAAAAGAAATACTATGCCAGCAATATGTCGCTTACCTCCTCCACCCTCAAGATAAGAAGATAAGAAGACAGGGTGGAGGGTGGAACGTGCTCAGTTTAAACTCCACTTGACGTAAGAAGGTTGAGGTATGACATCAAGAAAAGGAATTAAGAGGAAAGCATCGCAGCTCACGTCCCACGCAAGGTCACAGCTGTTTCCTAGGATACAACAGAAAGAAGAGGAGGAGGAGGAGGAGGTGGTTGTGGTGCTAAGAAAGGAAGGAAACCAGGAAAGAAGAAATAAAGAAAGGAAGGAAGCAAGAAAAGAAAATATAAAAAAGGAGGAAGAGAGGAGAGAAAGAGCAGGTGTTTGCAGTCTTTTAAGAACACACCGATATCTCACGGTACGAACGCTGGGAAAGACTTGGGCGACGTTGATCGGAGAGACCGCGAGGCATTATTAAGAGACCTTCCAATATCGGTCTCTTACCCTCGCTTCCCTTCAACAGCCTCCCCGCGGGTCTGCAGTGCCTCGAAGCGTTACTTTTCTCCTTTGGTTGGTGGAGGGACGAACTCTGATGATTTGGAACCTGTTGAAAGGGAATGTCTGTCAGCGGTTCATCATTATCCACTTTGTTGGAGTTCAATTGAGTGTGTTCTGTCGTAGGATGTGGAGGATTTTGTGTGTAGATGTTTTCTTTCAGTAATTCTTTTAGTTTTTTTTTTTTTTAGGATTCTCCAGATTTTGAAGTATTTATTCGTATCTTCTAAAGGATTTCTTGTGATTATTAAGTAGATTTTTATACTTCAGATTGTATTATTTATTTACTTTTTACTGCGTGGAATTAATGTATGGCTATTGAGGTATAGGAAGGTAGGGAAGGAAGAAAAAGAAAACCTATGTGAGTCTTGGAAAATCTGATATCAAAGACTTTTTTTCTTCTTCCTTTCCACTAATTTCTTCTATAGAGTCTGTGGGATTAATGAACCATAACACACATTTTCTTGAAGGGGATAAAGGCGAGCGTAAAAAAAGAAAAAAGAAAAAGATTTAACTTCAGGGGACCTCAAAGGTATATCTTTTATTAATCATTAAGTTATTCTACGTATAAATCCATCTCCCTCAACTCTACAACCTTTCCCTTACAACAAATCAATAGAGTAGTAAACAAACCCATTTAATACCAGTAGAAAAATATAGCACTGATAAAATAGTACAAAAAAGACATGGAATACAAGTGGAAATAAAGCATTGGATGAAATTTCAGTGCTTTACCTGAATCCCAGTGTGTCGTGTGGACTCGGAGCTTCATTCACGTAATCTAAGGCATAACCATCACGGTGACTGCGTTGCCCTCCGTTACTGAGCCAATCTCCCCCCTGAGGCACGAGCACCGATTCTCCCCCATACCAATTGAGGAGAATTTGTAGTACAAGTCATCGAGAGACGCCTTATCGGGGTGGGAGTCGGGGCGTGACGTGGAGGAGGAGGAGGAGGAGGAGGAGGAGGAGAGGGACTATCTGAAGTGAGGGTGTCTGGAGGTCGTCTGGATTGAGGGGGATGAGATGCAGGTCTGGCGTGACTAGAGTGATGGGCAGAGGGTGAGCGGTGATTCCAACAAAGGATGCAGAGAAGGGTATGGGAAAGGGGGAAGAACGGGCCCAATGGATACCTATGAAAAGGGGAGGACGAGGAAGGCAAATGGCAGATAGGAAATGGTGGTGAAAGGAAGTTTTAAGAAAAGAGAAAGAAGGATAAAGAGATAAAAGAAAAAGGCTTATAGGAATTAGAGAAGAAAGAATTTGGAAAAGAAAGGAGAAAAAGAGTAAGCATAGTAAAGAGAAATAAAAGACAAGTAAAAGGAGAGTAAAAGTAAAAGGAAGTGAGGGTGAGGAGAATAATAGATAATAGAAAAAAAGGGAAAATGGCAAATAAAAGCTGAAACATGGGAAGGAGGTGAAGTTAGTTTAATGGGGAGGAAGGAGAAGGGAAGGGAAGGGAAGGTAAAAGAAGAGAAGAGGAAGAGGAAGGAAAGGTAAGGAAAGGGAAGGGAAGGTAAAAGAAGAGGAAGAGG
>JAPQNM010000037.1:1070535-1073035 GCA_029783475.1 Metacarcinus magister | reverse complement strand
AAGTGACGATAAAGGACATTATAGACGAGTGTAAAGTCATTGGAGAACTAATATATTTTTGCTTTTTATTCCTTAGTATAAATATAACAATCATTAAGTATAGAGTAGATCAAGGTTTGAGAATATGTAAGACTTAAGGAAACTAATAAGAATAATCTGAACTTTTTGAAATATAATAATAATAATAAAAACACGAAGCAGTGAATGAAGCAGTGAACGAAGCAGTGAACGAAGCAGTGAGTGAGTCTATTGAAAATGTCACTCGTGTTACCTTTGGTGTTCTAAGAATTGAATTAAAAGTAAGACGCATCACTGATTAAATTAAAACCAAACACTGTAAAAGAAAGCGAAACAAAACATCAAACAGTGAATAATGAACTGCGACGAGGTGATCAAAGGTAGTGGTGGTGCTGTCGCTTCTGTCTCATTCCTCGAAAACTCGTGAAAAAAGACGAAAAATGAGGACGCATCGGGAAAGAAAGTATGAAAATAAAAGGAAAAAATGAGAAAACAAGGAAACTAAAAAGTAAGATGATGGAGGAGGTGGAGAAGGAAAATGAGGAGGAAGAGGAGGAGGAAGAGGAGGAGTTATGTTCCCTGGTGTCGGCCGCCTCTCATCACCGTTGGAAGCTTGATTTAATGTGACTTTTACCGAATGTTGTGGGAGCCTCACCTAATACTCTGCCTCTCCTCCTCTTCCTCCTCTTCCTCATGTTCTCACTCAGTTCCCTTACGCTCTTGTTCCCTTTGCTAACTTCCTCTTCCTCCTCCTCTTCCTCGCCCTCCTCGCCCTGCTACGAAGCCTATAATTACCTCGGTAACTGAGTCTTCTGAAGGTGACGGCAACGTAATGAATCCAGATGCTAAGTTTAACACGAGACAAAGTGATTAATTGATACAACAAGTCGCCACCGCCGTCCAGCGCCATCTTCCCGCCACGACTGTCACTGTATATATGTAGGTTCAGTGGAGTGTAATGGTGTTCAGTCGCCCTGCCTCTCACTCTCACTTGTTCCTTGCTGGGCGAGTTATATTCCTGGTAAATTGGCGCGCAGTGAGTCAAGAGAATGGGAGTGTGTGTGTGTGTGTGTGTGTGTGTGTGTGTGTGTGTGTGTGTGTGTGTGTGTGTGTGTGTGTGTGTGGGTGTGGGTTTGGTTGTCTGTTAATGATTTACGTTTAATTTGTGGTTTGGGCCAAAAAATCATGTCCAGTCATAAATTGTTTCCATCTGAATTGTTACTCGTTAGGTTTTCTTTTTTTTTGCTTTATATATATGTTTTTTTATATTTTTTTTTATAGTTTTCTTCACCTGGCGTCGTGATTGCTGCTTCTATTTGTCTCTCGTTAACAAGTCAATCTGGGAAACACACACGAAACAGGAATTTCTCTTCTTGTCCATAAACCTTGGGGCACACCTTTGGAAAACTCTCATTACGTACTCAGGTAAAAGGTGACACTGCTTCGTTGGGGGGAAAATAATAATAATAAAAAAAAAAAATAAAACAAAATCAGGTGTTATTGAATTTTCGAGTAATTATATCCAACGAAGAACAATTACCAAGCTTCCAAAGTTGTGGACGATTACCTTGAGGAGACGACAGTGTGCTAGGCTGGCTGTGAGGGGAATGTTAGAGACGCGCTGCTCTGGTTCTGTCGTGGGTGTTCAGGAGAATGGAGAGGTGTAGAGAAAGGGGACAGTTGAGTGGAGGGAGAGGTAAGAGGGGAATGTTGGAAGGGAAACGAGTGAGGAGAGAGAAGCGAAGAGGGACTAGGGAAATGCATGGTGAGAGAGAGAGAGAGAGAGAGAGAGAGAGAGAGAGAGAGAGAGAGAGAGAGAGAGAGAGAGAGAGAGAGAGAGAGAGAGAGAGAGAGAGAGAGAGAGAGAGAGAGAGAGAGAGAGAGAGAGAGAGAGAAGTGAAACTGGAGAAGGAAGAGCGTTGGTGAGAATTTGGGAAAGGGAGAAAGGAGAGAAGAGCGGAGAGGGATAGTTGTTGCAGAGAGAGAGAGAGAGAGAGAGAGAGAGAGAGAGAGAGAGAGAGAGAGAGAGAGAGAGAGAGAAGAGAGAGAAGAGAGAGAGTAATAGAGCGATGCAATTGAAGAAAATAAAGACAGTGCTTGTGTGAGGTAAGAGGAAGGAAAGTTTTCGCCGGTTGATTGCTTGCTAATTTGATTTTCTTTAAAGCCTCTCTGGATCGTGTCAAGGAGGAGAGGGATGGAGGGCGGCGTGTGGCCCCTCCCGCCTCTTGGTCACGACTGGAATAAAGGGAGGGAGAGACTTTAATTATATGGAAATGAAGGAGACATAGGCGGGAGAAACGCGCTGTAAACCTTCAAGAGATATGTCCGGAGAGTCACTTTGAAGGCAAGTGTTGAACCTCGAACTCGTGTGTGTTTTTTTCTGTTTTCTTTGTGTGGATAAATGTTCTCTGTTTTGCTGTTTTTTGGCGTCATGGAAATTATTACTGTGGTTTTTTATCGCTTTTCTTATCGTTTTTTGGCT
>JAPQNM010000037.1:1053035-1065535 GCA_029783475.1 Metacarcinus magister | reverse complement strand
GTTTATTTCTATTAAACTATTACCCTTTTTATTTCACGATTCCCTGCACAAAAGACAAAATTTTTTCATCTTTTCCTCCTTTTACACATTTTCAAGACAGACATTAGTACGACTCGACACCAATCCACACAACAGAAGTAGAAAGTCATTAATCCAAGTAGATAAATCACTCCCTTTTATCACTTCCTCACCGTCACTTCCCTTCCCTTCCATTAACTTTGTGAGTCTACCAACCATTGACTCTCCACCTCTCCCCCTCTTTCCCAGACATGTACCTAATGACTCCATGAAATATAGAAGCATTGCCTAAATACCACAGAGAATAAGAGCAATTCCTGTGATAATATTTGGTGGAAAGTGAGGATGGAAAACCCAGCAAGGAAGACATAAAATAATAGATTGTTATACATGATGATAAATGATGAGAAAGAGCAAAGTGGAATTAGCAAGTGTATGAGTGAGGCAGTTTAAGAGTGAAATGAGAGAGCGTGCGAAGATGGAGTAAGTATATTTGTGATGATAAATGATGGAAGAAGAGGACGGGAGTAAGTAAGCAAATGGAGGAGTAAAAAAAAATAGAGAAACTGAAAAAATAACACTCATAATGATACGTGCTAAGAGAGAGAAAAAGGGAAAAAGAGAGAGACATAAAACACTGAAACAAACAGCTTAATTAACTATAATAATTGGTTCAAAAACATTATCTTGATGTGTTTGACTTTGCATATCTGAAAACATTGACCAGAAACTGACTGTGTTAACCTGTTAAACTAATAATAACCAAATTGACGCCGGACATTGACCTCTAATGACCGGATATTACTGCTTGTTAGCCACTCAAGTAGTTAGGTGGTCGGGAAGATTCACATTGATCTTCTATATCCTCAAATTATGGCGTAATCGGCTGAAAATTGGCGTAAATGTATTCCAATGTGAGTTGATGTTCGTCAATTGAAACTTAGTGATATTCTATTCCCCAAGTAACAGTGGCGTGAGGGATGAAATGAAGTTTTATCTATGCATGAAGTGGAAAGGGGAAGAAATTCATGGTAAAAATGATTGAAAACCATTTGCGAATGAGGAATGAAAAATGAAATGTTTCTGTGCGTGGTTGCAAGAGAGAGAAGAGAAACGAAAACGAGAAATTTAGGAAAGACAGAAGGAGAATGATAGATACATGTCATGGAGATAAATTATTGAATAGAACAAAATATGAATAATTAAAAAGATGAAAGAAATACATGACAAGCTGAAAAAAGAAGAAAAAGAAATAAAAGAGAAAATACACGTTCTTACCTGTGATGCAAGTAAATAAGGTAGATATGAAAGAGCATCTAGCGGCGGGTAACTGACGTGAAAGATAATGGAGAGCAATTGAAGCCAACAGTACCTGCAATCATACTAAGCCGCCCTAACCAGGTGAAGCGGAGGCCTTGGTAGAGGGAAGTATGAATGGTAGGGAATATTACCTGCTGGCAAGGAGACTATACACACACACACACACACACACACACACACACACACACACACACACACACACACACACACACACACACACACACACACACACACACACACACAGACAACCATAAACAAAAAAATAGAGCGTCGTTAGCTGTCGATATAGATAGAAAATGACCTCTGATAAAAATTGGTTTGGTCGCCTCTTAACCTACAGGTGGAGAGGAGCCAAAGCAAGCGACTCCCTGACAGGTGTTTATCCTCAGGTGTGGGTTAAGGAGGCAGATGGCGCTCCAGGGAGTTTCTAAGTGCGTTAAGGCGACACAAGAAGGCTGGAAGGGACGTAAAGGGAGCAAGGAGAGTCTTGGAAGAAAAAATTAGGAGAAATTACCTTCAACATAAGATAGGAGTGTTGAGAAAGGCTTGGTAAGGGAACATTGGAATTAGTGTGATAAGGAGAATTAGAACGTGCTAAAGGGAAGGGAATATAGGGTGGCTGAGGGAGAGTAAAGGAAATAGAATGTTCTTGAAAGGAAATAATATGAAGAAAACCGAAAAAAATTGAGTTATCTAGATATGAATTATA
The DNA here is from genome assembly GCA_029783475.1 of Metacarcinus magister. Classification (NCBI taxonomy): domain Eukaryota; kingdom Metazoa; phylum Arthropoda; class Malacostraca; order Decapoda; family Cancridae; genus Metacarcinus; species Metacarcinus magister. Next base: position 1,063,488 of record JAPQNM010000037.1, on the reverse strand, counting down.
TTGAAAAAGTGTGGCAAATTTTTTTAGGGATACGATTAAAGAAAAAAATAATTGATTTAAATAAGGAATAGAAAAAAAAATATCATGACATATCTATAAGAAGAAGATAGAGTGGTAATATTTAATGATTACATATGTCTAAGTATAAATAAGTCAAGTTTTATATACTTTACCACGAAACTTGGTCATTATTTATATTACAACATGAATAAAAGAAACAAAGAGTGTGTTGTTAAAGTTATATGGAAAAAAAACAACAGTGTCTTGATAGGATTTAATAATTTCCACTCTAGCCTCGACCCTCGCCTCGTGTCAAGTGGAATTGGTTTCGATTAAGAAGACGAGGTGGAGGAGAAAGTAAAGAGGATCGCTGGCCCATATCTCTCTCTCTCTCTCTCTCTCTCTCTCTCTCTCTCTCTCTCTCTCTCTCTCTCTCTCTCTCTCTCTCTCTCTCTCTCTCTCTCTCTCTCTCTCTCTCTTTCTCTTTCTCTGATTTTTCGTTAGTAAAGAAAAAAAGAATTAAAACCCGCGAAGACAATTAACCTTTTCTAGGATATAATGACCTCATTTGTATGATTTCCCAGACTTCCTCGTGCTCGGGTGATATTTTTTCGCAGTTCAAACGCTTGGAGTGAGAGAGAGAGGAACGTGAGTGGTAGTATTGCTTCTGTTCGGTAGCGGTAGCGGTGGTGGTGGTAGTGGTGGTGGTGGTGGTGGTGGTGGTGGTGGTGGTAGTGCCGCAGCTACGAAGGTTTTGTCGGAAATTAAAATAGTGGTATCAAGGGGAGAAGCAAGGCCTGTGACCCATCCTTGTGACCAACTTAAACTCCTTTAGATGAGCTACACTTAGGTCACACGGATGGCCCACTGGAAGCTGCACAGGCGGGCCACTCGGAGGGCCACTTTTAAGGGCCACTTTTGGGGTGCCTCGCGGGGCTGTTGAACAAATCCTTCGTCCCGTGTTGGCGGTGCTGCGGCTTCTGGTCGTGGCTCGTCCCGGATTGAGGCGGATTTTTGTTCTATTGGATCTTATCGGAGTCTGGCTGGAGGTTTCTGTTGTCTCCTCACCTCCCCTCGCTTTCCCCTCACCTCCCCTCAGTACCCAGCCTTCTTCCCCTTTTAGATGGGAGATTTGCTTTCCTGTGGTCGTGTTCAGCAGTGTCTCCCTTGCCCGTGTTTTACTCACCCCACGTTCACTACTCTCCCTTCCCTCCCACTCACCTCCCCTCTGTAGCACCTTCTCCCTTGCTTCCTGGTCTTGTAGGCAAACACACACACACACACGCACGCACACGCACACGCACACACGCACACACGCACACACGCACATACACCAGTGACTCTTTATTACTTAACTTTCCTTTCCTCTACCATAACCTCACTCAGAAAGTAGCAACAGCAGCATCTGTACAAACCATTTAACCAATAATACAACTTTTTTGTTGCATATATTTTGTATCCATGATTATAACGTACTTCAGTATCTTCTATATCATGTTTCCGTAGCAGCTACACACACATGTTGACGCTGTGAGGAGAACTAATACAAGAAAGTGGTATAGATTGTATCGGTGCTTTTCCTCCAATGATGCGATCTGACCAGAACTGTGGTGGTGGTGGTGGTGGTGGTGGTGGTGGTGGGTGATGGTGGTGATAATGGTGTTGGTGGTGACGTGGCTCCCTTATCTCACACCCAGAAGACACAAGGCCTGGTGTTGGAGAGGTCGTAAATATTGGTGTTTTCCTATTGATGTAACGGGAGGCTGCTGTAGGCCTAGAGAATGTGTTGTTGTGTTGTGTTGTGTTGTGTTGTGTCCTGCCTGCTAGTTGTCCTAAAGTAAGGTTGTGTTGTTTTGCATAAAGGTTAAAGGTTTATTTGTGGTTTTATAAAGTGTAAGATTATAGTTTTTTTTAATTGAAATGTTTGGATAAAGAAGGAGTTTTATGTTTAATTGGAAGTTTGTGTTCGTGTGTGTGTGTGTGTGTGTGTGTGTGTGTGTGTGTGTGTGTGTGTGTGTGTGTGTGTGTGTGTGCAAATAATCATAACCATTGTAGGTCTTTTAGAGAACACTATTGCGAATGATATTAAAACTAGTCCTCCCGAATACTGGCTTTGGTATTTGCATTAATGGCGGTGACAGTCTTTTTAAAGTTGTTTGGGTGAGAGTAAAAGTGGAGGTTTTTTTTATTTTTTTTTATTTTTTTTATTTTTTTATTTTTTGTCTTTTTTTTTGGAATTATTCGAAACCCATAAACAGTAGCACCTTTTTCCCGCTACGTTTGCACATTCACTCTGTCCGGATCCATCTCTTCTTCCCTGACAATGAAATATTTTACGTCACCCTCAAGGAACATTTGCAGAATAAATGTTCTCGTTCTCTCCTTTTTTTTTTTTCCCCTCCCTCTTAAAACTTCAGAAACGTACCCATTTCCTCATGCATATCCCCCTTCCCCTTGTATCCTCTCACCTCCCTTCTTCCTCTTCCTCCCTTCACCCAGCTCACACCCAAAGCTTTAGGCAACTCTTACATCCAATTGACGTAAAGTACACATTCCCTGCTTCCACCTAACCCTCACCTTTCCTTCATCTAACCACCATTCACCCGTCACCTTTCCCTTTCTCTTCCACCCTTCTCTTCCACCCTGCTCTTCCACCCTGCTCTTCCATCCTGCTCTTCACCCATCCCTTCACTCAGCCCTCATTGCGTTCTTACAAAGTCCTCACATCAAGCCTCGACTTCAACTAGAGAGAAGGAGAAGGAAGCCAATTTGCATCGGTAATAACTCGTTTGTTGAGGAGGAATTTCTTACACCATTTCCACTCCTTAGAGATGTAGGGACGAGGGAGCCTCCTCTTTGTCCGGGTCGTCCTGCTTGAAAAGGACTGTAAATACGACTTAACCGATGTATTTGAATTTTACACGGAATATATCGAACAGCCTCTGGCAATGCGTAACCCAAGGGAAACAAGACGCGTAAATTGTGCATTATTCTCCCGCTGAACATTAAGTGATAAAACTCATCGAGGAGAGAGGCAAGGAGGGGAAGGCGGCTCTTGGGAGTATTCTGGTGGTAGTGTGTGTGTGTGTGTGTGTGTGTTTGTGTGTGTGTGTGGGTGTGTGTGGTGTGTATGTGTGTGTGTTTTACGAGTATTTGGAAAACTTGATGCGAAGCGATAACTGTTCACTCTATCACTAAGGAAGACGCACAGCGAGGAGGAGGAGGAGGAGGAGGAGGAGGAGGAGGAGGAGGAGGAGAGGAGGTAGAGGAGGTAGAGGAGGTAGAGGAGGTAGAGGAAGACGATGACGACGACTAATACGAAAATGTTGACAGCAGTGATAGGGAGGAGGACGAGAAATTACCAATAACAAGTAATAGAAATATGAGGATAATGATTTAGAGAGGGACGAGTTTAAGAGGATTAGGAAAGGGTAAAATATTATAGACGAGGACTGATGAGGACGATGACCCTACCAGCTAACCGAACGCTGTCCTTAACACGATAATTAACAGAACATGGAGGGAGGTAAAGGCTGCCTGGTCTGTGGAGGGGATATTACACGGTAAGTGAATATTGAGTAGCCAATAATTACGTGCAAACGAGAACTCCAATCGAAATGAGATCAGTTATTGCGAGTCAGTGGTAGTAGTCGTGGTGTGTGTGTGTGTGTGTGTGTGTGTGTGTGTGTGTGTGTGTGTGTCTGTGTCTGTGTGTGTGGGTGTGTGTGTGTGTGTTAAGGTAAAAGTTTTTCTCTCACTCCAGCGCTAATTCAGTTACCTTTATTTATCTATTCTAAAAGGAGATGTAGGAAGGCAGAGGAGGAAGGGCAAAAGAGAGGAGGAGGAGGAGGAGGAGGAGGAGGAGGAGGAGGAGGAGGAGGAGGAGGAGGAGGAGGAGGAGGAGGAAGAGGAGGAGGAGGAGGAGGAGGAGGAGGAGGAGCCGCCGCCAAGCCTCTAGGGAGCCTCCGAGGTCTTGGTATTTTAATCTATTTGTGTAAGCGTTTCATTTATCCATTCTGTTAAGAGTCGAGTAATTTCATTGTTTTATTTTTCACTTTTTTTCACATTTGCTTCGCACCATTTTCTATTCATTGGATGAGTTTTACATTCTGACGTTGTGTATGTGTATTTATTTGTTTTATTTTTATTCGTATTTTTATTCCTATCCCGTCGTTTATTTTTTTCTATTTTTCATGTAATAATGGTTTTCGTTATACTTGACGTCCTTTTAATTTTTTTTATTTTTATTTTCTCGCACACCTTTCTCGCTTTTTAAAATTTTCTAACTGCTCACTTCTGTTGCCTATTATCGTCCTTTATTACATTTCTGTTTTTACTTCTCTCAGTTGAATTAATCTTTCCTGACGTGTCTTTACTCTCTCTCTCTCTCTCTCTCTCTCTCTCTCTCTCTCTCTCTCTCTCTCTCTCTCTCTCTCTCTCTCTCTCTCTCTCTCTCTCTCTCTCTCTCTCTCCTTGCGTCTTTCTTTCATATCCTCTCATTGTTTTCTTTCCTTTCCTTCCCTTCTATCTCTTCCCTTCCTTTCCTAATTACCTCGCTCCTTCACTTCACTCAGGCAGCTTTAAGAGGTCATGTAACTAAGTCAGATTATTGTGTTTTTGAGGTCATGGTATACATCGTAGAGGTCAAATGAGGTCAGGACATGGTAATTTAGTCTTCCCGTGATGTAGAGTATCCAATTTCAAAAGTAAATAAAGAGAGACAGAGAGAGAGAGAGAGAAAGTGTAATTTATTTCAGTGGTTATGGAAGCTGTGTCGCATCTCATTATACAGACAAACACAGTGCAAGGATCGCAGATGAAACACTTCGGTATAATTTGACTCATTCTATTTGTCATCACTTGTTGCTTGTTAGTCGCCAACACACACACACACACACACACCACACACACACACACACACACACACACACACACACACACACACACACACACACACACCCACACACACACACACTACCACCACCCCCCATTAGCTCAACCTTACTCACTCGCCATGGGAATTGTTGATTGGCATGGATCCCTTAGCAGAAGGAAGCCGGCATTCGACTCTCACGCTGCCATGACTCCAATCAGTTTGTGTCTTCCCTCCTTATGGGTGAAAGAGGCGCGGGCCCTCCATTTGCCGCCCAATATGCAAATCTGGAAAGAGGATTTGAGTGTCTGATTACGCCGAGCATTGCCGGGCCACACAAGGCAGTAGGGGAAGGAGAGGGTGGGTTTTAGCGTGATGAAGGGGCCTCGTGCTCTCTCCAGACGCCTCCTCCTCCACTGGGAGCTCATCGTGATTTATGTGGAGGCTGTGGAAGTGCCGTGTGTGTGTGTGTGTGTGTGTGTGTGTGTGTGTGTGTGTGTGTGTGTGTGTGTGTGTGTGTGTGTGATCATGGTACTGTTTATGGCGGGGTTGGTGGGTCTGAAGGCTTTGTGGCGTTGTTGTTATTGGTGTTACTGCGATGCCATTAGCAGCTGCCTTTGACTGTGTGTGTGTGTGTGTGTGTGTGTGTGTGTGTGTGTGTGTGTGGATGAGAGAGAGAGAGAGAGAGAGAGAGAGAGAGAGAGAGAGAGAGAGAGAGAGAGAGCGAGAGAGCGAGAGAGTGAGAGTAGGGAATAATGTCTTCCAGAATATGGTTACACGTTAGTAGAGGTTTTGCATGAAATATCCATATCAATGTTAGAATGGAAACAACAATATTAGCTTTTAAACAGAATGGGAAAGAGTTGGCAGCGGTTGAGAATTTTTTTTTATATCACATAAGGAAGAGGCGAGTTGAAGGGGTACACACACACACACACACACACACACACACACACACACACACACACACACACACACACACACACACACACACACACACACACATACAAAAGAAGAAGAACAAAAACGCATTACAAAGACTTCGCTTTAAGTTTTACAGAGGCAAATTTTTCTTTTTTTTGCTTCTTTTTTTCGCTCATTTTCCAGGAAGTCCGGCCTCATTAAGCAGCTCCATTTCATCTCGCTGCCTTGGAGTCAGACAGTTCGTAAAATTGCTTTGATTACGTTGTTGTGTGGTGAGTCTGCAACGCTATGCTATTACGGCGTTATTTAAGCCAACGTAAAGTAGAGTTGAGGGCGGAAGACTTATTATATTTTCTTTTCTAATAGGTACAAAAGGTATGCTAATTGATGTAGGTGTTAGGTTGTTTAATCCATTGAGTCCTGTAGGTGTTGTGTGGTGTTGAGGGATGCAGTAACACCTGGAAATACTACACACGCAATGGGAGAGAAAGGAATGACTGGCTCTCACTCTCATTCTTTCTCTCTCGCATGACACGACTTGAGTGAAGCGTTTAGTGTCATGGCTGTAATAGTTTTATCCTGCAAGACATCTAAACACCTGAGGCAACATAAATTATCCTTCCAATTAAAAGCCACGAGACATATTGCTTGGATCTCGTTGTGAAAATAAAGGATCTTCACCATCCATCATAAACAGACGTGGTTGTGAAATTAGTTTGTGTTTTAAATAGTTTGCTTTTAATAATGGATGGGAAGGTTACGTGCGCTACATTGCCGGCTTCTTTATATTGTTGGTTGTTAAACTGTATATTTATTTTCCTCGTACGTTCAGCGGTGGTATGGCTGAGAACCAAGTTATTGAAAGGTGTCCTGTGTATTGTATTGTTGTGTATTACTAGTGTTGTATTTGTGTTTATTGCATTCGTTGTGTTGTGTAACTTGTGTGTAATCAAAAGTTTCCATTTCATTTATTCAGGTGGGGAAGGTAACCATGCAATCCTTTTTATTATTTTTCATTTTACTCAATGGTAATATATTTGCTTCATTTCCGTTACTAATACCACTTCTTTTCCCATTTTTTTGATGTCATTTCACAGTATTTTCCTATCATTAACTTTTTTCCCTAGCCTAATATTACTTTTTTTTCTAACACATCCTTGCCACTTTACAGCCCTTCCTTGTCCCTTCCAGTCAATAATACCATCACAGCAACTCAACTAAACCTTTCTTTTCTAACTTTACTGAAACCTTTCCTCCTGAACGCGTGCCAGCCGATAGGACAGACGTATCGACAATTTAGACAGGAACGTCTTGTCTCTGTAAGTGAAAAACAACAACTTTCTCTCGATGTCTGTGTTATGATTCCTGTGTTATCATTCCTCTTTGCATCAGGTGGGAATGGAGGGAAGACGCTAAGAGGGAAACAAAATAGATTAGACGAGAGATAGGGAGAATAATGATATGCAAATAGCCAAGAGAAGCGGAGTTGAAGAGGAACAAACAGGAAAACAAAGACACTTGAAGAGATAAGGAGTGGATAAGAGGGAGTGAATAGAAGTGTAAATGAAGAAAAGGTAAATAAATGAAAGAAATGCGATGAATAAATAATAAATAAGTGAAATAAAACTGTGTAATTCTATAAGTGAAAAAAAGTTAGTGTACGTGTGATGTTTATGAGAAAAATAGAGTGTGGATGAGGGGAAAAAAAATGGTTATAAATGATTGAAATAAGTTGATATATAAAACCATAAATATAAAGTTCATCGCATAAAAAAGGGCGACAGAAAAAATAGGAAAAAGTGCAGAGGAAACAAAAATTCATGAAAAAAAGTCCTTTGACATATATGAAAAGTCTACAACGAATGAAAAAAAAAATGTAGATATAACACCATGCACGGAACACAGATAAAAAATAGAATAGAAATAAACATTGAATATCTCCTACATTTGCAATAAGTTTAATGACACCGAATCTGCAGACCTGAAACAACATTAACATTAGCGAAAAGGCCAAGACCGGATACCAATTTACTCCTAATTGGTCTTGGCTGTGAGGTTTAGGAGGTAAAAATAGAGACCGTTTGTTAAGGTTGTCCAAATGGAGGTTCCGGCTGGCTGTGTGGACTCGGCTCTTATATTCACTTGATTTAGAAGGAGAATGACCCGAAGTGTTACCTTGTAGAGGGGTCATAAGGGAGTAAATTGACCTTTGAACTTTATTAACCTCTGATCTTTCCACCGAAAAGTTCTGACCCTTCCCCAAAAGGATTCATTGAAGCGATATTTTTTTTTCTCAAACTTTCTGAATGTAATATTTTTTTCCCTGCATATTGTTTGAATTTTTTAATCACCTGCTGTGTTTTTTTTTATTTGTTTTCTTTTATTATTTACTTCATTAATTAAGTATAATTTCACCCGTTTTTTCTGCTTTTTTTTCTTTATTTTACACTCTGGGTAATGTTTTTGTCTCCACTTTATTTTTAATTCTTTCTTTAATTCACTTCTCCACTTTTACTTTTCTTTCCTGGATGCTCTCTTCTCTATGGCTAATTTTCTTTATCCGACTCTTATCCAGCCTTGCGACTCCTCTCTCCTCGTCCCTCGTCGCTAGTCATAACATTCGTCTTCTTAACGCAGACTGCAAAAATTTTCCTTCCGTACATATTCCTCCTCTTCTCTCCTCTACCAATTCCTGTTAGATAAATCCTTCAACCTGACATTCCTCTCCTTCCCTCCCTTCCCTCCCCATGTCTCCCCATAAGCCTCCCCATGTGTGTGTATGTGTGTGTCTGTGTCTCTGTGTATGTTTTGTTATAAATATACATGCATAGATACACAGACATTCACAGACAAACACATACCTGTCTATTCTATATGTATACAGACAGGTAGGCGCGTGGTGTACAGGTGAAAAGCGTCTCATTATAATATGTAGTTTCGGATTCTTAGTTTCTGGGTTCAATTCCATTATAAGTATAAAGTTTTGTCTCCGGTTTTTGACGTGATAATGTTATGTTGTTGTCTACCTGCGATCTCTCTTGCCTTCCTTCCTTCCTTCCTTCCCGTTTAAACAGAAAGAGAGAGGGGAGAGAGAGAGAGAGAGAGAGAGAGAGAGAGAGAGAGAGAGAGAGAGAGAGAGAGAGAGAGAGAGAGAGAGAGAGAGAGAGAGAGAGAGAGAGTAATAAAATAGTATAAATAAATGGAAACTCACAAAAGAGAATATTTATTTAATTGGAAATATTTGTTCTGTACATTTTACCCCCAAAGGCGATGGTGGTGCTCGGTTAAGAAGGGGAAAGGGAAGGCAAGGCTGAGGGAAGCAATGGATGGCGAGGGTTAAGGGGTAAAAGGGGAAGGAAATGGTTTGAGGTAAGGGAAGAGCAGCAGGGTGGAAGCAGGTCTGACGGCAGGGTCACACCAGGGTCACGGCGGGCGAAGGTGTGGCGGCCAGGGAAGAAATATGATTAGGGGAAAGAAAATATGATGGCGTCTCAGAAACAACCTAAAGTTAAGCCATTTACCTCACTAATGCCCTTAGGTAAGAACGCTATTGTTGCTGCTGCTGCTGCTACTACTACTACTACTACTACTACTACTACTACTACTACTACTACTACTACTACTACTACTACTACTACTACTACTACTACTACTACTGTGAGAGAGAAAAATAAATTACTATACCAAAAATATGCAATTAGTATAGTAAGCTTGTTTTCTTCAGTATAATAAAGACAGAAAAGAAATAAGGAAAGAAAAGGAAAGAGATATGTTGTCTCGCCACTCTTTGAAAGCCAAGCAAGGTGAGGTGAGGCGAGGCGTGGCGGGGCGAGGCGGGGCGAGGCGAGGATCCCAACACAACTAGAAACACGAGAACATCACACGAGACCAAGTGATGAGACTAATATGTATGCATGTGAGTTGTGGTGGTGGTGATGCAAAGGCAGGACGGGACGACAATGGAAAGAGAGGAGAGGAAGGAGGAGGAGAAAGAGATTTTGTTGACTCACAGAAAGTCACCAAATTAGTATAAAATTCACACTTTTTATATTCAGCGAGGATGTGTGTGTGGGTGTGTATGTGTGTGTGTGGGGGGGGGGATGTGTGTGTATGTGTATGAATATAACTTCCAATTCTCCTTTCGTAATATAAGTAAAGCTATATGGAAAGTATTGATGATAAAGGGTGGTAGATATTTTTTCATTTTCCTCATTTGGTAAACATTTCCAAGCCTTTTATTCAGCTTAATGCGCTTCATCCATCCAGTTTATGCAAGACAGAGTTGGTGTGGAATGCTGCGAGAAAGGAAAGATGCATTGTTATGTGGTTTCTGCCTTCATAGTGTTGATAAATGTGTTAATTCCTCTACTGTTTCAAGAATGTCATTGCAATATTTCCTGGATACTGTAGTGTTGCAAAAAAAAAGAAGCGATTATAGCACATTTTGGAAAGTTGAATGTTTCTCGCTTAATGTAGTGTATAAAAGTATTCATTCGAGTTGTGTTGCATGGAAGTGTGTCTTGGTTATAGTGGTGTGTTGTGTTGTGTGTCTAGGGTTGTGTGTTGGTCAGTTTATTGCTGGTTGCATTGGGGAAGGTAATGCTTTGCTTAGTGTAGTGTGTTGCCTGAATGAAGCGATTAGGACGCATGTGAAGG
>JAPQNM010000037.1:1035535-1050535 GCA_029783475.1 Metacarcinus magister | reverse complement strand
AAAAGAAAAAAATTGACAGTTAGCTAATAACAAGAGGAACAAATATTTGTAAACTTTTCCCTCCCCGCGTGGCCAGGTTGGGGGGGGACGAAAAAAAAAGTTTAATTTCCTTTCTTTCTTTTTTTTTCTATGAAAGGAACATATTGGACGAAACTGTCATCGCGACGGGGAATCAATACACGTGTGCGAATGTGTGTGTGTGTGTGTGTGTGTGTGTGTGTGTGTGTGTGTGTGTGTGTGTGTGTGTGTGTTTGTTTGTGTGCGTGTGCGTGTGTAAATTTCAGTGTGAGTTCATGTGCGTGTCTGCGTGCCTCAAGGTGTGGCCTTGAGGTGGAGGTGGGAGGTGAGGGATGAAGCTGAGGAGGAGGAGGAGGAGAAGGAGGAGGAGGAGAGAGGAGGAGGAGGAGGAGGAGGAGGAGAGGAGGAGGAGGAGGAAGAGGAGGAGGAAGAGGAGGAGGAGGAGGAGGAGGAGGAAAAGGAAGAGGAAGAGGAGGAGGAGGAGGAGGAGGAGGAAGTCGAGGTGGGGTAATGAATGGAAGGTGGTAGAGTAGTAGGGTTAGGATAGGAGAGAAAGAAGAAGGGGAAGGGGAAGGGGAAGGGGAAGAGGAAGGGAAGGGGGAAGAGGAAGAAAGATGTAGGAGGTGGTGGTGAAGGTGGAAGGGAGTGGAAGCAGCAGGAAACAGTAAATCTTGTAGGTCCTGGGGTCGTGCGGGGCTGAGGTGAAATGAAGTTTATGCGAGCAGGTTAATGAGTGGGGGGGTGGGGGGGGGGCGTCCATCCACACCTCTCCCCATTTCCCTCCTATCCTCCCCCCTTCCTATTCCTCACCCACCCTCACCCACAACCTCACTCACCCTCACTCTCACTTACACTCCCCCGTCAAGGCTACACCAGCAACACACTCCTACCACACATGTTAGGTTAAATTTTTCATCTCCCTTCGTTTCTCTGTCTCTCTCCTTTCCTTCCTACCTACCTTCACTTCTTCATTTATTCCTTATTTCCTTCTTTCCCTCCTTCCTTTCTTCTTCCTTCCTTCCTTCCTTCCTTCCTTCCTTCCTTTCCTTCTCACTTTCTCCCTTCACATCCCTCCCTCTCTCTCTCCCTTAATTTCTCTCTACCCTTTCTCCCTCCATGGCCTACTTTCCTTCACCCTGGGGAGAGAAATGTTAGATTCACACACACAAAAAAAAGGTATGGAAATCGGTTCTAATTTACAATTATAATCGTAGAAAATGTGAATAAATTGGTGTGTGATTAACCGGAATATGACGGTGCTTTCGGTTAAATCCGGCGCAGTTTTATGAATTTGGTCTTATTATGTAGCCACAATAACCTCGCTTTGGAAACTAATAGGTAGTACTAGTGCTAAGCATTTATTTAATGGTGGATATATAACGAAAATATAGACCCTGAAATGATGATAATGGTGATGAGACTCAGCTGATAATGATCGACACAATGATAATGAGAATAATAATAACGGTAATAAGGATGAAAGAAGTAATAATAATAATGATAATAACTCAAAAGACCTCAGAAGGCAACTCGTCCTAGTGCTCAGAGGTGGAACTTCAGGTAAAAGAAGAAATATATGAAGTAATTTCACTTCTTCAACTTTTCCGTAAGTTATTAGAATATTTACATTTTTGATGGAAAAATGTACCAATTGGATTGTGAGGAGGAGAGAGTGTTGGAGGGAGGAACGGAAAGAAGGAAGGAGGGAGAGATCGAGAGAGATCGAGGGAGAGAAAAATGGAGGGAATAGATTTCGTTTTGATTCACTTCTCATTTCCTTCGTATTTCTCCTTCACATATTTTTGCATCTCGTTGTCTCATACATCTTATGGGCCATACATTTTGCATTTGGACATTCTCTCTCTCTCTCTCAAATACACACACACACACACACACACACACACACACACACACACACACACACACACACACACACACACACACACACACACACACACACACACACACACGTCAAGCACAAAGCAAACAAAGCATGCGGAGGTTATCATTGTTTGTTTTTATTCTTCATTCCTTGAAGCTTCCACTCTTAAGGGTTTTATGTATATCTAGCACAGAGGACCCTTGTGTTGTGTCCTCATTCTCCTCCTCCTGTGTCCTCATTCTCCTCTTCCTCCTCCTCTTCCTCTTATTTACATTCTACACACCCTGCCTGACTGCCTTGCTTTCAATCCTACACTACGTATCTACACCTACACCTGTATACACCTAGCCTTACTAATTCATTTCCTTGCAAACAGTTGGTCGTAGTATGTGAGACACTTTACCTACACTCTATACCTTCCTCCATCGATGTCTCCTATAACCTGGGTCCTTACTACCACATTAACTTACCTCACTGTGCCCTACTACACTCACCCTTGCTATCCACACACACTCCACGGCTTTCCACACCCTGTTTCAGTATCTTGTTTTGCCTCCTAGCACACTTTGCCTCACACTGTCACTGATCCTGCCTCACGCACCTCCACGCATCCTGCCATTCCCTCACGCCTACGAATACAGGTTAAAGCTCTTTGCTATTCTATGAGGACGTCGTGGTCATGCGTGGTTGAGGCTTGCAGTGAGAGGAGGTGAAGGAAATTGTAAGGATGGTTTTCAATTTATCTTTTGTCTAGTTCTCGTAGTGTAAGTGTGTTCTCCTTTTTGTTTTGGTTAATCGGAGCATCCTTGTTTCACTCGCTTTTTATATTTTCTATTTCAGTGTTGATTGTCTTGGTTTCCTGTATTGGTTTTCATTTATTCCTTCTTGGTAATTGTATTATTCCTCTGATTGAAACTAATATGCAGAGGAAAAGGAAGAGGAGGAAGAAGATCTGTTTTTTTTTCTTTCTTAACCTACACAGTCCAGATAAAAACAGTGTCAGTAAATAGGTTGAACATCGCTTTAAAAAAAAAGAAAAAAAAGGTGTAACTAGAAAATATTATGATGCGTTAATAGGGAAGTAAAGCAAAGTGAAGGAAACCTGCTTTGGGTGGAAAGGACGGAAATATAATCAAGTCTGACCGCGTTATTGTGTGTAGGTGTGGTAATGTTAAGGCTTTTGGGGCGGGCTCTTTGCACACCACGGCCTCCATTAGGGCTTTAGGGCAGGGAAAAAAAGTAAGGGTTAGGGAGCGAGCCTCGAGAGACGAAATAAAATCCATAATATATACATAGGACCCGCGCTCCACCACCACCACCACCACCACCACCACCACCACCACCACCACCACCACCACCACCACCACCACCACCACCACCACCACCACCCACACACCCCAAAAAATGAGTGAATTGATTTTGATTAATAAGAGAAAGTCTGTATGGATATAAATATACGTACAGGTTTGAGTTGTCATTCAAGATGTTGAGAAAGTGGATTATGATGTTATGAATCTAAAATGCCAATGTAAATATAGTAAAGTCAGTGTATTATTGGTGTAGATTAGTTATTACAGTGACCGAATGTAATGTAAAGGTAAATGATAGACTTCTAAATCACTAAATAAATAGGTAACATAATCAATCTTTACTATTTCATTATTAGTACGAAAAATATAAGATAATGTAATGCTAAACAAAACATACATTGATACAAAACTGAAAAAAAAAATCAATACAAATAGAAACAAAACACACTTTTCATCATGGACGCAAAATCAACACTAGAAAAAAGAAAAAGAAAAAAATGATGTAAACAAAAAAAAATATCGTAGAGTAACATTGACATTGAACACAACCCTAAAAAAAAAAAAATAAATAAAAGGCCGTATCAATAGAATGGAACCTCCCTAGAAAACCCTACTGTACTACCAACACAGGACATAACCTTCCCCTTTCCCCCTCAACCACCACTATTGGGAGGACCATGTATCAGGATTAGCACCTGTAAAATAGTGTTAGAGTGGCCCTTCATCACCTGGTGGCCCCGGGAACAGCTTCTTACATGGCCATCACTTACCTGTTATGGCCCATCACATTACCGTTGGTCCGCGTGAGTGGCTTACCGAAGAGACCTCTCATACCTGTTTATTGATGGCACGGCACAGGTGTTTACTCCCTTGAGACTTACCTGTGTAGTGTTAGTGTTGTTGGTAGTGGTGGTGGTGGTGGTGGTGGTTTTTTTTTCTTCTCTCCTCTCTCTCTTTCTGTCTCTCTCTCTCCTTTACTCACCTTACTCCACCTCCACCGCCTCGCCACCGCCTCCACTAACTGTTGGTGTGTTTGCAGGTAATCTAGCGGGAGGAGTAACTAACTAGCGTGTGACTGTTTGCTTCCACTGTAAAGTTTGAGTTACGTTCATAATGCAAGATTTCTTAAAGAGTGTAATTTCGTTTTTTTATGTTTTTATTTATTTTTTTTCATGTTAGAGTAAGTTAACACAGATTTAGTAGTTTTTTTTTATGTTCTCTGTTTATGTATAATTATTTTGCTTTTGTTTTGTTTGTTTGTTTGTGGAATTCTCTCTTTTTCTTTAGTGTTGATGGTAACTATGATATTTAAATTTTACGAAACATTCCAGAGTAAGTAGGCGGTTATGAAGGAGATTATGTTGTTTATGTGTGTGTGTGTGTGTGTGTGTGTGTGTGTGTGCGCGTGTGTGTGTGTGTGTGTGTGTGTGTGTGTTTTTACAGTATTACGTAAGAACGAGGAAGCGACGAGGCAGTCCATCACAAACATGCAAGGTGACGGAAGTAAAAATACACACAATAAATATAATAACCTCAACACGAACGTTACAAAAAAAAAGGTCAACAAAACACATTTAGAAAGAACACGCAGGTACCTTTTTGTGTATACATAATCTGTGCATGTTGTACCTTCCTTCCTTTCCTCTAACAAAAGAAAATAACCTTATATATGCATTTTAACTCTTTTTTTCTCATTTCTTTGCGCAATTTCATCATCAGTTTACTTAATAGGAGTTCAAGGCGGGAATAGGGTAATGGGATTGAGTAAGTATTTCCTTCCTGTCCTTCGCGTTAGTGGCAGGTAAGTTTGTCCCGGTGTTTACGGAGGTGTGGTGAAGGCGAGGAGCGTGTGTGTGTGTCTGTGTGTGTGTGTGTGTGTGTATGACGGTACGAGTTGAAGCTGCTGGACAAAGATGAATGAGGTAAAGAAAGAATGAAGTGTATCTGTGGCTTCATGATTTATAGGATGTGATGAGTCGTAGGATTTATAGGAGTTCTTGTTTTTCCGTAGGGTTGCCTTCCTCCTCTTCTTCTTCTTAATCTTTGTCTTCCTTTTCTTCTTCTTCTTCTTAATCTTTGTCTTCCTATCTTTTTCTGTTTTTCTTCCTCCTCCTCATTTTCATTGTCCTCCACCTCCTCCTTCTCTTCCACTCTTCATCTTCCTTCTCCTCTTCCTCCTTCTCTTCTCCCTCTTCCTCTTCCTATTTGTCCTCCTCCTCCTCCTTCTCTCCTTTGTAAATAGTAAAACTTTTCTGCAAGAGTGACTATTTTTCTACCTTCTACAGCGTTTTATTATTATTTATTCTTATTTCCTTCCTTCCTCCCTTTATCTCCTCTTTGCTTGTTTCACGCTTCGTTGTTAAAAGTTTCCTTCCTTTTTTTTTTTTTTTTTTTGTTTTACGGGTCGCCCTCCTTTCTCTTTCCTTGATAAAGTTTCCTTGTTCTCACGTTTCCTTACTCC
This sequence comes from Metacarcinus magister, assembly GCA_029783475.1. NCBI lineage: Eukaryota > Metazoa > Arthropoda > Malacostraca > Decapoda > Cancridae > Metacarcinus > Metacarcinus magister. The sequence goes on along the minus strand of JAPQNM010000037.1, from coordinate 1,044,864 downwards.
CTGCTTTACTGTATTTTATTTTGGATCTTTCTTACTCTTTTTATTATTATTATTATTTTTTTAACTACCTCCTGTTTCACTTTTGTCTCGTTTTTTTTCTTTTTCTTACGTACACTAGGAATCTTTACATCCTGACTTGGTAGGATACTGTTATTTTTTTTCTTCTCTCTCTCTCTCTCTCTCTCTCTCTCTCTCTCTCTCTCTCTCTCTCTCTCTCTCTCTCTCTCTCTCTCTCTCTCTCTCTCTCTCTCTCTCTCTCTCTCTCTGTTCTGTTTCTCCCATAAATACAGCAACTTTATTTTATTCCAAAGAAGTTTCTACCGTTTTCCATCTCCCTCCCTTCCGTCCACCTTCCTCCTTTACGTCTTACTCCTTCCCTCCTCTTTCCTCCGTCCTTCCCCTCCTCCTTTCCCTCCTTCCCCTCCCTCCTTCCCCTCTGTCTCTCCCTCCTCCCGCTTCTTCCTCCTATCCCTCTGCTTCTCCTCTCACCTCTCCCTACTTCCCCTCTCCCTACTTCCCCTCTCCCTGCTTCCCCTCTCCCTCCTTCCCCTCCCTTGGCTCTGAGAGGAAAGTCTGTGGTTCTTCACATTTACAGTTCTTGTAACAGAGAGGCTGAAAGGACGCTCCAGGCCTGGTGTATTTATTGCTGGCAAGTTTAGATTAAAGAGCTGGAGGGCCTGTGTGTGTGTGTGTGTGTGTGTGTGTGTGTGTGTGTGTTTGGTGTGTGTGTGTGTGTGTGTGTGTGTGTGTGTGTGTGTGTGTGTGTGTGTGTGTGTGTGTGTGTGTGTTACTTTTGTTCTGTTTGTCTGTGTGTTTATTTTGTAATTTCTCTTTTTCTTGATTTTTCTTAAGTGGAAGACTGAATATTCACTCTTTGGTTTGCGTTTCCGTTATAGAAAGATATCAAAATGGTGGAAATACCGAACACTACGCTTTCCTAAACAGCAAACTTAGAGACCATGCGGGAATAGGGACGAGAGAGAGAGAAGAAAACACGAACTATTTACCCCCCCAATCCCCCCCCCCACAAAATGACCTTATACATTTTTCATATAATTTCCAAACCACATTCTGGCACAGTAAGTATGGAGTAACTTCTTATATATCACATACTTATTGGAATTCCTTCACGCACCTTTCGCACCCAGATACCACCACCACTCTTGAAACGCACTCAACAAAGTCTGCCGGATATAATAAGGAAGTGCAGTCAAATTTTCTGAGTTCCCTTAATTTCCTCCTGTGCGTTAATGAGAGTCTTGTCTGGGTCATGGCGTCTCTATATTACGTCTGAATTATGGGTCGTTGAGGTGAAGGTGCGCTGAGACGAATGAAAAAATAGGTTTGGGTACAAAAGCTTCAATTATGTAAGGTATTAAAAGTGTTTCTGGGTTCATAATAACTTTTGGGCCATAACTAAAAAGTGTGCAGTGATGATAATACACACACACACAAAAAAAAAAGGTGGTGGTGGCGTAGAGTTTGTTATTCTTGAGGTTGTTATTCTTGAGGTTTTAAGTTATTTTTATTGTAGCCAAACTTTTATTCTACTTACGCACGCATGACCTAACACGTGCCGACACACACACACACACACACACACACACACACACACACACACACACACACACACACCCACACCCACACACCCACACCCACACCCAGTCACCCAATCACCATTAACGTAACAAGCGTAACAAGCTGTCACGCACCCTCTGCCTTGTTTGTGGTGTTATTCGTGTCCCGACAAGAGTTTACAGCGGCGACCCATCGAACAGACGCCATTGAGTACACAACGCCGTTTATCCATCGTGATAGTAAGGGGAAACAGACTGTCCTGTAACTGTTACGTGGACAGAAAGTAACTCAGTAACGTAACACAGCATACGGTGAGATAGTTGTTACGTAAAGCAGGAATTTGTAAGTGGCGTGGAATGACAGGTAGTTTTGTCATCTGTGTTAGTTAGATGTACAGGTAACTTAACAACTGTAATGAATAATGGGGAGTAATTATTCAGGTGTAACGAAGATCAATAGAGAATTATTTAAGTGAGAGCATCAGCAATTGTGACAGATAGTAACAAGACACCTGACACTAAAATAGAATGATAGATAAGTAAATAAAGATAGGACAATATAATAGACAGACACTCTGCACTCAACTCTAATACCATTTGATTCAACGAAGAGATTTATCGATAACATTAAACTCGATGCGTATGATTAAACAAATGTAACAGTGATAAAATAGTAGAATTCCACTTCAAAACGATATGACAAAGTGACGTTTTCATGCAACGTTGTGATTAGTTGGAGTTGCTTTTCAGTAATTTGTTAGAAGCTTTTTTCCAGTAACTTGTGGTGTTCATTTGCAGTATTGCCAATTACTCCTAACACCAGGCAAGGATTACTTACTTCCATTACGCCGCAGTTGTCAGTCATGCACTTGTTATTTCCGCTATGTAGTTACAGAATATTAGCATTTAAGTCTTCACCTGTTTCCTCTACTCTCAAACACACGCACAAATCAGCTACAAGAGTTGTTAATAGTTCACCAATCACACGTGTTTTTATATCAATCACATGTATCACTCATTTACCTCTGCTATTGACACCTGCACTGCAATGAAAAATATCTTCAATAACAGGTGTATTTAACTTCGCTCACCTGTACACTTTGCTAATACCTTAAGGGTGAAATGATTACCTGTGGATTATGCTCCTCCACCTCACCTCTAACCTCTGCCTCCTCCTCCTCCTCCTCCACCTCCTCCCAAGGGCAGCGTGTGTGTCCTCAGCCTTAAGACCAGGTTTACGACCCACCTGTAATGCGAGAGAGAAATTCTGCAGGTACAAGGGCCTCCTTCCTCACCCCGAACGCCGTCCCCCCGCTGCTCCCTGCTTCACCGGACCGCAACCTCTTATTTCGTGTCTTCTTTTTCCTTCTTGCCGAGTCCGTAGCTTTGGCGTGTAATCCGTGTGCCGCTGTGTAGTGTGCTGGCTTCTTCTGTAAATCTATCTGTCATGTTTTTTTGTATTTTTTTATGGATTGGTTCAGGTTTTGTGGGTTACTTTTTTTTTTTTATATTTCAGGTTCGAGAGAGCAAGTTTAATCTCCAGTTGATCAGTTTTTATGAATTTTTTTGTTTATTTGGTTTAATTTCCACTAAAATATATAAAGTAAAGATTTGACTTGTTTTTGAAGCTCGTCTTTGTCTCTTGTTATTATTATTATTGCTATTATTATTATTATTATTATTATTATTATTATTATTATTATTATTATTATTATTATTAATTGACAAGGAGGAAGTGTTCTTTGTTATATACGAGAGTGAGGGAGGAAGGAAGGGGTAGGATAGCAAGAGGGGAAGGAAGGGAAGGAAGGAAATGAAGGGAAGAAAAAGAAGGAGGGAAGGAGGGGAAGGAGGGAGGGAGGGGCGGTGCTCGTCTTGGTAGTGATGAGTGAGGGAAACAGACAGCAGGGAGGCGGGCGATTGGCTGACTGATAATGAAAGGGAAAATAAAAGAAAGAAAGAGAGACAGAAAAAAAAATGGTCATTAAGAAGTCTCCCTTTCATCTCTGCTTCGTGTTATGCTTCTTCTCTCCTTTATCTAATCTTTCTCTATTCCTCTCTTCTTTTTTACTTCCTCTCTTTCCTTTCTCCTGTTTCGGATCTGCTTCTTCATTCATCTCCCTTCCTCCTCTTCTTATCTTGTATTCTTTTGTCTGTTGTCACTTTTGTTCTCTTCTTTTCTCTTTCTTTTTTCTTATTCTCTCTCTCTCTCTCTCTCTCTCTCTCTCTCTCTCTCTCTCTCTCTCTCTCTCTCTCTCTCTTTCTCTCTTTCTCTCTCACCATTTATTCCACTGGATTATCCCCTTTGCTTCCTAATCTCTCCTTCTCTCTTGCTCTCATTTTCCTCTCTTTTTCTATTGTTCCCCCAGCCTCTCCCCTCGTTTATTCGTCTCTCTCCATCCTCTCATTATCCTATTTCCTCTCACTGTCTACTTCTCTCCTCTCATTTCTCCACATCTTCAATCTACTCCACATGCTTTCATCCCTCTCTGGTCCTTTGCTACTTTCCCTCCCCCTTGTCTCCTCTCTCCCTGTTTCCCTTCTCCCCGTCTCCCCTCTCCCCGTCTCCCCTCGTTGCCCTCTCCCCTCGGTGTCTGATCACAAGAGGACGTGTATCACCCTCAACCTGTGACGAGGGGAAAAACAATTTCATTATTGGAACACGCAGCTCAGGCCGTTACGTTTCACAAGAACTGACACCTGATCAATCGTAGCTCTTATAGGACCAGGTTTACTGTTGTTTAGTTCCGTCTTGTATCTACTTTTACCTTTGCCCTTCGACTTCAATACCTCAATCTTTATCTTGCTCTCTTCTTTTTCCTCTTTTTTCCTCTTTTATTTACTCTTTTTAGTGCCTTGATATCTCTCCTCTGTAGTCTAAGCAATTGTATATTTTATTTTTAAGTCCATCGTCTTCAGTTTCTCTCCTTGTTTGCTTAAATTGATTACAAGTTAAGTTGCTTTTATGTGTTACTCCTCCTCCTCCTCCTCCTCCTCCTCCTCCTCCTCCTCCTCCTCCTCCTCCTCCTCCTCCTCCTCCCCCTCCTCCTCCGTCAGTTGCCTCTCCTTCTCTCCTTACACCTGCGACACATCATCCGAAGGTGTGTTGATTTGGCCACACATCACCGCCACCTGTGTGTTGTGACAGAGTAATCAGTGTTGCCAGACCGAAGGAATAGAGACGCTTTGTTGATCTGATTTATTGGTGTGTTGAGTTTCTGTGTGGGTGTGGGTGGTGGGGGGATCTGTGTGTGTGTGTGTGTGTGTGTGTGTGTGTGTGTGTGTGTGTGTGTGTGTGTGTGTGTGTGTGTGTGTGTGTGTGTGGATTGATCCCGCCTTGTCCTTGTTCTTGTTCTTGCTTTTGTTCTTGTTCTTGTTCTTCTTCGTTTAGTGTACTTTTTTTTTAGCACATACACGCTGTTAAGAATAAAAAAAATACTGGTATTGCAACCACCCCAACACACACACACACACACACACACACACACACACACACACACACACACACACACACACACACACACACACACACACACACACACACACACACGAAATGACTCCTCCATCCCCAGCATCGGGTAAACACTTAAACTTGAACAATTTTTAATGAGGAAGATCCCAATGCAGAGAATGGGTCGCCTCCCCCACCCTTCCTGGCCCCCACACCCACCACGCCCCCTGACCAGCTGGCGTGGAGGGGCGGGGCGTGGGTCTTCTTAATGGGCGTGGGAGAAGTGTTTTAATGGCTTTGGGTTTCTAAAGTTATATCGGTTCTCTTCGTGGGGGAAAATATGTTGGTATTTACTACATTAATTTTTCACTGTGACAAAGAAGTAATGTTGGTGTATTATTTCTCTAAGTCTTTTAATTTCAGGTTGCGAATAGGTTTTCAGAAATGGTGTTATTACAAAGTTTTTCCTTTTTTTGTGGTTTGTGGTATATATATTTTTCGTAATACAAGTCGTTTTTTGCCGTGCATATTAATTTTTGTATGTTTTATTTTATTATTAATTTTTTTTTCATCTCAGTTCGCTCAGGTCATGAAGGGTAAAGTTAAAGCGCTTATTTTATTATTTTTTTTTTAATACATTTCACATTTTATTTATTAGTGTATTATTTTTTTTTTTATCCGCTCGGTGGTGGCATGATAATCGCGAGCAAATAATGGAAAATGCGTTGTGGTTCTGTAAGAAATATTGCGAGGAGTCAAAAGGTCACACGCAATATTTCCTTAATTTTCCCCACAATACTTCTAAAAAAGGGAAAAAAAATACTGAAAAGAAATGCGAAATGAAAAGTACATGACAAAATAGAAGGAAAAAAAAAAAGATAAAAATTGAAGGGAAAGTTAAAGAAAATGAAAAAAAGAAGCGTTGAAGAAAGAATGATAAGAATATGTAAAAAGTCGAATGGAAAATAAAAGCACGTGCAAAGAAATATTGGAAAAGAACTGAACAACGAAAGAAAAAAAAAATGGAAATACAATTCAAGAACAGCTGAATAACGCAATTATTCATTTATTTGAGGAAAGAAGACGAATTGAGACTCGAATATTAAATAAATTCATAATAAAACAGTAAAAATTCACTTCTAGAACTAAATTGCCTTTCCATTATCAGTTATTATTTCGATTTATTTTAGACCAGATAATGGAAATACTTTTTAACATAATCCGTTTATCTTCGGAAATCTTTATCTATAGGAAGAAAAAAAACTTATAGCCACACAAATCAACATAACAAACAATACAATTCCACAAACAAATAATGAATACTGATTTGGAGACGGTAATCATCGACACCAGCGTCACGTAAAGGAGAAAAGTTACTCCAGAAACTCATTGAAAAGGGTTGAAAATGTGCTCGTGTGTGGAGGGAGAGGGAGGTGGAGGTGGAGGTGGAGGTGGAGGTAGGTGTGGGAAGCCGGCAGGTGGCTCTTAGTGGACTCCTGATCCCTGGTCCCTGCCTGAGCCCCGTAAGTCAAGCCGGAGGACCCCTGAGGCTCGGAGAAAATGGCTTGAAACTTAAATTTGCATAAAGGCGAAAGTCATGCTGCTTCAAATATCCCCAGATGAAGCAGCTCGTAGTGATGGGGGGGAGGAGGGAGGATTATTTCAAAACCCCTTTACTGTAAGAACGATTTAATTTGAGTCCAGTTTGTAGTGGGGGGTGGGAGGGGCAGTGGATAGTGATGGAGTTATACATGACTCGAAGGGGAAACTTATACAGTCTTGCAAGGTGCTGTTCGTGTTTCCTGTGTAATTAACTTTGGTGTGACAGGTGTACATGGGAATTAGAGAAGTATACACGGATTGTGGGAGAATGTGTGTGCGTGTGTGTGTGTGTGTGTGTGTGTGTGTGTGTGTGTGTGTGTGTGTGTGTGTGTGTGTGTGTGTGTGTGTTGCGGGGGAGCTGGGGTGGATGGGTGTGGTTGTGTGTGTACTCTAAAAAAAAAACTTAACTTTGCTCGTCTCTGGTGAATCCCTCGTCTACTGACCATTAACTATGAACATCCAAGCCAAGCCAAGCAACACCACACTCACCACACTCACCACACCAGGATAACTCACCTCCCTCACTACCACATTCCACCCTAATCCTCCCCATCTCCACCCACTCCTCCCCCACCCTACCCTTCCCTACCCTTGATCCTCTCACACACACCCACTACCACCCACCCACTACCACCCACCCACTACCACCCATCCTGGCCTGTCTTACTCCGTTCTGATCCTCTTCATCTCCACACACACTGCCGTATCACCTCCCATCACATCCCACCCACGCCCTCTCCCACGCCCTCTCCCACGCCTCTCCCACGCCCCGTCCCAAGCCCACGCCCTGTCTCGCCTCGCCCATCTGCCGTAATCTTCCTGAACCCTGAACCCACCACAACCCCGCCCCGCCCCGCCCCGCCCCGCCTAGACCAGCACAACACCTCCCAGCCTGACATCATTATGGCTTTTCTTCGCCTCATAAAATAACAATGTCACCTCTGCTATTGTATATATATATATAAAAAAAACCCAGCCGTCTTCCCAGCCTTTCCGTCAACACCCAGGGACATGTTATGGTAAAGAACACGTCCTGAACACTTTATATTGGACGTTAGGGTTAAGACATGAGGTTAGACGTCTAGAAATATGATTGATTGAACCATTGATGTCCTATTTTTTGTTAGACACTATCTCTCTCTCTTCCCCTTTACGTTCTTGCATTGATCTTCCTCCGGGTATAATGTCGCGGCTCCAGCTCCTCCTCCTCCTCCTGTGTTTAGTGATGCTCTTTGATGCTCTTCTGTGTGGTGTGTTATGGGTGTGTGGACTCCTGAGGCCAGCTACTCATTAGGGGATATTCAAGGCCATTGGAGGTGTGTTATGGTGTAGGGACATGCATACACCTTTATACTTTTGTTAGCCGTGTGTGATAATGATTATGTTCAACACGCACTCCTGTTTACTCTCACTCATGCCTCCTCCTCCTCCTCCTCCTCCTCCTCCTCCTCCTCCTCCTCCTCCTCCTCCTCCTCCTCCTCCTCCTCCTCCTCCTCCTTTCTCTTTTGGTTTTGTTTTATTCACTCTCCTTTCCTTTCGCAGTGTCTCCCTCCCTTCTCTCTTTTATTTATTATTTCTTATTAATTATTACTCTTTTTTTTTTGTATCTTTTCTATCTACCGTCCACTTCTTTCCTTCTTTCTGTCTTTTTATTTACCTTCCTTCTTATCATCTTTTTTTCTTTTTTCTTTCTTTCTTCTCTCTTTTTCCTACTTCAAATTCAATTACATTTTTTTTCTTTCGTCCCACTTTCTTTTATTTACATTTCCCCTCTCCCTTTCTTTTTTAATTCCTCGCTAACGCACTGTTAAATCAATCAAAAAAGTACCTGCACCCTATTTAACCTAACACACTTACTCACTTGGCCCGTCAATATCCTTATGTATATTAAACTCAAGTGAAGTTTCATTGATTATGTAAAAAAAGAAAAAAAAATCTTAGTTTCCCTGATGGTCAAGAAGCCTTAGATGGAGCAAAATTATGGAAGGAAGGAAAAAAGAAAACTATCTAAGGCCTACTTCTTTCCTCTTGTGTGTGGGTGTGGGTGTGTGGGTGTATGTGTGTGTGTGGCATATAACAAATCAGAAATCCCAAAAGATTCTTTGCTAAAGGGAAAACAAAAGCAAATGGACTGACCAATATTGACGCTAGTACAGAGAGAGAGAGAGAGAGAGAGAGAGAGAGAGAGAGAGAGAGAGAGAGAGAGAGAGAGAGAGAGAGAGAGAGAGAGAGAGAGAGAGAGAGAGAGAGAGAGAGAGAGACGCTATGTGGATGGTGTTGTATTACACGTGACGTCCCCTTATATTCTTCAAGGGTGAAAGCTCTCCACACACTGTCAACACACTTTCGGTCAACACAGCTTGAATAAAAACAACAACAATCACAAAAATAATATCATTGGGTTAGTCAAGTTTTGCCTCCGAGAATTCAGTCGATTCCAAATATTGTTTTTACGACTCCTTTTTTTCCCCTCAGATCCAATGGGGTGTGGATTCCCATTTTGGTTGGAAGGAAAAACAGGAATATTCACAAATAAACACCGATACATCAAGTAAATTCGTTAGCCATTCGAGGAAACTAGAAATAGAAAGTGAGAGATGAAGGACGAAGGACGAAAGGTCAAAGCAATATTGGTAACGAAAAGAGCAGCTAGGTTAGGTTAGGTTAGGTTAGGTTAGATAAAGTAAATATGAAAGTGA
>JAPQNM010000037.1:1025535-1030535 GCA_029783475.1 Metacarcinus magister | reverse complement strand
AGGAAAAAAAGACTAAAAATAGGATAATTAAAGGGGAGATGAAGGATAATAAGGGATTCACTTCCCTCTATTGTATGTGATGGAAGGGAAGGGAAGGGAAGGGAAGGGAGGGAAGGAAAGGGAAGAGGAAAAGCAAAGGAAGGGAAGGGAAGAGAAAGGAAAAGAAGAACATGGTCTGCACGTCCTCTTGTCTCCTGTGAAAGTGGTGTAAATCTTAGTACGAAAACAGCCTCCATCCAAGTTTTGCAGTGTGATATATTGTCAAGGTAGGATTATGCCTCTTTCTCCTTCTAAAAGTTCTTCTCTTCCTCTCTGCACAGTGTGGTTATCCCTCCCCCTATCCCTTCCTCTCTCTCTCTCCCCTCTCCTCTCACCCCTTCACCCCTTCACCCCTTCACCCCTGTCTCTTCAGTCTTCCCTCTCCCCTTTCATCAAATCACCTCGTATATTTTTTTTATATCTCCCGAAAATTTTAAATCACTCCCCATATCCTCTTGTGAAGGCAAACTAGGACACTTTTTTGACACCTTAAAGTCTCCCCTTGTGTCCCTAAATCCTACAGTTTCCTCCGTTAACTTTTCAAAATTATCTTTTCTCATTAAACCGTCTCTTCTCTTATCTTCAAGTACTAAAACATTCTGTCGTTACCTTAAACCACATCAAATCTTCCTTATCCTTTCTTAAACCTCAAGGTCGTCCACTGCGATACCTAAACTGAAGTAGAATCCTCTCTTTTTTTTCTCTCTATAGTCTCCTTTAGCTCTCAGAATCCAGCCTTTTCTCCTTGGACGTAAAAAAATCCTTCTCTCTCTTACCGTAATCCAGCATCGCCTCTTGACGGCCGTTCTTTGGCAGAGGGATTTTCTTTCGTGAGTCAGGTCGTGTCTCATTATTTTTGAAGGCCGTAAGTGATGCATACTAAGTTGCCGAGACTCATGGTTTAATCTCATTTTAATCGCACTGATTATTCATGTCTGATTTTTTTTTTCCTTTCAATTTTTTCTCTCTCTCCATCCTCTTCATCTCCTCCCCTCCAGTGAGCAGCCTTGAAACGCCTCGATTAAACCTGACTGCTTTCACTCACAGTAATTATATTTTTTCCCTCTCCTCTATGCACTGATTTTACCATTTTTAAAAGTTTGATTTTTAGATTTTTTTTGTTGTGATTTTTGTTATATTTTTTTGTTTACAATTTCGTCAAAAACCTTTTCTTCCTCTTCCTTCTCCTTTACCTTCTTTGTTTATTCTTCCCGCTCTTCTTGCTCTCTTCTGTTGACAGGTGTTGCTGATGTACTATGTAAGTGACACACACACACACACACACACACACACACACACACACACACACACACACACACACACACACACACACACACATATCACCTGAGAGAAGCCGATAATGGTTAAGAGGCGCCGTAAACCTGCTTAATCAGCTCATCTAGTTAAAAAATAAGACGCCGCCCATGATGGAAGGGACGCCCATAAACTGCAATGGACGCTGGCCTTAGGTACTCCCTTAGGCGGCGATCGCGAGGGTAGTCAGTGCAATACTCCTCTCCTTTGCTTTTCGTCTTTTCCCTTTATTTACTAGGTGGCAATGGAGTCCTGTTGTCTTTATGTATGTTTTCCTTGTTTTTCTTAGTTCTTCCCCATTTTTGTTTTTTTTAAGGTAGTGGTTCCCAAACTGTGGTAGCTGCTCATTGCCACAGCCAGTTATGTATCAAAGCCACAAACACTAATTTTGACTATTAAAGGAAAGGTGCTTTTTTTTTTATATTATTAACCTCCAAGTTAACACAAAAAGTTTATTCTTAATGTGTTGCCTTTATTTCTTGACAAAATTAGCCGTTTTTTTGTGTGTTCTAATTATGAATAAATTGATATCTGATCGAAATGTTTTTTTTCTGCAACCAGGTCGTACGCGGCGGTGGTACGGGACCTTCAAGTGGTACTCAAGCAGAACAAGTTTGGGAACCACTGTTTTAAGGTATGTTGTGGTGGTAGTATGTGTTCTTTTATTGTTTTGTTTTGTCTAAGTAAGGTGGATATAATAATGTTGTTTTGTTTTCAATTTTTATTTTGTTTACCTAGGTTTCCTTTCTTGTTTCCATTTTGCCCTCGGTGGTGGTGGTGGTGGTAGTGGTGGTGGTGGTGGTGGTGGTGGTGGTGGTAGTGGTGGTGGTGGTGGTGTTGGTGTAGTAGTTTATGTGCCTTAACCTTCCCTCCACTTCCATTTGTTTTCTGTTCCATTTCTTCTCACTTCTCTTACATTCTCCTATTTCTTCGTTACCCTCCTTTCCATTTTCATTCGTATTCCTTGCCTTCCTTTACTCTCCTCTTAAAGTTTTCCCGTTTCTGCATTTTCCATCTCTCTACTTTCCTCCTTCATTTGTATTCACTTTGCCTTCCGAGCTCAGCCCATTCCTGGTACTGCGGCTCCTGCTTGCGTTACTCAGGTCGAAAAAAAGGGTGAAAGATAAACATTTAATTCCTACGACGACTGTTTGCGTTTCGTACATCAAAGAAGGAAGGATGTATAGCAACACTCCTTCACTCACACCACCTCTAAAACCTGGAGGAGGAGGAGGAGGAGGAAGGACAAGGAATATTACACTAATCTTAGACTAGGTATACAGGAATGAGAAAATACATGATACAATCGGTAATAAGAGAGTCCGTACCAATCCCACATGAAGTTCTGGGGCACAAGAGTGACGGGGAAGAAAGTTTGTAGTCAACTGGGCGCCTAGGGAGAACGTGGCCGGTCAGAACGTGGGGGGAAGTTGGTGGAGAAAGTGCAAGCCTCACTAGCCATTAACGCTGAAGTTTTATAACGAGCTGTTCCCGCGGAGGAAGTTTCTTGCTTGGATTATTATGAAGGATGAGCGGAAGGAAGTGCAGTGTAGCGTGGAAGGTAGTGGAGAAAGAGGAGGAGGAGGAGGAGGAGGACAAGGATGACTGAGAAATATAATGATGATGAAGAAGAGGTGATGAAGCTGGTTTAGAGGTCGATGACAAGGAGGAGGAAAAGGAGGAAGAAGGCGTAAAATAACGAGAAAGAGGAGGAGAAAAGTGTAAATTTATGGTGATATAGAACGTGTACAAAACCTGATAGATGTCGCTGTTCAAGACACTGATAGTTATGGACGAGAGGCGTGAAATGGTCGCTCTCTAAAGTGGCCTACAATCACACTGAATCTATACACTATTCTATCTTAAAAAAAAAAAAATAACAGGATCAGAAACACGTACTTGGCATCGACGTGATTTATATTGCAATAACACGCATAACACACCAGCTTTTGTGGTCTCGAGGAAGGGAGAAAAAAAATATGATAAAACAGATTCCCAACATAATACTGTAATCTTTTTCCAATATCTCTCGCCTGTCGCAGCTACCATTAACGCAAGATTGGTTCCATATGTTGGCTGGAACACGACACCAGGAAAACCCAGTCCACCCATAGTCGTGTTGGGAGTCTAGAAATCCGAACTCCCTAGTGATACAGGGTCAAGTTTCCCTTTAGATTTTTCTGGCATTTTTATCGACGGAAAGAGATTTTAGGTGTGGAAAATGATAGGACGACCCGTGGCTCCCTTGGGTCTTGTCGTGGTGAAGATGGAGTGTTGTAGATGATGGAGGACAGGACGGAAAGGGTTGTACACGGGATGGTCTGAACGCTAGTGATATCTCGTATGTATGAATGTATGAGTGAATAAATGAATACTGAAGAATGTCATGGCAAGGGAGGAGCTAGGAGGAAATATTAATCCTCATCTATCATATCACTTCCTTAGAAAAATTGATAAAACTACTATTGCCATAAAAATCTGATTAATTAATAGACTACAAGGATCTAAGACGAGGAAGGGAGTCAGTGTTTTTCTCCCTTAGATAGTAATTCTCCCTTTCGTCCCTTCGTGTGGCTATCTATCGCTTCTTCAACTTCCTTCCTCTCCGTGACGGTGGTGAGACGGAAGACAGGCGTGGGTGCTTCGTCTCGGTGACTCTCCTTATCTCCGGCGACCAGGCTGCTGCAGGTGCTGGCGCGTCCTACTGCGGGAGGGACATGGTGTTATGATCGAGGTTGTGAGGTTGTGAGGTGAGGAGTGTAAGGTTATGAGTGCTGCCTTGGGATTACTTAGAGAATGTTATGTTCTGTATTTTGTCATCGTCATGGTCATCATTTTCTTCATCTTTTTATCCTCCACCACCACCACCACCACCACCATCACCACCACCACCACCACCACCACGGCTATAACGACTGGTAGCCTTTATTCACTTTGAAGAGGGTCGGACCGAGGCCAAAAAGGGGCTGTAGATATTGCGTTGGTCTCCCTGTGAAAGAGAGAAGAGGATGAAATAGAAGACGAAGGAGGGAGAGAGAGAGAGAGAGAGAGAGAGAGAGAGAGAGAGAGAGAGAGAGAGAGAGAGAGAGAGAGAGAGAGAGAGAGAGAGAGAGAGAGAGAGAGAGAGAGACGCTTTGGTGGATAGAGTGTGAAGAGGAAAATATAAGAGGGAGAGATGGAGGGTATAAATTGGACGTATGAGAGGCTAGGAAGGAGGAAGGAGGAAGGAAGGAAGGAAGAGGGACATATGGGCAGTATTGAGGAGGAAGAGGACAGAAGAGGAGGAAGAGGAGGATAGGAGGCCAAAGGATGTGAAGAGAAACTAATAAATGACATATAAGAAGAAATAGAAAGATAAAAAAGGAATTGGAGGAGGAAGTGGAGTGAGATAGAAAGGAAACCTAAACACCGTTACATGACTCAGGCGATAGGTACTGAAGATATGTCATACTCAAGATCTCTTTGGTACTCAGACCATTTCCGACTCGAACTGTTTGTGACTCCAACACATGACACGCGCACGGAATGTTGGATACAGACTAGATGGATTACGAGCTTAGTAATTATAGTTGAAGTGTGGAACCATTAAAGGCTACATAGAATCTTAACGCATGAATTATATAATATGATGTATGTGCGTATGTACG
>JAPQNM010000037.1:1013035-1020535 GCA_029783475.1 Metacarcinus magister | reverse complement strand
GAAACGAGGGTGGGAAGGACCACCACCACCACCACCACCACCACCACCACCACCACCACCACCACCACCACCACCACCACCACCACCACCACCACCACCACCACCACCATCATCATCACTAATATTACCACTACAAAGGAATAAAGCTTAAGAACCACTAATAATCTCCTATCTGTGTGGAGGCAGAGGATTATAAAGACAATATTAGCCTTTGAAAGATGATTAGCAGGTTAGACTTCCTTCCTCGTATTCATCCATGTAATTGATTCCCTTTGAAGGTGTTTTATTTAATGATGGTTCTTTCACTGTTCTTTTACCTCTCCTTCGTTTTTCCTCTTACCCTCCTCCTTTTTTTCCCTCTTTCTTTCCTCTTTCTTTTTACTGCTCTGAAAATAATAGTGCGAGAAAGATTGAGTCAGAGAGAGAGAGAGAGAGAGAGAGAGAGAGAGAGAGAGAGAGAGAGAGAGAGAGAGAGAGAGAGAGAGAGAGAGAGAGAGAGAGAGAGAGAGAGAGAGAGAGAGGACAAATCATGAAAGGAATGAGAGGCAAATAAAGAAAGGAAAGGAAGAAAGGGAAGGAATGTGCCGAGAATTTAAATGATGAGATTATTATGAGCATTGTCTGGCCTTTGACGGATGTTTTTGTTGATGTGAATTGATGTTCCTGAATTTCTCTTCCTTTTTCTTACTTTTCCAACCTCTTTTTCTTTTTTTTCTTTTTTTTTATCCAGTAGCGATCACTGATATCTGCATTCCTCACGTTAATTACAGAATATTTTGACCTTTTCTCAGAATTTTAGTGGAACACGATTATCTTATGTGTGTGTTTAGGTGTGTATAGATTGCTGTTTTTTTTTATTTTATTGTATTGGTGAAGAAGATATACACTTACCCCTTTTTTTCCTCTCCTTTTCCTCCTCCTCCTCTTCTTCCTCCTTCCCTTCCTCCTTCTCCTCTTCCTCCTCCTCCTCCTCCTCTTCCTCATGTTAGTGGAGTTGGTGTATGAGTTTCTTTATTACTTAACACAAAGTGGCCATTAAAAGTTACGTAAAGTCTTTGGAGTGTGACCTTTAGATACGAACACACACAAAATAATACAAAAAAGAAACCTGTTTATGGCTGGAATCTGTCAAGAGTCTCAAGTCAAGGATAGAAGCTGATTTACGATGGAGATAACGAAGAGAGAGAGAGAGAGAGAGAGGAGAGAGAGAGAGAGAGAGAGAGAGAGAGAGAGAGAGAGAGAGAGAGATTATGGGGGAAGAAGGGAGGAGTGGCAGGAAATGACTCTTGTTTGTGTTTGTTTAAGGAAATAGAGGAAAGTTGGGTTAAAAATATGACGTTTCAGGAATATTAATAACCAGGTGTTGTGTAATTAATGATGATGTATTATTATTATTATTATTATTTTCTTTTTTTGTTAGTGTTTTTAATGTTATATTGTTGTTTTTGTTTATATTTCCCTTGGTGTGTTATTACCTAAGGCAAGACTTTGAAGGCTCTTGACCAAAAGCCGATTTGAAACTTTTTATTTATTCGCTCTCTCTCTCTCTCTCTCTCTCTCTCTCTCTCTCTCTCTCTCTCTCTCTCTCTCTCTCTCTCTCTCTCTATCTCTCTATCTATCTATCTATCTATCTCCTCCATCGTGTGTTTTTTTTTTAATATATTCTGCTTTTCCACTCGTAGTATTAATAAAACAAATTAAAAATATGATTAATTAGTGTGCACATCTTGCATCTTTCACAAGTAAGGTTAACTTTTTAATTGACAACTTGGGTGTGAGTGAGACCTTCTTCAACATTTCAAGGACTAAATAAAAGCATTATATCAAACTCAACAACACACTTTTTATCCTCATGAATTCTCTATATCATCTAAAAACTTGTTAACCTTATTCCTCTGATTCTTATTCTTTTCTCTTTTCCTCCTTTTAATTTACATCCAGGTAAAGGAGGTTAGTGCCAAGCGCCAGAATTACAGGTGAATATTAATACCTTTCCGGAAGTGTTCAGGTGAAGAGAGAGAGAGAGAGAGAGAGAGAGAGAGAGAGAGAGAGAGAGAGAGAGAGAGAGAGAGAGAGAGAGAGAGAGAGAGAGAGAGAGAGAGAGAGAGAGCAAGAGAGCGAGAGAGATTGCTTCAATTTGTAATACAGTTTTTTTTCACTCTCTTCCTCTCTCCCTCCACCACTTTCCTCCGTCTCTAGCAATACCTGGCAGAACATTACCTGCTGCGCCGAGAGAGAAGGGACAATAAGCATAAAATCACCTGGATTCTCACCTGAACTAACCCTACTTCACCTTTTTAACTCCTTCACCCTTTTCCTCGCTATTGTTACCTCTCCCCATCTCCCCATCTCCCCATCTCCCCATCTTTTCTTAACTCTTTTCCACCACCACTGGTTTCCCATTTCCATAACTAACCCATTTTTTTCTTATTTCACTGTATTTCGTATCCTCCCCCTATTTTCACCTTTTTTCCGTTCTTCTGTCTCCTCCTGCGTTTCTTTCATCCCCTTCTATCCTTTCTCCCATATACCTCTCCCTTTTTTTTCCTCTCCTATGTAGTCTGTTACGCTTCATCCCAATCACTTTAGCATCTTTGTATACTCTTTCCCACCTGCAGCACCTCCTTCTGCTCTTCCTCTCCGTCAGGTAATGCATTCCAGCCTCGTAATGGAGTAGCTGCCTCTCGTGGTCCCGCCGTCTCACACCTTATGGCGTTTTATTTTGCGTTTTTTGCCTCGTTTATATCGATTTCAAGGCGATATGCAAATGGGGTCTGGACTTTTTATTGTCTCTGTTTCGCTAAGGAGTGTTAGGAGGCTCAGGCCCGTGTGTCCTTGAGGCTCATGATCTGGTGTTTTTTGGGAAGATGTGAAGTGGTGGGAAGGAAGGAAGGAAGGAAGGAAGGAAGGAAGGAAGGAAGGAAGGAAGGAAGGAAGGAAGGAAGGAAGGAAAGAAGGAAGGAGGTTGGGTTTGTTGTTTAGATAATTGTGATTTGGTTGTTAGAATGACTCTTATTAGAACACACCCACACACACACACACACACACACACACACACACACACACACACACACACACACACACACACACACACATACACATACACTTCTTACCTCACCTCAGGGGGTCTAGGATAAGCCAAGTCGTTGCCCTTCCTACCTGTTCCTTGCAACATAAAAGCAGAGTAATTAAAGGGAACCAAGGACTTCAAAGGGTCGCCGCGCCTTGGAGCAGGTCATGAAGGTTGACCCTTTCTACTGACTTGAGTGGACTTCGTTACTTCCTCCAACACAGGTATTTTTTTCTTCTTTCTGCTGTTTCACTTCAAAGGAGATTCTGTTGATGTGAACGTGCGCTGCTGTCCACTGTTGCTGCTTTGAGGGGGAACCACTTTAAAGTTTATTTTTCTTTTAGTTTTTCCTGTTAAACTTTACCACAGTGGACTACTCGTCTCCATTCCACCTTGTTCTCTGCATTTTCTTCTATCACACCAAACACCTACTTGTCTTCATTCAATGCATCTATAAACTTACTTTTTAGATTTATTCTCCAGCCGGCCACCTCCATCCACATCATCATCCATTTCTCTACACACCCCATCATCCCTTCTCTGTACATGCTCCAACCATCCTAATCTTGCCTCACTTGAGTATAAATGAGGTGAAGGTCAGAGTGTTAAGGATGTTATAGTACCTGAGTGAACTGAAAGACTCATTCATTGCTTTTTCAATTGCAAAGGTGATGCAGGATTAAATGTGAGGTTGTGTCTTGTTGAGTCTGCTTTGTGATTAATGCCTCGAGGTTGTAATTTACTGTGTAGAAGGAAAGTAGTCGTTAGGTTATGATACACAAGTGACATTAATATACTACCTCAGGGTCTGGCGACAAGCGGGATTTTTATTTATTGTATATTTGTTGTCTCTTGGCCAATACCCTTTTAAGGTAAAAAACCACTTGACAACTTATCATTTTTCTTCCAAGGGAGATTAGAAAACTCGCTGACACTCTAATACCAGTGGTAGTGACGGTAATGTTATGGTGAGTGGATGTGCAGCGTGGTGAGCGTGGCAGTGGGGAAGGAAGGAGCTTAAGGGTACAAGGACGGGGTGTTGAGTTGCGGCAATGACACGTTAGTTGGACATGAAGACTCAGTGCTCGTGCTTACCAGGAATTCGTACACCATTAATTAAGGCGAACCGTGTGAGGGTAAGGACATATGCTTCCCGCCTGCCTCCTCACCCACGCTGCCTGCCTCACTAATCACTGCCCTTCAGGTGAGAGCAGGTATCCTCTTCCACCTCAGCATCACGCCGAGGAGCAGCTGTATAAGTGAAAGGATTCGAGTGGTTTCCTTGCCTTCCTCAGCTTTCCTCAGCCACTCGTACCTGCCCAGAAAGACCGATTTTTCCCGATTTCTTCTTGAAAATGAAAAGCTTCTCTCGCTTCATCCTCGTCACTGCACTCAGCTGTTGTCTTTCATCTCTTTAGGAAGCGAGGGAAGGCTTTCTCACTGTACTCCTTCGCGCCTTGCTCCCAAAGAAGCATCACAGCCTTTTCATGACTGCGTACAGCAACGAAAATTCCAGGTGACAGGAGACATGAACTTCCTGGAGGAGAAAATGTCTCAGGTGTCAGTTACGGTGAATCAAAATGAGACTCTAAGCAGCTTGTTGAACGCAGCTCGTCCTCGTCCCAGCAGCAGTGTGGATGGAAGGTGTTAAAGGGCAAAGTTTGAACAGATTCAGAGCAGGAACATGCCCCCTGCCTCTGTTTAAAGGAGAGGCAGTCCTGTTCCACACCTGCCTGTGTTACCTGCCTCTCACCTGTCCCACGCTGCCCTCCGTAAGGCACAGTCAAGGTGTCACGAGGGTCAAGACTCTCAGTGGCTCCTGCATGTTAGGTTTTAGATCTGTGGAAGGCAAACACCATAGCTCAAGGGAAAACACACACTCTCTCTCTCTCTCTCTCTCTCTCTCTCTCTCTCTCTCTCTCTCTCTCTCTCTCTCTCTCTCTCTCTCTCTCTCTCTCGCACCCCTCCCTCCAATTTTCTTCCTTCGCTTGGCCAGAAATCCTGAGGATCAAACAAACCACTCAGTCGTATTTTCTCCGTTTTCCCCCAATTTTGACTTTGTTTACTTGTTGCTCCTCTTTCTCCTCGTCCCCTTGCCTGTGTGTGTATGTGTGTGTGTGTGTGTGTGTGTGTGTGTGTGTGTGTGTGTGTGTGTGTGTGTGTGTGTGTGTGTGTGTGTGTGTGTGTGTGTGTGTGTGGCAAACTTGATCCTGAAGAACAAAGAGGGGGTGGTGTTGAGAGGGGTTGAGGCCTTTTCCTGGTGCCTGCCGTCTACTCCTTGACAAGTAGTGTTTGAGGGGAGATGAAGGTGGATGAGGTGCAAGTTTTCCTCGACAATGGCTTCTGGCAGGTGTGTGTCGGAGCTTCGGAAAGTTGGTTTGAGGTTTTAGTTTTTATGCTTCATTCTATTGTGTTTTTTTTTCTTCTCTTCCCTTCTTATTTTTTTCTGGATGCGATTTTTCTATTTTTGTTGTTTATGTTTTTTTTGTGTTTTTTTGTTTTTTCGTATTTTCAGGGATTTTGACTTTTATCTCTAGGAGGGAGATTTTTGTTTATTTTTTACGTTTAAGGGGAAACATGTGCTAGGGTTCGTACGTAAATTAATTGAGTTCATTTTTTCCTCCTCTTCTCTCTCTCTCTCTCTCTCTCTCTCTCTCTCTCTCTCTCTCTCTCTCTCTCTCTCTCTCTCTCTCTCTCTCTCTTTCTTTCTCTCTCTTAAATGAATTACACTTGGCAGTCAACGTTTCTCTCACCTGTTTGGCAGAATTGCTGGATTTTGAGAGAGAGAGAGAGAGAGAGAGAGAGAGAGAGAGAGAGAGAGAGAGAGAGAGAGAGAGAGAGAGAGAGAGAGAGAGAGAGAGAGAGAGAGAGAGAGAGCTGAAATTTTCTAAAGCTCGTCATGTACCACCGTCTCCTGATCTCTTCCTCGTAATGGTAACACAATTTATTCATCAGAAGCTCCAGTGTCACTTGTGTTGCCTGATTTTTCCTTGTAACATTCTCTACCTCACCGCCAAGTCCTCAGAGAATGGCCTCGATTCTGCCGGGGTGAGAGTGCGGGAAAACATTATTAGTTGGTTGTGTGTGGGTAGTCATTCATCATGGTCAGGGGTTGGGTCAGCAGAGCAATATAATGAGAAGGAAAAAAAAATATTGGTCAGGATAGAAAAGAAAGGAAATGATGAGGATGACAGACGAAATGTAATACCGGAATATAACTTAAAGGAAAGGAAATGTGTTATATGATAAACAGGTAAATAAAAGAGACAAGAAAATGATAAATGAATGTTTGAATAAATGAACGAATTAATAGTGTAAATAATAAACAACTTAGCAGTCCAAGTTGATATTTCATGTATATTAAATTTTTTATTATTTACTATCATTATTATTATTATCATTAGTATTATTATTTTCGTTTATAATAATAATAATAATAATAGTAGTAGTAGTAGTAGTAGTAGTAGTAGTAGTAGTAGTAGTAGTAGTAGTAGTAGTAGTAGTAGCAGTAGTAACAATAGTAGTAGTAGTAGTAAAAATAGTAATAGTAGTAGTCTTCTAATTTCCCCTAATATCTAGAATCCTATCCATACTGTAATATTTATCTTCGTACCTTCTTTTCCCCAATTCCATTATAGTATTTTCCCTCCCCACTCGAACCTGTCCTCCTTTCCCGGTCTACCTATACCTTCCTATATTGCTTCCCTCTATCGTATTTGTATTTCTGACTCGAAGCCACAGAGATGTCAGGATCAATAATTATACAACTCACCAATCTAGAAAGTGTAGCAGCGGCCTGACGTGAGGGATGAAAGTGTAATGCTCCCCTTCTTTGTGTGTGTGTGTGTGTGTGAGAGAGAGAGAGAGAGAGAGAGAGAGAGAGAGAGAGAGAGAGAGAGAGAGAGAGAGAGAGAGAGAGAGAGAGAGAGAGAGAGAGAGAGAGAGAGAGAGAGAGAGAATCTTCCTTCCATCTATATCTAAGATGAATAGAGAGCTCTAGGGTGTCAGAGTGTCATTTCAGCTGAGAATATCTGATGCAAGAGTGACTGTTACTTTGGCACCAAGAAGTGAGGGAATGCATGATTAAATATTTCCTTTTCCCATATATCTTTGTGTTTTATTATTGTTTTTTTTATATTTTTGATAACTTTTTTTTACTGGTAACACGTAATCAATTAAATACTTGTGTGGAAGTTTGATGATCTTTGAAAGTTATGCATTAGTTATTTTTTCTTTTTGTTTCTTATGCAAACTTTATTCTTTTATTAAATTTTTCGTACTTCATGCTGAGTTTTTGAGCAATTCAGTTTTCATCTATTTTTCCCGGACTACTGCATACATTAATTCCTGAGAAATATGAAAAATTAAAAACTATACGTGTAGAAATTGAATAAATATCACTTACTCTTCTGTACTAACACAATTTTTTT
>JAPQNM010000037.1:990535-1008035 GCA_029783475.1 Metacarcinus magister | reverse complement strand
TTATTATTATTATTATTTTTTTTTACTCCTTCACGTCCTCTTCGATCTCCCTTAACAGGTAATCCTTAACCCAATTAAGCTGAGGGACTTAATAAGATTTGTTGTAACTGAGTCTCGTTGGGTTTTTTCCGGTGTAGAAGGCAAGGCAATCGCAGGGAGGAAGGAAGAGGGAGAGGAAGATAGAGAGGAGTAAGATGAGCTGGAAAGAGGCGAAGTTTGTCTTGGTTCTTCGCGCACTTAACTTTTGCTCGTTAAGAGGGAGATAAGACTTGCCTGAAACGTTTTGATTTTTCACCACACAAGACGAATCACAAGGGAAAAAAAGAAGGAAAAAGAGGAGCCTGAGATACGGAAAGTGATGATTTGAATATCTTGTTTTTCTCCACTTTTGTTTTTTTAAGCGGAAAATATGCTTTGCCTGAGCCTTTCTGATTCTTCCATCGTATTAGGCAAGAAAAAGGAGGAGAAGGAGGAGGATGAGGAGAAAGGAGGAGGAGGAGGAGGAGGAGGGAAGCTTTAAAAAATAGATCTTGTAAAAAGTCTTGCCTCTTAGCCTTCCCAGGTACTTGTGGAGGGGAAGGCAAAGGTGCAGCAATTACGGTACTTTGTGTGGTGTAATTAGCCAAGTAAGGAGAAGAGAACACCTGGCGGGAAGGGATAATGGGCTCGTTACACCTTTGTGGTTGTTACTTTACCTTACCATTGAGGAGACTGTCAGGACGGCTTTTGATCCTTCTGACATGAAACACCAACGAAAGAAGAGAAAGATAGAGGAAGGGGGAGAGAAAAAAAAAGAAGTCAGGGAGGGGTTCAAAGGTAGTACGTAGCTTTAGTATACGAGGAAGAACCGCTAGGGAGTGTGAGAGGTGGACAGTCAAGGGTTTTCTCAAAGATTTACAGCGACTTCCCTCCACGCCAACTACCCACTCTGTAAAATACACTGAGAACAAAACCCCCGCCCAGCCAGCCAGCCAATCTCCCTCCCTCAGTAATAGCCTCTGTTGCTACACCAAGGCTGAGCTGGACCACAACCGACGTATATCACCCTGAGAAAGGTAGGAAAGGTAGGAGGGGTAGTAGTAAGACGTGTCCCCTTTGTCTCCTCTTGGTGTTTTCTGGCGTACCTCAAGAGGGGTTAATGCAACAGAGGAAGGAGTAGCTGGTCCTGTGATGGGATGTGTGAGGGAGTGAGGAAACAGACAAAGACAGGGAATGGGATGATGATGAAGACGAAGAAGAAGTAGGGAATAGAAGGAGAGAATGGTGAAAAAGAGAGACAGAGAGAGAAAAAAAATGGTTATATAAACAAATAGAAGAGCATGATAAGATAGAAAGTAAAATTATTCACAGGATTTTCAACACCGAAGGATTTATATGAATTTTTACAGTTACAGAGAAAGGCGGTGAAAGGTAAACTCAAATCTTTATATAACTAGCATGAAAAAAAGTAAATAAACAGCCTTAACAAATACATCGAAAATAACACATCACAAAGTACCTTTAATATATACGCGCGTTGCTGGAGGAGGAGGAGGAGGAGGAGGAAGAGGAGGAGGAGGAGGAGGAGGAGGAGGAGGAGGAGGAGGAGGAGGAGGAGGAGGAGGAGGAGGAGGAGGAGGAGGAGGATAGGCAATGATGTATATGGAGAAAGGAATGGCTTTGAATCCTATCTCGTCCTTATTGTATACACGTAGAGGAATTGAACCACGTGGCACCATTCCAGGCTGTCAGTGAGTGAGGGATTCTATACATCATCCAATCGAAGCCTACATCTGAAACCTAGACGTGTACATTTTTTTTTTTAACTATGTAATGATTGAATGGCTGTTGATATCAAGAGTGTTTGAGTGACGTAAGGACCTTCATCTTTCCTTTGGTGTTGTAGAGTTGTAGAGAGAGAGAGAGAGAGAGAGAGACGAGAGAGACGAGAGAGACGAGAGAGACGAGATAAACGAGATAAGGTAGCATTCAGAGTAAGACGAGAATCTAAGAAAGTCTGCCATAAATTACCTATCGATCCTCCTTTCAATCTGTTCTCGGAGTAAAGACACACACCATCAAACGGCCTCACTCACTCAGCCTAGCAGCGTCCGGGATCTCCAGTGCTCAATCGTGGGTCTAGCCTTATCATTAATAGGGAAAGAGGGGGAGGGGCGAGTTTCCTAATAGCTCACCATTACTCCAAGATGAGAAATCAGCTGATATGTCAAACGATAACAGTAAACTTTAGATAATTTCTGAAGTACATTCCATCTTCCTTTTTTCTCTGTGTCCACGTGAGGAGTGAGAGGAGAGAGTGAAGTTGTTGTGATGATTCCTTAATTCCTTTGGGTTTAAACATTGATAACTCTTAGCTATGTGTCGCCTTGAACACCAAGATGCTTTTATGCTGATGAAAACTGAATTGATTGTAATTGTCTCCCCCTCCCAACTTTAATCACTTCCTCTCAACGCTTAGAAGGAAAGGCCCGAGAATAGCAAATGAAGGTGAAGAAGGATAATGGAAGTAGGAGTATCAGGGATTAAGTATTTTTTTCATTACTACTTTTTTTCTTCTTTTCTCCCATACACCTGACACCTGACACCTGGCATTAGTTAGGGATTGGCTTGGCGTTACTGTAGGCTGAATACATACATATTCAGCATCATTATCTTTCCTCTCCTCTCGTATCAACGCTTTTCTTTACCCATCACTAGTTGTCAAGCTAATTTTCCCCTTTTTACTATTTAATTCCTTGCTCCATTGTTTTCCTATTTTAATCCCTTGTTTTCAATTTCCATCTTTTTTCCTTTCTTTTCTCTTCAAAACTATGGTTATTAAGAATTTTGAACCACATAAGGTCAACTCTAAAGCCCTTACCTGTTGCCTGCGTGGGAGAAGAGGAGGAGGAGGAGGAGGAGGAGGAGGAGGAGGAGGAGGAGGAGGAGGAGGAGGAGGAGGAGGAGGAGGAGGAGGAGGAGGAGGAAGAAGAAGAAGAGGAGGAACCAATCAATTAGCCAGTAAGTCAAGTAGATCATCCAGTTTCACGTTTTCTCTGGAGGGAAGGTTGGGAGAGAATTAGTTGCAGTTGTCTTTGTCTCTTCTCCTCTCCTACCCTTCATTACGCTTCCCTCCTTCCCTCCTTCCCTCCTTCCCTCCTTCCCTCCTTCCTTCCCTACTTCCCTGTTGTCCCTACTCGCCTCAAGTTCTCTTCTCCTTCCCCCCAAACACTTATACCACTCTGCACAACATTTTAAGTGGTTGTCCAATTCCGTGGAAGAAAAGAGAGAATAAAAGAGAAAATGGATGAAGGAGGAGTGGAGATGAGAAGGGAAGGAGGAAGAGAGGAAGGAATGATAGGTGAGAGGTAGAAGGAGGTTGAGTAGGAGGAGGAAGTGAACTGACTGACTCCTCTTTCCAGTCAATTTCTGAAGCTTGAGAGGAAGTGAACTGAAATCATTGGGATGGTGAACATTGGTTAATGGATTTGATGAGGCGACGAGCTACCAATCAGACTACTGTTGCTGGTGCTGCTGCTGGTGCTGCTGCTGGTGCTGCTGCTGGTGCTGCTACTGGTGCTGCTGTTGGCGTTGGTGTTGCGTCTGACTCTCCCTCCCTTTCCGCCTCTGCCTTGCTACTGCTGCTTGAGGCGTGACAATCAATACTGGTGTTGGCTCAGTAATCATTCCAGCTTGTCCTTGTATATAGAGTAAATATAATCAAATATAGTTGAATTGATGATTACATGTAAAATAAAAACATAATGAAAAAGAAGTCATGACGTGTGAACTATAACAGAATTATTAATTACACGTAACATAGAATATGATATGATTGATAATTGCACGGAGAATATAATAGAAAATAATAATCACATGCAAAACGGAATACATTAATAATTACACATAAAATCTAATTAAATTAATAATTACACGAAACATAGAATATAATTAATTACAACACATAAAATATAATAAATTGAATGAAAACTACACTCTCTCTTCCTGCCCTTGCATCCTTTACTCTCTTA
The DNA here is from genome assembly GCA_029783475.1 of Metacarcinus magister. NCBI lineage: Eukaryota > Metazoa > Arthropoda > Malacostraca > Decapoda > Cancridae > Metacarcinus > Metacarcinus magister. The sequence continues at coordinate 1,004,025 of JAPQNM010000037.1, read as the reverse complement.
TCCAGCCCGCCTCTCAGCCTCTCCACTCCGTCACATTCCTCTGCCCACTCCTCATCCCTTCTCTACTTTACCTTCCTGCTCCCTCACCTCGCCTTCCCTGGAGCACTTCGTCACCCCTTATTACTGTGCAAGGCTGTCGCTCTGTCATCTTTAACTTTAGGTAACACGTGATGGGATTGATTTTTGCGTGCAGGCTGGTGGTACCTCTAGCCCTTGCGTGCACCGGGTCACTGGGCAGTCGGGGCAAAATGTGGCACTGAGGCACGATGAAAAAGGTCACTGTGTTTCGTTGCATGTTTGGAAATGTTACTATGCCATGAAAATTAGAGTTGGTAGTGTTTATTAGCGAATGGAAAAGATTAATGAGTTTATTTAAAAGGTCGAAAGGGTTACTATAAGATGGAAGAGTTCATTAAAATAATTGAAAACCGTAATTTAATGTTGGTTGAAAATGCTAAAACATATAGAAGACCCAGCAAAAATGTTGTACAGTTTTCTTCTGCAAATGAAAAGATAAATATTTTGAAAAGTTGAACATATATATAAAAAAAAGATTCTTTAATAACATGACATTTACTGAAAATTTGAAACGTTCATCGTATCTTCAGGACATGGTGGAAGAGGAAGCAGTTATTTTAGATTGCTGTGAAAGGTTGTAGCTCTTTTTTGGTAAAGTGGAGGAGGTTGAACAGCTTGTTACCTTTGCCTGGCAGGGAGGACGACTGAGAGAGAGAGAGAGAGAGAGAGAGAGAGAGAGAGAGAGAGAGAGAGAGAGAGAGAGAGAGAGAGAGAGAGAGAGAGAGAGAGAGAGAGAGAGAGAGAGAGAGAAGTTTATTAATATCATGGCGACCGAATTTGCGTTTCTGTTTTGGCAATTCTCAAAGCAGAAAACTAAACCTCGTTGAACATTATTGAATTTTACATCGAAAGAAAATCAACTTATATCATTAGTACCTAGTATTGATATTATTACTCATCAAAATGGAAAAAAAGTGCACCTAACATACAGAAATTAATTGGATAAAAGGACATTCCAAAATTTCCTAAAACTATATTTCTGAAAGAGCAAACCACACATACACACCTCTTAACCTCTTAATCGTCGGAGGAGTAATTCACACACACACACACACACACACACACACACACACACACACACACACACACACACACACACACACACACACACACACACGCCCACCCACCCACCCACCCACCCACCCACCCACCCACCCACACTGATGAAACTTGCACCTTATGTTCTCCCATTATGGTCAGTCACTCTCTGGCACCAATCTTGGGAATCGAACCTTGTATAGAAATTCATTAAGGTTTCTCGGTACTGGATGGAGAGACGAAATAATTGAGAAGCTTCGGCGTGAGTGACTATTTTGATCTCTTCTGACGGGCGTTTAAAGTTGAGAGAGAGAGAGAGAGAGAGAGAGAGAGAGAGAGAGAGAGAGGAGAGAGGGAGAGAGAGAGAGAGAGAGAGAGAGAGAGAGAGAGAGAGAGAGAGAGAGTGAGAGTGAGAGTTTTTTTTTTTTTTTTTTGTCTACTTCATTGCCTTATTGCGTGTCTGGTCTTTGTTTCATTTTTATTTTTGTATTCTTTTACATCCCTGGACCTGTGTTTACCATACCTTGTAACCCTTTTCTATTCCGGAAGAGGAGATGTTACCTGTGTGTGTGTGTGTGTGTGTGTGTGTGTGTGTGTGTGTGTGTGTGGGTGTGGGTGTGGAGTTATTGTGTTGCATTTTTTAGGTGTTTTAGTGTTTCTTGTGTTTCTGGAAAGCTGCAAAATCTGAGTGTGTTATTTTTCGGCAGCATTCTCACCGGAATAAGAAACTAATGGTCGTTTCCTTCACTTCATGTTGCTATTTCTTGTTCTGTCGAAGCTTTCTCAGAGACGGAAAACCTATCTAACTTTAATTTATACATTCATCAATGGTAAGATAAAACCTGCGTGGCAAATGTATAAATAAATCGAAATCTTTAGAAAATAGTGTGAAATATTAGTATGTGGAAATTCAGAATAGGGAAGTGTGTTCGGTATTAGGACCTGACTTTGGTTTCAACTCTCAGACAACATACATGAAAGAATGATAAACTCTATTCATTTATTCACCATCATTAACAAATCAATGCAACTTTTCTTCAGTGTTACGATAGTGAAAAAGGCATCGCAATTTCCCTTTAATATTGTCTCCGTCAGATAAAAAAAAAAAATATATACACATAACAAGTATTGATGATATATATATAGCCCAAGGAAGCTTAAAGTCAACTCCAATTTTCTTCGGTTAAGGATACGATTTTCTGATGACTTAGTTTCGTATCCGGCCAATCTAGCGGACGAAATCTACCATGAGATTCGTGCAAAGCCGAGGAGAAAATATTTATTCGAGGCGGGCGCGGGGGTGGAAGCGAGAGAGCGAGAGAGAGAGAGAGAGAGAGAGAGAGAGAGAGAGAGAGAGAGAGAGAGAGAGAGAGAGAGAGAGAGAGAGAGAGAGAGAGAGAGAGAGAGAGAGAGAGTAGGATGTGACTCAATATTCAGTTTTTTTCATCTTTTCAGTTTCCAATTCTTTGCTCTTATATTTGCATCTCCCAAGACACGTGGAATCCTTCGTGTATAACTTTTAGCTCCTCTTCCATCCACGTGTAAGTTAAGGGAATGAAAATGTGTGAGATCTATGAGAGTGACTTTATACCTGACTTTTCATACCTGGCTTGGCAACGTGCAGGTGTGTTACCAAAAGGTGTGGGTCGCCTGCGTTACCTGAGGGAGGGAGTAACTTGATCAAAGCCGCTGCTGTATCCGTACTCTGGAGACGGGAAGCGGGGGGGAGGGATGGAGGTGGCAGGTGGAAGATGGATGGAGGGAGGGAGGGAGGGAAGAGAGTGTGTAAGGTGAAAAGGTAAGGGATGAAAGATGGAGGTATGATTGTAGAAAGTACTGTTATTATTATTGTTGTTGTTATTATTATTATTATTATTATTATTATTATTATTATTATTATTATTATTATTTGAGATAGAGATAGAGAGGGAATGATAATGGTGCACAATATACGTAGACAAAATACTGCATCAAGGTGTAATTTCCCCTCAATGCTCGCGGCACACACCACAAATGACCAGCGCCTCTTCATTGCTAACGCCAGGGAGGGAAGAGAAGGCAAGGGAAGGGAAGGGAAGGGAAGGGAAGGGAAGGGAAGGGAAGGGAAGGACGCAGGACACAGCTTCAGGCCATCGAGTAATTGGCTCAACAACTTCTCCGTCTGCGCCGCCACTGGTTTGCTTCCTCACTCCCCGCTAAACTCCGCCTCAGAAAATGAAGAAGACCATTACCAACCTGCCTTAAAGGACCTTCCAAGCACTCATTGAATTCTGGACTTGAACATTTTCTGCCACTGTCATCTGGTCTGAATTTCCTGCTGTTTCCTATTGCTATAACGGCTATGAATTATTTTTTATATGGTTATCAGATTCAGCGACTCACACAGTAAACAAACTCACCGCAGAGAGGGCTGACGGGTCCTGAAAAAAAAGTTGTATCTGCAGCGAAAGTCGAGGAAAAATAGGAGGGAGAAAACATGTCTGAGGATGCTGATTCTGTTGCCGTTCTGAGGAAAAATTGTGGCGACGAATCAGCGGCTGAATTAAGTTTTAAGAGACCGAGATACCGCCAGATCAGACCGAGGAAGCGTTCTAAAGATAGTCGTAGAGGTAGACTTTTAACCCTCGGGAATAACAAACACTTCACTAAGCTCCCCAAACGTCCAGCAGTCATCACCAGGAAATGTAAGGCATAATTGGGAGGGAAGGGGAAAAAACCTGTTTCCTTATTTTTATCCTCAGTAGGGACACACTACCACCGGAACCAAGAGAGGGAACAGCTAGAAGGAAAACATATCACGGAGGTAAATTGCGAAAAAGAAGAAGAAAGAAATATGAAAATCCTTCCTGGTTTTTCATAGGTGGAAGCTGTGCATCTCGGATCACAGGAACACTAGGAATTACAAATGATTAAAAAACATGATGTGAAAACAGTATTCGGTATGAAAGACGCATAGTTTTTACCAATTAGTATTTCGTTGCACAATTTAATATTCAAGAGTGGAAAAATAGTAAAGCAGAGCGAGAGAGAGAGAGAGAGTGAGAGAGAGAAAGAGAGAGAGAGAGAGAGAGAGATGGCAGCGGGAAGTCTAAGTGGAAATATGAACGGCACGTACGAGAATTCTAGCAGAGGTACGAAGTCCATTACCGAACGCTGGTCCTCGTGAGTAGACAGTGTAGTGTGTAGGCAATAATCCATGTCTAGTCTGCCTTTGTTTCCTTTCTGCGCCAGGGTGAACACGCTTTTATTGCCCCATGAATATTAAACTTCTCTCACACCCATCCACACACACACACACACACACACACACACACACACACACACACACACACACACACACACGCACACACGCACACATACAATGGGTCCGCTCCCAAATTCTCAGGAAACTTTGATTATTCTGACAAAGTGTAAAGTGTAAACTACGAAGATAATATGCATGGAAAGTGTTCCTTATATCATCATCATTATTGTCATTATCATCATCATCATTATCATTATCATTATCATCATCATTAGTGTTTTCAGGATATCCTTTCTACTTAGTAATTGTTATTCATCCCATCCCAACCCTTGTCCCCTATCTGTCACTTTACGTTTTGCTCCACTCTTTCTCTCTCTCTCTCTCTCTCTCTCTCTCTCTCTCTCTCTCTCTCTCTCTCTCTCTCTCTCTCTCTCTCTCTCTCTCTCTCTCTCTCTCTCTCTCTCTCTCTCTCCCCCCCTCAGTAACACAATTCTTCCTTTCTCATTTGTATTCATTACTTCACTCCTAAACATCATCTTAAACAGCTTGTCTTCATTCATTTCCAGGATATAATATCATCTTAATGTCTTCCTTCTTACTCATTCTGTAACTCATCAATTCACTGCTAAAGTCCGCTTGCTCAATTCCATCATATTTCACTGTCGCCTCACCCTGTCACTCTTCACACTGCTGCGTCCATTATAAGGGTGTGTACGCTGCTAGAATTATTTGCCAGATCGCTTTCACTCGCTCTGCTTCCACTTTTTAACAGTTTTGTCAGTTTAGAGATACACACCTTTGGAATATTTTATCAGAAAAAAAAAAAGTTATGAAAAGTCAAATTTAAGGTAATAACGGAAAATAGGGAGTTTATATCGAATGATTAAATGTTCTCGATTATCTAGCTATGTATCTATCTATTTATTTGTTTATTTTAGCTTTTACTGTTATCTTTCTTTTCATACGACATTTTTTTGTGTGTTTTTTTTACTCTTCAGAACATCGTTGCAGTCAGTCATGTTCTTGTCTTCGTCTGTACCAAAAAAACACTGAATGAAAGAAACACTCATTCATTCATTCAATTTGTAGAGCCTCTTTCACAGGTGAGGGAGGGAGGGAGAGAGGGAGACTCCATGCATCCGGGGTGAACATAAACCATTTTCACCACCATGTCAAAACCACCTGGAGAAAACGTGTTCTGGTGACGCCTCTGAGTGGTGTGGAATAGTAGTGGTCGGTTGTGGTGTCTCCCTTGCCACCGCACATTCAAAGGAGGCGGCGGACAACAGGAAGCTTTGCCTGACGAGAGAGTGCCGAGCCAGGTGCAGGGAAAGGAAAGGTGTTAGGAGGTACTTGCAAAGACGTGGAAATGTGAACTGTGGATGGTGTTGTGATTGATGAAAAGGATGGTGATGCTAGTGATGCTGGTGGTAGTAGTAGGGGAAAGGATGTTATATTTACTCTATCTTGTTCTAAAGTGTATAGCTTAGCATTGGTTGAAATTAAAGAGAATTTAAACTACTTACTGTACTCTTGGATAACAGGTTCATATGTTTCTGGATAAGATCTCAGTGTGTGTTCGCCTTCTAACCATGTACTGAGATGCAACCTTTGGGATAATGGATTTGAATTAAGTTCTAGCCGTTTACGTGCATTAGGATGAGCTCGTGAACCAGTGACAGAGAAATATAGACATACAAGAATACTTTTTTTTCGCATAGACAAGATACTAAGATCATTATACTATTGAATATAAAAAAAATTGGAGCTTATCGCAGTGATGACATAATCTATTTCACATATCTTCTATTTCTTCTTCTTCTTCTTCTTCTTCTTCTTCTTCTCTTCTTCTTCTTCTTCTTCTTCTTCTTCTTCTTCTTCTTCTTCTTCTTCTATTTTTTAATGTTCATAGTATTAACATCACTTTGATAAATGTCCTCGATGGTGGTGTCGCCTCCGAGTCTTTGAAGTTAATGAGAGTGTCTGGGAGCCCAAAGCCGTCTTCCTCTCAGTAATTGGTGTTTGCGTCTCCTAATACTGTACGTGTGTATGTATGTATGTGTGTGCGTACGTCTATGTGTGGGTGTATGTGTACGTGGTAATCTTCAAATCATCTATTTATCCTTATCTTTCTCTATTGATGCTTATTTTCTCTTCATAGTAATGGCGACAGTGGTAAGGCAAGATCAAATTCTTATTTATAGCCTTTCCTCTTTTCCCTTTCATCTTGACTCGGCGCAGCGCTTAACACACACAGAGAGAGAGAGAGAGAGAGAGAGAGAGAGAGAGAGAGAGAGAGAGAGAGAGAGAGAGAGAGAGAGAGAGAGAGAGAGAGAGAGAGAGAGAGAGAGAGAGAGAGGAATGAACTGAGTGTTAATACGCGGTAAGGGAAGGCTGGCGAGGCGAGGCGAGGCAAGGCAAGGATGAGGTCGTGTTAGTCTGCACACACTCGACACAACCATTCCCTCTGCTACGCCGGGGAAACCTTGACCAAATTAATTATCCTTTGAGCCGTATCCTAGGAGGCCTTCTTCCCTCATTCCAGCCCAGCAATACTCATCACTACTCCTCCTCCTCCTCCTCCTCCTCCTCCTCCTCCTCCTCCTCCTCCTCCTCCTCCTCCTTCTCCTCCTCCTCCTCCTCCTCCTCCTCCTCCTACGCCTCATTCATCGCCACTTCTCGTTTTTTTCCCTTTTCTTCCTCGCTGTGACTCCAGAATGAAAGGAGCCGAGCCAGTCTGACGGAGAGAGCATGGCAGAGAAAGTGTATCGTTATTATTTTTTGATTGCCTACCTGGAAACTCCCTGACAATATCTTTCACAATAGTTACACACACCCACACACCCACACACACAGACACACACACACCCACACCCACACCCACACACACACACACACACACACACACACACACACACACACACACACACACACACACACACACACACACACACACACACCTAAAGAAGCAGCATGTTGCATATGAACGTTAATCGCTTTCATAATTTTTCGTAATTGTAAAAAATTTGTCTTCCTGAAGCAGCTTGAGTCTGAAAGAAAAATAATACAGCAATGGAGGAAGACAGCAAATGTGAGACAATAAAAGGTTATATGAAGAAAATAGAATATAGTTAATAGATTAAATAAGTTAAGTTAATGTTATCAGTTAATACACGTTTAATGAATAATGAAGAGTGAATAAAGAGAGTTATAGGAAGACAAAATACTGGAAACTGGATGGAGAGCATTGTAGGAAAATTAAATAAATAAAATTAAGAAAAAGGCAGGGAAAAAGCAGGTAAAATTGTAACATTTACCACCCACAGCCCTCACCAAGCTTACACACACACACACACACACACACACACACACACACACACACACACACACACACACACACACACAGCTCTCACCAAGCTCTCGACACACTAGGTAAAAAAGTGTGTGTGTGTGTGTGTGTGTGTGTGTGTGTGTGTGTGTGTGTGTGTGTGTGTGTGTGTGTGTGTGTGTGTGTGTGTGTGAAACGATTGTGGTTTATATTTCACGCGCATGGAAAAAATGTATATGTAGTATATATGTCGTTTCAAGAATTTTATTTTTTCAGATTAAATATGTTTTTCAAGGATCGAGAGCTTAAAATATTATCATGGAACATTATATGCGGAGATGTAATATGTGAACTTTTTTTTTATTGTATACTTTTTAATGAAGAATTCGAAGTAGAACAGACTTTTTCTTTTTCAATGGAATGACTTCACTGGTGAATGTAGAGGAATAATTTAATTCTATAATCATTGCGGTTCAAAGGATTAGGTCGGATATCGCATTATTATTTGTGTTTATTATTATTATTATTAGAATAACAATAGTAATGATTATTATTATTATTATTATTATTATTATTATTATTATTATTATTATTATTATTACTATTATTATTATTATTATCATCATCATAATAGCAAAATCTACTATTACTACTACTACTACTACTACTACTACTACTACTACTACTACTACCACTACCACTACCACTACCACTCCTATTACCACACACACACACACACACACACACACACTAGCCCGTCTGTATAATCTGTGTAAGCGCGTTCCCATCTTTTCCTGGATCTTCCCTCCCAGTGCGTGGCAGCGAGGTGTATCCCGCGCCGCTCAACTGTGTGTGTTCCTTAAAGCGCTTACAAAAAGGACTCAGGAAGCTTAAAACGGAAACGATGTAATGATTTTCTCCAACCACCTTGACAACTTTTTACTGCATTACCTTTTTTGATATTGTTGAATGTATTAAATGTTTTCTACGACTTGGTTTCTTACGCTTGTTTGGTTTCTTTTTGAGAAGTGTTATGTCTCAGTAGTCACAGCTTTGAGTAGTTTTTTTGGGGTGTTGTTTTGTTTCTTGCAAGGTTTTCTGTTTTTTTTCTTTCTTTTTCTTTTGTTATACACTTTGGTTTCATACTCGGCTTATTCATCTTTCTGAATGAACGTTTTGTGTGTGTGTGCGTTTCTTTTCCAGTTATTCTTGGATGCCGTTATAAGAATGGGTCTTGACGCTTTTTCTTTTTCTTTCTTTCTTTCTTCTCTTTCCGAATTACCGCGGATTTTCGTTTGCTTTACTCCCTCCGTCAAACCTCGCCGCCTGAGAATGAGTAAAAAGTGCGTGTGTGTGTGGCGGCAGGAGTGTGAAAACCTCGAAATGTAGGAGCGAGCGAGTGAGGCTGTGATTTTGGGGGGGCAGGGAAGGGGTGGGTGGGGGGCGGAGGAGGGTTAGGGGGCAGGGAGGGTAGGGGGCAGAGGAGGGGCAGGGGAGGCGGCATCAACGCTACACATATGCTTCGGTAGGATTCTCTCAAACACCTCAGAACACACAGGCAACACAAACAACACACTTTACACCTTGATTTTGTGTGATTTTACATCTGATTTTTACATCTTGCTGGTTTCTGAAAAAATATTCGTGTCTTGGTCTGAGAGGAATTTATGGGTCCTGATGATGATGATGATGATGATGATGATACCTTGAGACACATCCATCCTTACCCTCTACTTGGGTGAAGGTCATGAGTGGCGTGATAATCGGTGTGTCTGGGGTGATGATATTGGGTGATTGCCGCCTAACGAGCCATTAAGAGGCAGGTGTGTTTGATGTATTGGTAGCATAAAGTGATAGTAAGGTGGTCCGTTGTGCATCGTCACTACCACATTACTACTACCACACTACCACTACCACAACGCTCACTCCTTTCCGTCTCCTTGAAGTAGTCTGTCAGCTTTGTCTTGGGTGTATCTTGATATATAAAAAAAAGAATTCATGTGCGTTTTCCATCATACTTCAAGTGGTGATGGTGGTGGTAATGATGATGATGATGATGATGATGGGGTAGTAATTACAGACTTCAATCTAGATAACTGATTTTGATATTTTTTGCTTCCACATTTTTGACCAATTAACGCTTCTTTTGTTTTGGTTAGGTTAGGTTTGGTTTAGGTTAGGTTAGGTTAGGTTATGTTAGGTTTGGGTAAGATTAGGTTAGGGTAAGGTTAGGTTAGGTTAGTTAGGTTAGGTTAGGTTAGGTTAGGTTAGGTTAGGTTAGGTTAGGTTAGGTTTGGGTAAGGTTAGGTTAGGGTAGGTTAGGTTAGGTTAGGTTAGGTTTGGGTAAGGTTAGGTTAGGGTAAGGTTAGGTTAGGTTAGGTTAGGTTTGGGTAAGGTTAGGTTAGTGTTAGGGTAAGGTTAGGTTAGGTTAGGTTAGGTTTGGGTAAGGTTAGGTTAGTGTTAGGGTAAGGTTAAGTTAGGTTAAGGTAGTGGTGTTAGGTTTCACAGGTGTTCTGGTGTTCTTTCTTTAACTGCAATTCACTGAACCTTTCAATAAATTTCGTGGAGAGGATTTCTTATATTGACTGTAATTCTCTCGTCTTGGAACGCGATTGTGTGGGAATTCTTGTTCCAGGATTTATTGGAAAGTAAATCCTTTTAAAACCACTGAGGAAGGAAAATAAAGTTGCCCTCCACACATTCCTGCGTGTGTGTGTGTGTGTGTGTGTGTGTGTGTGTGTGTGTGTGTGTGTGTGTGTGTGTGTGTGTGTGTGGACTGAATCAATTAAAAGCTGGAAGCCCCCTGTGAAGTGAAACAAAATAAATATAAAGAGCAATCAACATGAAAGAAAATTTACGACACAATAAAAAAAAATAGAGGATTACACAACTTATTGACTTGTTTTAGCGATGTGCATGAAAACATACTGCACATGTATTAGTATAATATTAAACAATCAACAACTTTTGATTTATATGAAAAAAGCTGTTTGTTGCTATTAAACGGATCATTGCATATGAAGTGTGTTTATAAAGTTCAGGCAAACAGGATAATTATGTTTGCGTGTGTGTGTGTGTGTGTGTGTGTCTGTCTGTCTGTCTAAAAAAAAATCTATCTATATCTCCTTCCCTCCCTTCGTGCCTGCCTGTTTGCCTGTCTGTCTACCTGTCTACCTGTTTGTATACCTGTCTATCTGTCTGTTTCTGCACCTGACACTTACATCTCTTTATTCAACATGAAAATGAAAATACAGGTTGTAAAATAAGCTTTAATGGATAGGTTAGTCAAACACTCAATTAATACACAACTCCACTTACTAGCAGTGCAGGGAACGCGGAGAAGGCAACACTGTATCAATAGGAAGGGCGCCGCGGGGACTATTAGTATGTATATATGCATAAAAAGGCAAGGGGGGAAACACATGTTATAACAGTATTATACCATTTGGAGGGTTACGTGTCCATCCTTTACCTTACCATATCAATAAAGGGAACACACAGATGGGATAGTATGTATAGAGTATGAGCTTATCTAGGGAAAAGGTAAAATATATGTGTGCTTTACCTGTATGAAGGCTCAGGTGTGCGGCTCTTGCTCACCACTGTATTAATGGAATCACCAGGCAGTCAGGTGTGGTTGGATTGGAGGGAAACTTCATTTAATCTAAGTTTCCCCTCACGTTTCGATATGTAACCATAGCTATACGGTTTCCTCTTTGTTCCAATGTTAACAGCTTTAACTATAGACTCAGACAGAATGCAACGTAAAGAACCAATTGTAGGAAAGAAGAGCCTAGTGGGAGGATGAAAATAGAAGGGATAGAGTGTTCAAAAATTTCCCCCTCGTATTTATTTCCCACGAGGGTGAAAGAGGATAGCGACACCCCACATAACCCAGCAGGCAACGTGACCACAATAAGTAAGGTGAGAGGGAGTGACAGGCGGCCTCAGGAACCTTATTGAGGCTCCTGTCACGCTCACACGCCCGCTGACGCGTCGACCTCCACTCCACACGCCTCCCTAGATCCCCGCCGGGCGTCGCCTCCCCACACCACCCTCAGATTTACAAAACAAATGGTGCGCAGTTTTTCCCATTTTTTCCTTCCATGCTTATTTTTGCTGATATGCCAAAGAGACGCCCAAAACGATGCTTAAAGAAGGAAGACAACGAGGAAGAGGAGGAGGAGGAGGAGGAGGAGGAAGACAAGGAAGAGGAGGAGCAACAGGAAGAAGAGGAGGAGGAACAATCTTCTTGCTGAAGGTTTTCTCCTGATGGGATTTTTTTGGTCGTATATATTTTTTTCGTGCGTGAAAAATTGGAGTTGGTGATCGCATGAGCCTCTTTCCTCCACCTCTCCACCCTTCCCCTCCACCCACCCCACCCTTCCCCTCCACCTACCCACCCTTCCCCTCCACGAACCCTTCCCCTCTACCCACCCTTCCCCTCCACCCACTCTTCCCCGGTGTTGTAGCGATCATTCTTCACTATCCATTTCATGTGTAGATTTTCGATTTTTTTTTTCATTTTTACTCGTTTGCAAATGTGTTAAAGAGTAAATTTCTTCGTGTGTGTGTGCGTGTGTGTGTGTGTGTGTGCGTGTGTGTGCGTGTGTGCGTGTGTGTGTGTGCGTGTGTGCGTGTGCGTGTGTGTGAGCCCATTTCCTATTTCCTGCTCCCCGTGAGCCACAGGGAAGAGGCTTTTCACCATCATTCCTGCCTCGTCTCCGACAGGATGTGACGGAAGGAAGAAGTAAGATTTTCCTGAATTGCATAAATCATCGGGGAGAGAGAGAGAGAGAGAGAGAGAGAGAGAGAGAGAGAGAGAGAGAGAGAGAGAGAGAGAGAGAGAGAGAGAGAGAAGAGAGAGAAGAGAGAAACATCCAGATCTATGCATTTTAATCGGTTGGCTGAACAAAGAGATATATGGAACAGACACACACACACACACACACACATACACATACACACACACACACACACACATACACACACACACACACACACACACACACACACACACACACACACACACACATACAAGCATCTATCTGGCCCGTAAGCTTGACAGGTGCATAATACCTTCCCGTATTTACGATGCTGTAGTGACGCTGCCTTGCCTTGCCTTGCACTGGCTTCCATTCCCTCGCATCGAACGCAACTTAACAAAGAACCATAAATTCACGGCGCAATTACGTTAACTATTGGAGTTTTAATCGATTTTCCTTCTCTTAGTGGACGTAAAAGTTATATTTAAATCACGTATTCCTTAATAGAGAATGTATTAATAACCTCGACTTTTACAATATAACATTTAACCTTAAACTATAATTTCATAGACGAATTAAGTTATTATTGTAATCTTTTTTTGGGGATACAGATGAATTTTTAGAACATTTATAATACCAATCTTGTCTATAATTGTTATTTATAGAAGTGTTCAGATGCCAAAGCTTATCAGCCTTCCCCTCTGTCGGCTAATTTTAAGGGGTAACTATTCTAGGTTGGCGCCGACGACCCTCCCCCCGCCAAGGCCTGGAAGCTACTGGGTTGGCTCGTAAAACCTTCTGCTCTTAACCTTTATTTCCCCGCCGTTAACTCTCATCTCCGGGCCGTCATTCTTTTAGCTTCCCCCTCCAACGAGTGTCTTCTTTCTTCCTTTAGCTTATACAAGTTAGATGTATAAAGGTTTTTTTCTTTTTTTTCTTCTTCTTCTTTGTGTTATCATTATATATATATATATTTTTTTTATTAAAGTTTAAGGTTCTCTGTGTGTGTGTGTTAAGGAGACAGAGTTAAGCACAG
>JAPQNM010000037.1:955535-983035 GCA_029783475.1 Metacarcinus magister | reverse complement strand
TTGCACTCCATCTCCTTCTATTCTTAAGCGTCTAGGAAAAGTTTGCAGACCTTGGTGAGTTATCATGATGGCAAAAATTTTATTATCTTCAATTTTCTCTCTGGCTGAAGGCTGTGTCAGTGTGGTCTGCCCCCCTTGCTGACCTCTCTGACCTCTCTGACCTCGCCTCTATAGGGTCAAGAAGGGTCGTGGGTGTCGTGGGAGGAAGGTCAGGTGATGGTTGTCTCCTGGTCTTTGCTATGGATGGAAGAGGAGTGTATGGGTGGAGTTTTCTTCTTCTTTCTTCTTATTTTTGATGTTTTTTTTCGCATTCAGTTTTTTTTCCGTGTATTTTATTCATCTTTCTATTTGCATTCTCTCTTTCTCTTTTTTTATTCTCTCTCTCTCTCTCTCTCTCTCTCTCTCTCTCTCTCTCTCTCTCTCTCTCTCTCTCTCTCTCTCTCTCTCTCTCTCTCTCTCTCGTAATCCAGCTTATACAAAAATCTGTAAGGAAACAAACAAAACACAACTCAAAATTCATGTAGATCTTCATGTAGATATTCACTGTATGGAAATAACACTATCACTAAGCTTCCCTTTTTTCCCCTCTATTTCCAGGGTAAGTGTTTGGCAGACTACACGTGATGGATGGAAAGTGAGGGAGAACGGGAAGGCTTAAGCTAGACATGGAGAAAGATGGTAAGATGCATGTACTGAGATGTAATGGCTTATATAGATAGGGTGAGTAACAGACATTGAGACCAGTATAGGAGGAGGAGGAGGAAGAGGGAGAAGAGAAGGATATAGGGATTTGGAGGATAAAGGATGTAGCATATGGATCAGTGTTAAGGGTGTGTATCAGAAGGGTAGATAGAGGAGGAGGAAGAGGAAGAGGAAGAGGCTGTGGGCAAGTGAACAAGGGAAGAGGCGCTCGGAGGAGTCTGCTAGATGGCAAAAGATGTCTGGTCAGTAAACACGAGTCGAGAAAGTCTTCGCTGGGAGAGTAGTTTGAAAGGCTGTAAAGTTTTTCTATCGAGAGAGCGGAAGGACAGACACAGGCGTAGGAAGACCATGAGGAATAAACAGGAGGAGGAGGAGGAAGAGGAGGAGGAGGAGGAGGAGGAGGAAGAGGAGGAAGAGGAGAAGGGGGAGGAGGAGGACCACTACCACCACCACAACCCCAAGGCAACAGTTCCGCAGGATATTTCGGGTCGCCTGTAATTGGTCGGGGGGAAGACTGGTCGTAGTAGAGTCGGTCTGAGTTCGGTCGTGGAGGAAAGAGCCTCCTCCTCCCTCTCATCTTATCCTCTGTAGGTCTCCAGCCGTCGAGGCCTGATAGACGAGGAGAGATGGAGGAAGAGGAGGAGGAGGAGGAGGAGGAGGAGGAGGAGGAGGAGGAGGAGGAGGAGGAGGAGGAGGAGGAGGAGGAGGAGGAGGAGGAGGTTTAAGAGCGCAGTTTTATGTTCCTTTGCAGTTCTTTTTTTTTATTTCACTGTTAACTTAAAGGAACGATTCAAAAGGGATGAGGAACGGTGTAGAAAATACGCCTTTTTTTTTTTTTATCTATAGAAGGATATAAAAGAGGCGTGAGAAACAAACACGAACAGAAAATATAAAGAAAGCAGGGAAAAAAATAGATGCTTTGACCGTCAGTTCCGGGAGCGTAGGAGTAATTAGGAAATCAAGTGTAAATAAGACAAGAAAATTGAGATAGGGAGTAAATGCTTAACGTTATTTTCCAGCGAGGCATCAAAGTCAAGAAAATTAGGTCAATCGTAATTTAAATGACATAATTAAGACATTGATTAATTGTTGTTATGATTCCACTGATAAAAAAAAGTGAGCTACATCTATATACGTAAAAGTAAAATATAGAGCAACGAAACAGTCAGTAAATTTCCTTAAAAGATAAATATGAAACAAAAAAAAGGAAGAGGCAAAAAATACAATACGTGAAAAAGCACAAAAAAAAAACAGCAACAAAAGATGAACCAAACCAACAACACCAGAACAAAAATGAAATCCCAATTAAAAAATAAAAAAGATAAAAAAATAAATGATAAAAACAAAAAACAAAAGAGTCTTCGAAAAGCAGTGAAACATCTGGCCGTAATTTAGGAGTCTATAATAACACTTTAAACCGGAGTCAAAAGATTTCCTCCATAAATTTCCGTTGGACTGAGGCTTTATCGCGTCCAGAAGGAGCAACGAGCGGCGACATTTGCCAAACTATTTCCTCGCGCAGTGACAGACGCCGACACTAGTTGGGTGTGACCTAGAGAGAGAGAGAGAGAGAGAGAGAGAGAGAGAGAGAGAGAGAGAGAGAGAGAGAGAGAGAGAGAGAGAGAGAGAGAGAGAGAGAGAGAGAGACAGACGACAGACAGGTAGTTCACGTGATTAATGCAGGTGACGCTATGGGGGAGGGTTAAGTATCTTAGATTATTTCACTGTGACTCCCAAACTGTGATGAATGGGCGTGAGGGGAAGGAAGATAGAGGTAATAGAAGGTCCTCTATCACCACCACCACCACCACCACCACCACCACCACCACCACCACCACCACCACCACCACCACCACCACCACCACCACCACCACCACCATTAACAATACGACTCCAAGGTAAAGTGAAAATAAAATCACCACCAACCTTTATGTGGCCTTTGTACGTAACTTGAGAGCATGTTGTCGCGGCGGTCTTTTCAGTAACAACTTCTAAACTAAACTTTTACTCTTTTACTCCTAATGAAAAAAAAAATAATATAATAATAATAGCTTCAGTTTCCAAATCTTTTCTTTTTTTTTCTTAACTATTTCACAATGAGTCGCTGTAAAACTATTGTGAAAAATCGTTGTGGGATTCCAATGTGGTTGTGGAGAGAGTGATTTTTTTTTTACCAGACCAGACCGACCAGACTAGACTATACCAGACCGATTGATTGTTAGGGAATAGACATCGGAGAGCCATAAGAGAGGCGAGGAGGAGGAGGAGGAGGAGGAGGAGGAGGACAAAGACGAGGAGTTGGACAGGGCAAGACACGCAGCAGGGATCAGTGGGTAGCGGTGAGAGATTCCCGTTAATATATCCTTTGTCAGAGTAAATTGTCGGAGTAGGTTATGTTGTCTCTGTACAGCAGGAGGGCGTGACGCGCTATCTATCTCCGCCATAGATAATAGAGGAGATAGTACTTTATGGTCCCAGAGAGGCGAGAGAGAACCCGTATATCTCAACAATCCCCTTCCGTGAGAGAGAGACAGAGAAAGAGAGAGAGAGGGAAAAATAAAAGAGAGTCTATCTTGCCGTCCTTTCATGGGTCTGTGCAAAGGGAAGATGGACGTTTCTTGGGGTGGAGCTGAGCAGTGTCTCGACAAAGTGAGTTGTAGGATATAACTTGTCGTGTTTAACTCACTTCCTGACTTCTTTCCAAGGGACGGATTTTCTCCCCCTGAACTTTGAGGTCATGGCGAGTTTCCAGGTGTGATTCAGGACCCTCGCTTCCCTTTCCCCCCAAACCTTGCCAGCCGCTAGGAGACAGGTAACAGACGGAAGGGAGACAGTAGGGAATGAAGACGAAGAGTAAAGAGTAAAGAGTAAAGAGACAGAGGTAATAGTGAGAAGGAACGTAAGGAATAGAGGAAACAGGAAGGAAACGTAAGGGATAGGGAAATATTCATGATTACTGGTGTTTTTAAAGTTTCCACCTCCATGCCTTTCCTCTTTCCAGTGTGAGATAAGAGGTAACAAGTATCTTCACTCCTTCATTCCTTTCCAGCGAGAAGTTCTAAACTGTCTTTGCCGTACTGTTTTTTTTCTCTTCCTTGCAACTTCTTCTTTTTTTTTTTTTTTAGAAAAGAGTATCAAGGGAACTAAATTGACCTTGAATTAAAAAAAACCTTCCACTTTTTTGTCCTTTTTTTTTCTGGTGGTATTTAGCGAGCAGTTTTTTGTTTCCCCTTCAACTTTGTTTTACATCTTTTTTGCCAACCTCATTTTGATGTAAACGAAAAGTGACGCTGGCTGGAAGGAAGGAAGTGGAAAGTGGGAGAAACAAGAGAGAGAGAGAGAGAGAGAGAGAGAGAGAGAGAGAGAGAGAGAGAGAGAGAGAGAGAGAGAGAGAGAGAGAGAGAGAGAGAGAGAGAGAGAGAGAGAGAGAGAGAGAGAGAGAGAGAGAATTGTCGAGCCAACTTCTTTCTTCATATAACTTGGAAGTTAAAATGTATATTTTGTGAAAAGTTCAATGTTAAAGAGAATGGCTGTCGGTCGGTTGCGTGCAAGGTCATAAGAGAGACTATTCTCTCTCTCTCTCTCTCTCTCTCTCTCTCTCTCTCTCTCTCTCTCTCTCTCTCTCTCTCTCTCTCTCTCTCTCTCTCTCTCTCTTACACTCATACAAGGGCGTATCCAGGTTCAATGGTAAAGTTTCTATGAACATACATCATTATCAACGAAGATAATTGGTTGATTGACATTGTTGACCTCAAGTAAGTTTTCACAAGTCTCAGTCTACTGATACTGGATCTAAATTATATCAAAATCTATACGAAAAGTGTGTTTGATGCAGGTGTATTCTGGTGTAGATGTAAAATTTTACCAACGTAGATACTGTCGAACTCAGTTGCAATACAATTATGTGTTTGAACATTTTTTGGTGACTCCGACTTGGGGGGCACGTTCCCTCTGTGCCCCCCTTTTGTAAATCTGACACTGTAGTAACATTCTAGGTCAACAACCCTCTGCAGCTCTGATTTCCATATGCCTAGAAGACCAGTAAAGGTACAGCATCCAGGCTCCATACAGACCACGTTACAAGGGGAAGAATGCAGGCGTAGGATGCCTCGCGGTATTGAGGCGAAGGAGCAACGGCATCATTGTGCGATAAACATGTCCTTGTACATCCTGTCACAGATGCACCCAATTGCAATATCATGACGCGAGCAAACTTCTTTCCTTCCCCTTCTTCGGCGTGTGTGTGTGTGTGTGTGTGTGTGTGTGTGTGTGTGTGTGTGTGTGTGTGTGTGTGTGTGGTGTGTGTGTGTGTGTGTGTGTGTGTGTGCAAGTTTTCATTGACACTTGTCGGTCAACAGCAGACACCTCGACATGCTCTTGAGAAAACAATAAAACAGTGGGATTTGTTTGTCACAAAGAGAGAGAGAGAGAGAGAGAGAGAGAGAGAGAGAGAGAGAGAGAGAGAGAGAGAGAGAGAGAGAGAGAGAGAGAGAGAGAGAGAGAGAGAGAGAGAGATGAGAGAGAGAGAGAGAGATAGAGATAGAGAGTGCCTGCGCGCGAGCACCAGCCAGGCAGCAAGGGAGCCATTGAGCCTGAAGATCTAATACCACGACATAGGACGCGGGAGAGAAATTTAGACGGCAAAGCTGGTCTGGCTCCACAGCTAAAATTATGTTGCTCGTCTGTAATGCTTGGTAATGGTGTGTAGCCGGGAGGAGGTAGCAAGAAGGTATAGGAAATCGATTCTCTCACTCTAACGAGACTGGCGAGGCCCCCTGAAGACGCCCCTCCTATCTGCAGAATCATTGTGAGGCCGCAGCTGGAGGGAGGAATGCTGGAAGTACGAGTAAGATCAGACCCAAGGCGTATGTGTGTGTGTGTGTGTGTGTGTGTGTGTGTGTGTGTGTGTGTGTGTGTGTGTGTGTGTGTGTGTGTGTGTGTGTGTGTGCGTGTTTATTTCTCAGCTTCACATCAGTGTTGATATCAATATTTTTCCCGCAGGAGTAACATCAGAGAAGTTTTTCGTTCATCTTTGCTCCTTGAAGAATATTTGATATATATTCCTACGAAAAAAAAAGGAACCCTGAGGGCTTTTGAGAGAGAGAGAGAGAGAGAGAGAGAGAGAGAGAGAGAGAGTGTGTGAGAGAATGAGAATGAGAAAGCACATAACAAGCACATTGGAGAGGCAGTAGCAGTAAACACAGACATTCATCAATTCACTGACACGCCTCCACCTCCACCCTTGAGGCACGTGGAGAGAGGCAGAGAGGTGGTGGTGGTGGTGGTGGTGGTGGTGATGGTGAGAGTGGTGGTGGTGATGGTGGTGGTGGTGGTTGTATAAGCTGAGTGATAATTACTTTCACATCCCATTTAATATTACGTGGACGTCCATTTTGAATCTAATCAAGCCTGGAAAACAAAAGACTGCTAATTGCGTAGAATTCAGCGGTGAAATATTTCGAACCAGACTCGCTCGCCCGTGATGCTAAGTTACGAGTAGGTTAGAAATTTACTGCCGGATATTCTTACCTATGAAAAGCCTGAAAGGAGGGACCCAGAATGCCGGTCCCAAGCTTAGGAGGTGAGAAAGGAAAGCTGCATTCAGCAAACAAGACTCGGTTCTGAAAGAGTTTTGTAGACGTTGCAGAGCCTGGCTTTGAGGAGGTTGTGGCTTAGTTGGTTAACCTCTGGACATGACAAGGGTGTGGATGGAAGGCATGGAAGAAAAACTGCAGAGAAAAAATTAATCGCTTCCATGACTAGTTCAATATAAAGTTTGGATATTGGTAGTGGTGATCTGTTCTGGATTGGTGTTTTTTTTTTTTATTAATTAGACTTTGGTGTGTGTTCTTCAGTGCATTATTTGAGGGTGTTTGGGGAGTCCATTCAGCTGGGCAAAGCGTAAACCTCACTAATTGATGCTTTTTGTCACGGCAAATCCCGCATCGGCTTTAAACGCGATGTAACTTAATTCTCCACATGTAAACTGAATGCGCTGAAATGTATCGGAAAGTAAAGAAATGGTCTGTAGATAATGATACGTGAAAACACACGACTTCTCTCTGTGTCGTTGTTATTTAGTTGTGTGTGTTTCCTCCCTTCTAGTCTGAGGCAAGGAGGGGAACAATGCGATGGAACAAAACAGTCTCGAGTCTTCCCCTCCCAATCACTGCCAATTATGGGAAACACAGTAAAGTACAGCATGAACACATTAAGGCGAAAGGGTCCTCGCCTCGTACAACGCTGGGGACAACTTCTAGTAAATTACACTTGGGTTTCAGCGTACTATGAAACGGCGGGAAAAACAACGAACATTTTCAACTCAAGGGAAGAAAATAAACTAAACTAACAGGAAATTGTACAATGAAACTTAAAAGATTACTCGGAGTGCCAGGACCAAAGTTGAGTTCAAATTTATACGCCAGTTATTATGTATTTATTACTATAGTGGTGTATTTATTTATTGGTTGGCATCATTTCTATCATATTCAACGCAAATATTTAGTATAAATGACAAAACTGCGGTGACGATTTTCATAGCGATGGGAGGAAATTGTGTACCGTTGAAAGAATTGATTTAAGACTACTACTACTGCTATTACTACTACTACTACTACTGCTACTGCTACTACTACTACTACTAATACTACTACTACTACTACTACTACTACTACTACTACTACTACTACTACTACTATATTCCAAAATGCGGTTAATTGGATAAAACATTCTTCAACTAGGATACGAGAGCCTTGGCTGCAAACATTACAGCCTGTAGAGCTTCTCCGAGCACTGAGATTATTACCCTTCTTTGAAATTCTTGAAAATCTATTTCCAATTTTGTGACATCTGTTTCCTTGGAGACGAGAAGTGGTATACAAATATAACTACAGCTAAATACACGTGTTATATAGAGAGGCTTCATTTCATTTCATCTCTGAGTCCTCTACCTGAAGACGTGATGGTTGTAAGGATGTGGTGTTCCCTTCTCAGCCTGACTTACAGCTTTCCTTTGAGGTCATTTGGCTCTTCCTCGAAAACAAGTCCATCACTATTGTCCTAAGGGAGATGAGGCAAGCTGTGAGGGGAGGGTGAGAGGGGGAAGGGAAGGTAGGATTGGGGAGGAAAGTGAGGCGCCTCTTCTTCTTTACTCTCATATTGATTCTGTCCTTACATTACTCCTCTTACCTACTTTTTTGTATTAGTTCATCTATGTGTATTTGTGTATTGTGAATGATTAAAAAAGGGTATGTTATAATGTATGGCGCGCACACAGACGCACACACACATATACAAACAGCTATGTACATACACGTTTGCGTTCGTTAAGTAAGGATGGCTGGCAAATGTATGTGATTTGCACCGACTCATTTTTCGGAAAACTATCTCGCTGGCGTTCAGGCTTCCACAATGCATTCTGGGACCGTCCTTGTCTCTGCAACGCTGCACACACTGTCACTTGAGCGTTAAATATGTGTAATTGGTATAGTGGAGGTACGGACACACACACACGCACACACACACACACGCACACACACACACACACACACACACACACACACATACACATACACATACACACACACACACACACACACACACACATACATTGACATAGACAAACGTATACAGTTCCAAATGCTGAGTGAATAATAGTTTCGTTGTTGTGTGTGTGTGTGTGTGTGTGTGTGTGTGTGTGTGTGTGTGTGTGTGTGTGTGTGTGTGTGTGTGTGTGTGTGTTTGCGTTTGCCAGGGCCAGAAAAATCAATAGAGCGAGAAAATGTTTTCTCTGACAAACAGAAGCGGCAGTTAATGTTCTTCCGTGTTGTGTGTTATGTTGCTACATGGCGTGTGTTGTATGCTGTTCATTTGTTTTTGTTTGTCTGTGTATTTTCTGGTTTGTGTTGATTTGTTGTACTTGACTTTGTGTTGGTTTTTTTTCTTCTATTTACATTGACTTTACTTGATGTTTTGAATTTTGTTACACACACGCACATATATACACACACGCACACGCATACACAGCCGCTGACAAGGACACTGAACTCAGCACTGACCGTTTCTCTGCTGCTGACAAGATGGATGGCTGACCACTCTTGACTGACCACTAACTACTCGTACACAGCTGAAGGCAATGCAATTCAACCTAACCACATTAACTAGTGTCTGGAACCATTATGTCCCAGAATAACTTATGTAGTATATAAATAAATAAAACTAAAATTAATATCATGCAATTAGGAAAAAAATAATGGGTGGATGACAATATTTGGCAGCTGCATTATTTTTTGGGTGTTTTTTCTTCCCTCTGTGTCAAAACGAGAGTCAAGAAAACAAAAAAAAAGAAGAAAAAAAACGCAATCCGCTGACTGTTTTTTTTGTTTGTGTTCATCTCGTGTGATTGTTTTAACTTCATCATCTCACTCCTCTCCTGACGCAGCGGGAGAGTGGACTGGATTGAGTGGTAAGGGGATGGGAGTGAAAGGGAGGGAGGGAGGGAGTGGGGAGAGAGGGAGGGAGTGGGAGAGGAATAATGGCAAACTCCCATTCGTGCTCACTCCCAGAAGCTAATTCACTCCACTTCCTCCTCTTTTTTTTTCCTTTCTTTTGTCTTTCTTCCTTCAAATTTCTGTTCAGTTTTTCTCTCTATCTTACTTATCTTCTTCCTCTACCTTGTCTTTGTCCTATTTTTAGTTTTCTGACTCCTCCTCTTCCTCCTCCTCCTCCTCCTCCTCCTCCTCCTCCTCCTCCTCCTCCTCCTCCTCCTCCTCCTCCTCCTCCTCCTCCTCCTCCTCCTCCTCCTCCTCCCGTTCCTTGTTTGCTTTGTCAACACACAGTGCACCCTTTCCCTTCCCTTCCCTCGCTAGAAGTCATCGATGCACCGCCATGTTTTCAAAGTATCGCAATAATGTTCTCTCTTTACGCCTCGATATGACGTCGTCTCTTCACTTTTTTCATCTCTATCTTTCTCTTAATAGGAAAGGAAAAGATGGCTACAAATGACCTTGGAACATTTGTTTGTCTGTGGCGGATAGGAAAACAAGAAGTTGAAGTCGGAACCAGAAATTTAGTTAGGAAGAGAAGGCGGAGAGGCAAGACATGGTGAGGAGTGAATGATTGAGAGGAGGAGAAGGAGGGACAAGAGGGGAAACCAGTGAGGGAAATGGAGAGGTTTGGAGTGACAGAAAGGAGAGTTAAGGGAAGACAGTTAATAGTCGCTAAGAGTGAGAAATATACACACCTGTTCCCCCTGTTACAATTAAGATATTACCTCGTAACAACATGGAAGAAGATGAATAAGATGAATAAGATGAATAAGACACCGATGAGTAATACATTAATACACGTCTAGGTAACATTTTATCTATTTTGATCATACGTCTCTTGATCTGCCTGCACATCTACTTCCCTTTCCTCCTCCTCCTCTAAATAATATTGAGAGAGGGTTTCATGAGGCAATATATTGATACGTTAGAAGATCAGGAAGAGTTATGAAAGGAATATAGGTAGGGAGGAATGAGAGGGAGAGAGGAAGAGAGGAGAGGGTCGCTGCGAGATATATATGTGAACAGAGCCGTCTATGTGAAAACAATGACGATTTATGAAGACAACTATTAGAGTTTTTACGATGTTTTCCGCCTCGTCATTATCCAGGTGATTGGTGTCCGGCTTTACGAAGATATGAATGTGAGTATCATGAGAAGAAAACCTGAGGAAGTGTAAGAAAAATGTATATGACAGAAAAAAAAATGTGTTGTCTTTTCATTTTTTGTAGGTTTAAAAGTCGTATTTCTCTCTTTCTTTTATTGTTTTCCCTTTTTGTTGTATCACTTTTCTTTTACTACATTGTTCTTTTAGTTCTTTCTTTAAATGTATTGTCTTTTTATCGTGACTTTTTTTTTTCTTTCTATCATATTGTCTTTGTTCAATCTTGTTTTCCTCGTCTTGTCTGGGGGAAAAAAACATCTTTTCCAGTTGTATGTCTTAATTGAAAGACTTTTTTTCCCTGCTGTTAAGGTTATAAGCTTTTTGTCCCCTTCTCTCTCTCTCTCTCTCTCTCTCTCTCTCTCTCTCTCTCTCTCTCTCTCTCTCTCTCTCTCTCTCTCTCTCTCTCTCTCTCTCTCTCTCTCTCTCTCTCTCTCATTTTTGATCCCGCGTACCCTCTCCTCATTTTCTCTTTCTCTCTCATTTTCTATTTTCTTCCGACGATTTTCTTTTTTTTCTTCTGGTGAGATCTGGTTGGGTGTCATTTTTCATCTTTTGTCTCTTCTGTCTCCTCTTTCCATTCCTTTTTTTTCTCTTTTTTTTCTTCTTCTCGTTTTCTCTCTTTCCTCTTCTCTTCTCTTCTCTTCTCTTCTCTTCTCTTCTCTTCTCTTCTCTTCTCTTCTCTCCGCTCCTCTCCCCTTCCCTTCTGTTTTTTTAAGTTGTATCTTTCAAATCTAATCTACCTTGTCCTTAATTAGGTTTCATCTCACCTATGGTATTCAACTTTTATGGACGTGTAGCATTCTCTCTCTCTCTCTCTCTCTCTCTCTCTCTCTCTCTCTCTCTCTCTCTCTCTCTCTCTCTCTCTCTCTCTCTCTCTCTCTCTCTCTCTCTCTCTCTCTCACTGCAATTATTCTTCTGTTTCTCTCATTGTTCAGATAATCATTAGTTTGAAGGAATATGTTTAAAAAATGCTTTATTTTGCGTGTTTGAGTGACGAATCTCCGTTTACATATTATTTTTTGATTGGATAATGTGTGTGTGTGTTTGATGCGGAGTCAATATTATTATTATTATTATTATTATTATTATGTTTTTTTTCGTGTATAGTTATTAGTTAAGTATTAGAACAAGATGGCTGGCGTCTGGTATTGAATTAGAACAGTTGGCTGATGTGTTATGGCCGTGATTAAAAACCGTAATGACTCTTTTATGATCCTAGACGTGAATCTCATCAAGTTTCTTATTTTTCTCTCACTAATGACCACAACGATGCTGCCTTCTCTCCCTCCCCTCCCCATTCCCCTCCTTCCCTTCCCCTCCTTCCCTTCCCTTCCTTCCTCTCCTTCCTCCTTCCCCTCTCCTCCTTTTCCTCTCATTTCCCCTCTGCTCCCTCTCCTCTCCTTACGGTATTCGTGTCGTTACCTTCCTCTCATTCCTTATATCCCCTTATCTCTCTCTCTCTTCCTCCATCCTCTCCTTCTTTCTTTTCCCTTCCTCCTTATACTTTTTTGCCTTTTGTTCATCTATGTTTGACTTTTTGTTTTTTTCTTCATTACTTCTTGTTCTTCTGTCTCATTTTTCCTTTGCATTCTTCCGATAAATTGTTCTTTATTTCCATTCCTTCCTCCTCTGCCTCTTTCCTTTCCCAATACCTTCCTTTATTCTTCTCCCCTTCCTCCTTCCTCCTCCTCATTCTCCTCCGTCTTCTTTACTTCTTTGTCTTCTTCCTTTCTTCCTTCATTTTCTTTCCTCCATCTTCCTGTCTTTTGAATCCTTGCCTTCTGCTTTTCCCTCCCTCCCTCCCTCCCTCCCTCCCCCTCCCTCCCTCCCTCCCTCCCTCCCTCCCCCTCCCCCTCCCTCCCTCCCTCCCTCCCTCCCTCCCTCCCTCCCTCCCTCTCTCTCTCCCATGTTGTCAGACGACCTCTGTTAATGGTCAGTAACTTCTCTTGGCTTATTGGAAACAGATTCTACTATAAAAGCCAAATCGCCCCTTAGCACCACCCGCCTCACACACTACTGGGTCAATTAGTTCAACCTGGGAAGCTGTTTATACTCTTTTAAGTATTCTAGAGAGGAGTTTCCGTTGCCCTTGTGGTGGTGAGGTGAGAGTGTGACCTGTTAGCCACACCTGGTTGGAGCCTCATTCTTGCTGCCTAAAATGTTGAAAGGTTATACAGGTGTTGGGAAGGTGACATTCAGTTTTTTTTTTGTGTTTTTTTTGTCTTCTTTCTTCTCTTCATCTCACTTTTTAATGTCTTCCTTTCCCTTCCCTTCACCTCACTTTTTTTTTGTCTTCCTTCTCCTTCCCTTCATCTCACTTTTTGTTGTCTTCCTTCTCCTTCCCTTCACCTCACTTTTTATTGTCTTCCTTTCCCTTCACTTTACCTTATCGCTAACCTCAGTCAACCTATTCTTTTTCTATCTCAGTTCAGTTCAGTTACTTTGCACTTTACTTTGAATGATTTTAGTTAGTTTCTCTTGTCTTTATTTATGTTAGTTTGTTCTGGTTTGCACATGAGAGAAAAAAATAAAACAGAGACCCAATTACTGAACTCACACATGCAGTTGTGGTTTGAAAAAAAAGATATTTCCAGTAAAAAGGAAAAGGACTAACAATTTGTGTGAACTTACCTGTGTGTGTCCTTTACCTGGTTGCTAGGCGGCCTTCCTCTCAGGTGTGTTGACGATTTGTTTGGTGAAATATGAAAAGATTTATTTTTTCTCCTCTTTTTTTTTCCGTCCTTGAATAAGAGTTTTATAATAATATTCGTCGTTTCACTACATATATGAATTACGTTTAATATTTTAAGACGTGTCCAGCGGGAAAACACCTGGGAAGTTTTAGATACAATATATATTTGTGTGTGTGTGTGTGTGTGTGTGTGTGTGTGTGTGTGTGTGTGTGTGTGTGTGTGTGTGTGTGTGTGTGTGTGTGTGTGTGTGTAACCTTCGATCAAAAACAAATATTGAATAACACTTCGGAAACACCAAGAAACACCTTCATATTCCATTCCTTCAACGCTTCACTGAAACAAACAACATTCTCATCTTGGCGCAAAAAAAAACTGAAATGAAAATACAACCTGTAAGGAAGGAAGCAAGACGTGCTTCTTAAGGTGTATTTTATTAAACTTTTATGTCTCAAGATGGGAGAGTTGTTTGTTTCACGAGGCATTGCAAGAATCTTGTATGAACGTGCCTCTGGGAATAAATAGATAAATAGAGAGAAAAAAAGAGAGAGAGTGAGAGAGTGAGAGAGTGAGAGAGTGAGAGAGTGAGAGTCAGTCAGTCCTCGTCCGGTGTTAAACGAAATGAGGTACGAGTTCTTTGTTGTTCTTTAAATTAAAACAGAAATATAACAAAACGTCACCGCCATTCCCCTTAGCAGCGTGGCGGCAGAAGGCGGGAAGGTATTTTGCGGCAGCCGGTGAATTATAGATGAAAGAGGAGCAGCGGTGCGGCAAGAGTGTCATTCTGGCATCAAAATATTGAGGCAGTTGTGTAGCGTTTGTGTCTTGATGCTCTTGTTACTTATATATTCTCTCTCTCTCTCTCTCTCTCTCTCTCTCTCTCTCTCTCTCTCTCTCTCTCTCTCTCTCTCTCGTGGGTCTAATGAAAAAAAGGAAGGGAGGGACAGCATAGCGGATCTAGTATTGTGGCAAAGAACACGCCATTACGCCCGCGAATGTCTCTTTCGTGTGTGGGTCCCGGCGGCTGTGAGGCTGTGATGGAGTTTGTGCTGCCACGCCACGGCTCACGGCGGCTGTGCTTTATGTAGGCCACGAGGGAGAGCGTGAGGGAATAGGAACACACACACACACACACACACACACACACACACACACACACACACACACACACACACACACACACACGTACTCTCATCCTCCCCAACGTCATCAATAGAATCATTAAACCCCAATTTTTACCTCATAAACACCCTCATATCGGTCACCCGTGGGACTTGGAAGTGTAATTAATTAATCCAACCCTTTGACACCTCCGTCCCACTCCAATACCTGTCCGATACACCCCGAAAAGGGCCTCCAATCAGTCCATCTTCCTTTGGCCTCTAGAGAACTACGCCATAATTAAGGGTAGTGCTTTACCTCCCTGAATACCTGCCCGTAGGAGATAAGGACCCGTCTCCAATTCAAGTCCTTGTATCTGATTGGTTTGCAGTCCCAGAAGGATATCATTGCACCTCCCTGAAGGATATGTCACGTAGAGCAGAGCAGCAGCAGCAGCGCACCCTGTCGTGGACGTGATCTTGGGGTGACTGAGTAGTGTTGCTTTATCTCACTTCACGCAAGGATTACTCGAATGTTCCTTTATCCTTACTGATTGCGGGTTGATTCCCTTAAAGAACTTGTGTCTTTAGAATTAATGACGCTCTTATGAACTTAGATTTTTTTCTATTATAAGTTTTCAGTAAAAGTCTTTGTCTATATGTATCATTCCAGGTGTTTTTGAGTATATTATTATTATATTTTTCACTTTGATTTCATTTGTCTTTGGTTTTAGATATTTGCTAGTGTGTCATTTTTCAACTTATTTCTGGGATGGGATGGCAAGGCGTGCGTGATCAAATATATATAAAAGAAGATGAAAAAAAATCGAGAGAAAATGAACAAGAATCCGTCACGTAAACAGACACACCTGGACAACACCTTCCTCACACCTGTAATCAAAGGGTTGGAGGAAGGACCAGGTGAGGTGAGACAGTACAGATTACCTCTTCACCGCCACTCATTACGATATACCTGATTGTTGCCTCTGAGAAGGACGATCAAGCGGGGTTCGGGGAGAGGATAGGAGGAGGAGGATAAGGGATAGGAGGGGAGGAGGGGGAGTTAAATGGTCTTAGCGGTGACAGGAACCATTAACACGCTGTCACTATTAGCATAAAGGACTTATTTGCTGTCACCTGTGGAATTGGAAACTGTGAGGTGGTATAGTACGTGTGTGTGTGTGTGTGTGTGTGTGTGTGTGTGTGTGTGTGTGTGTGTGTGTGTGTGTGTGTGTGTGTGTGCAGTTTGTGTTTTTTTTTTCTAGTGCTGTTATTGTATACTGTTTTTTTGTTGTTGTTTTGTTTTGTCTTTGTATTATCATGTTGCTCTTTTTATATTAATGTTGAATGATCAAACTTCCTGAGTCTAGTATAAGTATTAGTAGTAGTAGTAGTAGTAGTAGTTGTAGTTGTAGTTGTAGTTGTTGTTGTTGTTGTTGTTGTTGTTGTTGTTGTTGTTGTTGTTGTTGTAGTGGTGGTGGTATTATTATTCCAAATTATCGTGGTGTTGATTGGCATTGTTCGCGGGACGTGTTAGCATATTCATATAAGTCTTACTGTTAATTAGTGCTAATGAACGTGCTTAGTGTGAGTGTTGCTGTGTGTGTGTGTGTGTGTGTGTGTGTGTGTGTGTGTGTGTGTGTGTGTGTGTGTGTGTGTGTGTGTGTGTGTGTGTGTGGTGGGTGACGAGGTATACTTATGAATTGCAAATACTTGATGCAATTCATTTATATATTGTAGTGGAATGTAATGCGTTTGATATACATTCACTCTCGCTAATTTATCATACCAATGTCAACACCAATAATAATAATAATAATAATGATGATAATAATAGTAATAATAATAATAATAATAACAAAATAAATAGATAATAATAATAATAATGTCACTCTTAGTTTCTGTATAATTTTCAGGGATAAATATAAGTATTGCAACGTCTTTATCCATAGACACTAACGAGAATCTTTTGTCAACGAGGATGAGGCATGATTGCGTGGTGGCTTAGGTTAGGTTAGGTTAGGTTAGGTTATGTTAGGTTAGGTTAGGTTAGGTTAGGTTAGGTGTGTGTTAGTTAGGTTAGGTTAGGTTAGGTGTGTGTTTAGTTAGGTTTGGGTGTGTGTGTTAGGTTAGGTTAGGTTAGGTTAGGTTAGGTTAGGTTAGGTTAGGTTAGGGTGTGTGTTAGGTTAGGTTAGGTTAGGTTAGGTTAGGGTGTGTGTTTCCTCTCCCTATGCATCAGGAACAAGCAAAAACATCCCTAGACGGTACAAACGAGAGAGAGAGAGAGAGAGAGAGAGAGAGAGAGAGAGAGAGAGAGAGAGAGAGAGAGAGAGAGAGAGAGAGAGAGAGAGAGAGAGAGAGAGTTAATCTTATATTTCTTCATTTCAATCCAGTGACATTCTCCTGGCTCACTTTCTTGCACAATTTTCATGTTTTACTCCTATCTTGGGTCTCGATGTCCTCGCCCTCGTCCTCTCGTCATTACGTCTGTTCATTATTTGTTGTTCTCGCCTCGTCCGTCCTCGTCCTTACAGGTGTCCACTAATTAGGATCGTTTAGGGGCGAGGCTAAGGTGTAGGGAAGGTGGGATGCCTAATGGGGGCGAGAGAGAGAGAGAGAGAGAGAGAGAGAGAGAGAGAGAGAGAGAGAGAGAGAGAGAGAGAGAGAGAGAGAGAGAGAGATAGAGATAGAGAGACTTACCTACCTTCTGGCACAATATAATGAGACCAGTTATAGTATTGAACACACACACACACACACACACACACACACACACACACACACACACACACACACACACACACACACACATTGAAATATTTACTCCTGTATTGGAATGTATGATGTTAAGTGGATCAAGGTGGAAGAGGGAGATGATAATGATAAATAATGATAGGAAGTGCATTTAGATAATAGTGGATTGAATAGTGAAGAGTAATGGTGTGTGGTGATGCAGGAAAATGGTGTAAAGAATAGGTTAATGGTGACTTAAGGGTATTGTAATGATGACTAATTAATATGTCTTAGTGGAGTAAAATACCAATATGCAGCCTAAGAAAAATACCCCATTTTTTTCACCTCCCATTTTTTTTTTTTTTATGTATTAATTAAAAAATATGCACGTGGATTCATCTCACCTTCGTCGTGCCCTCATTATCCAGGTAGGACAGGTAAGATTAATCACCTCATTGCACCTTGCGTAATTAATTTTTCCTTGTTAACATAATGTATTCAGACATTCATTAATACCCAAGAAAAAAAAAAAAATAGTGCAGTGACCAATTCTTTTCTTTTCTCCCCCCAATAATGATGCATAAAAGAACAAAAAATACCTTCATTAAAAAAAAATAATTGTATGTGCTTTTGTAAATACAATAACAAATAGTTAGAAAAAAAAGAAAGAAGGAAGGAAGTCATTGATTATATAGCGATTGAGAGAGAGAGAGAGAGAGAGAAGAGAGAGAGAGAGAGAGAGAGAGAGAGAGAGAGAGAGAGAGAGAGAGAAAAAAAAAAAAAGTTAGTTATTTAGTTAGTTTCTAAGAAGACACTCTACTCAACCAACTTTTAGACTGTTGCTCCTTGCCCCTGCTCCTCCTTTCTCCTCCTCCTCCTCCTCCTCCTCCCTTCTCCCTTCTCCATTCTTCTTATTCCTCCTTTCGTACCCTGTGTTCTCTAATCCTTCTGTCTTACCGTCTTTCATGCTCTATTTCACTCCCTTCCTCCTCCTTTCCCTTCCTCCTCCCTTCCCTTCCCCCTCCCTTCCCTTCCCCCTCCCTTCCCTTCCCCCTTCCTTCCCTTCCCCCTTCCTTCCCTTCTCCATTTCCTCATCTTCTCCCCTCTATTGCCACCTCCTCTCTCTCTCTCTCTCTCTCTCTCTCTCTCTCTCTCTCTCTCTCTCTCTCTCTCTCTCTCTCTCTCTCTCTCTCTCTCTCTCTCTCTCTCTCTCTCTCTCTCTCTCTCTCTCTCTTAACTCGCTTTAACTTTTGTTTAATTTTCATTAATTACTTTCTCATGTCATCCATTTGGAATTATTTATAAATGTATATTGTCTCTTAACTACATGTGTGTTTAACTGAGAGAGAGAGAGAGAGAGAGAGAGAGAGAGAGAGAGAGAGAGAGAGAGAGAGAGAGAGAGAGAGAGAGAGAGAGAGAGAGAGAGAGAGAGAGAGAGAGGAAATGAAGGGAAGAACACTAAAGTAAGATGAAATATGAGGGAGGGAGAGAAGAAAGTCAACGAAAATTGCTAAAGAGAAAAAGAATCAAAGGGATGACGAGGAAGGAGGAAGGAAAAAAAAAGAAAAAAAAAGAAAGAAAGAGGGGATGAAGAGCGGGAGGGGAAAAATATATAGGTCTGAGAGAGCGAGGTAAAGAAATGCAAAGGAGTATGAAATGAGATAAAGACACAGGAGAGAGACGACCTGTGAGGGTGGGAAGCTGAGGGAAGGTCATATAAAGTTAAAAATAGTGACCCTGGGAAAATAGGAAATAATTTGTCCCACTTACCAGGTAAATTGTACCCGCCTGATGTGTATTTTTTATTTATTTCATGGAAGACGTAGGTAATGGAGGAGGAGGAGGAGGAGGAGGAAGGAGGAGAAGAGAAGAAAGGAGAAGGAGGAGGAGGAGGAGGAGGAAAATGTTTCGTTCGCATGTTATTTTATGCCTAAAAATAAATCAACATAATAAAAGAAAAAAATTTAATGCCAATAAAAACTGCATTGTATATATATATATATAAAAAAAAAGACGAAAGGCAACAGTAACATCATACTAACGAGATACAAGACACCAGACAAAAAATCATAAATTCTCTAAAACTACGACCAAATTATTAATGACATAAAAATCGTCCCGTGACATGAGATAAAAAGGAAATTGATTATCATTATTTATGTAACTTTATTATAGAATACATGAAATATCCATTGTTTAACTTTACTGAATGCTGCTGCTCTCCTATGAAAAAATACATAGAGATGACCAATCGCCGGGCAGCTGGAGTGAGGGTGAGGAGGAATTTTCTACTGTTCTATCTTATTTTTGTTAGTGTAGTTTAGTGAAATCAAACAGCCAATAGGTCTGCTGTGTTTTGTATTCCTTTGTAATCCTTTGTATTGTTTTAAACTAATGAGGTAGAATAGAAGGGTCAAGAAGGGGTGTTGAGGAAGGTACAGGTGAGATGGTATAGTGAATGACCTTGAAGGGGACAGGTGTAATCAATTAAGGTTAAATCAGGTATGGGTTAGAAAGTGACGAGAATATCAGTAACACTCCTAGATGTGTAATGTTCTGGGATGAATGTAAGGTAATGAAGTATTGGAATGGAAACGAGATGAAGAGATATTGCATGCAAGATGAGGTAATGTGAGGATGTGCTGGCAGGTGTGTGGGTGAGATGTACAGAACCCTTAATGAACACAGAGGGAACAGCACAAAGGAGGGAAATTAGTAACTATTGAAGAGAAGACAATGGAAGAAGAGATTTTCGTAGATACAGAAACAAGACAAATGTATAATTCCAATGAAGATGATGAACTATCGATTTACATACATAGATATGCATAGATTGAATAATTCTTCCTCAATATAACAGAAAAATAATACAAAAAAACATTGAAATTGAAGTTACGATCATAGGTTAGATAAATATTACTTCTTCAGTGAAAACCAGGACATTCTTGCATGATTAAATGGGTTTACTCGATGAAATATAAAAGAAAAACACATGTCAAGAACGATAAAAAGTGAAAAATATGAAGACATGATTTGGTTTAGTCATGAATGTGTGTAAGATTAATTCAATTGTTTATCAGCACCTTCCTGTGTTGGGTATCTCCTCCTCCTCCTCCTCCTCCTCCTCCTCCTCCTCCTCCTCCTCCTCCTCCTCCTCCTCCTCCTCCTCCTCCTCCTCTTTCCCCTGCATGAGTGAGCCTCGCTTTGCACTGCTGGATCGATGATTAGGATTATCATTGGAATGGCAAAGAAAACGTGGAATACACGAGCTTAGTCTTGCATCACACAGCAGTACATTAACAGTATTAAGTGTATTGATCATCGTGTGTGTGTGTGTGTGTGTGTGTGTGTGTGTGTGTGAGTGTGTGAGAGAGTGAGAGAGTGAGTAAGAGCAGATAGACTGAGAGACAGAAGGACCGAATATACATGCATACATACATACATGCATACATACATACATGCATGCATATATACACACGTACACAACCGGCAACCTGTGAAATTTGGAGGCGTAGGAAATGCAGTGTAGTGAAGACGAGGGCGGTGGAGGCAGTGAAGGGGTGACGCTAAACTATTTTCACTCTAAATGCACCGAAGTAAGATATAACTTGTTTTAATTCAATAAACGTAATACTAACTTCATGCTAAACTTGAAATACGTTTAATAACTTTTTTTGTTGTCTATTCTCTCTAATTTATTTCATTAGGTGTAATGGAGTTTATTTTGTGTCGTATGTATCTCTTATATTACGTATTAGGTTAGGTTAGGTTCATCAACCCGCCTCATAGAGTTACCTTTAATATAAATAAAAAAAAAAAATAAAGAGCTTTAATCATTCCCAGTATTATGATTTACATTTCCAAACATTTCAAAATTCATCCCATTGAATTTCGAAAGCTTACCACCTGCCATCAAAAGTATTACATGGATGTTGCGAAACGTTACTGAATATTCTCTCATAATTAGAATTAAACATCATTTTGTAATTCAGAGGTCATGTATAATTACACTGTATTTAATGCTATGAACAACGGGAAATAATTAGTTATGATACGAATTACTGATGATATTGTGTGGACGTCCATTCATCCATTCATCCATGTTGTGAGAGAGAGAGAGAGAGAGAGAGAGAGAGAGAGAGAGAGAGAGAGAGAGAGAGAGAGAGAGAGAGAGAGAGAGAGAGAGAGAGAGAGAGAGAGATGGTAGTTATTAGAAAAAACAACAACTTACTGACTGCTCGACAAACATCAGTGAACAAGCCACACTAATTTACATCATAAAAATAGTCTAGTTAGAAGGTGTCAGTTAATGATGCAATTAAATGGAGTGGAATAATTAAAATTGATATGTCGCTTGAGGCTTCTTCCTGTTATTTAATTCCTCGAGGTGTTGAATGGAGATAAAGAAAATAATGTTAAAAAGTAATGTTTATTTATATATATGTAATAATAAGGATTTCACTGACAACTAGATTTTTTTTTTCACATTTTATATAATTTACTTGTTTAAATACTCGATTTATTTGTTTTTTTGTTTGTTTATCTCTTTTTTCTATGTTTTTTTCTATTTATTTTTCATTTAGTTTGTTTTCTCTATCGTCCTCTGCAACGGTGTGGTTGTTTGTCAGTGAATGTGAACGTTTGCGTGGGTGTAGGTCTAAATGTTTGTCAGTGTCCCTTTCTCTCTCTCTCTCTCTCTCTCTCTCTCTCTCTCTCTCTCTCTCTCTCTCTCTCTCTCTCTCTCTCTCTCTCTCTCTCTCGCTCTCCATTAGATTACCTTAAAAGTTAGTTACAACACGTTCCATCTATTTCTTTCCTTCGCATGCATCCAGCTTCCTATTCCCCCTCTCAACCTATTTTTACCTTCTATATAAACGGGTCTACGTTGCTGTATGTTACCCTTGACTGTGTGTAATTGTGTGATAGCGGTGGTGGAGGTGGTAGTAGTAGTAGGAGTAGGAGTAGGAGGAGTAGGAGTAGTAGTAAAATAACACTAAAACAAAAACTCACTTATTTGATTAATATTGTAACTTCCATCACGTAGATTATATATATAGAAAAAATACACCAACCCTCTGTTTTTTTTTCTCACTCTTTATATCCATCACAGTCACTCTGAATGGTTACCTCGACAAAAGAACAAACAAATGAAGATAAACAGTCAATTGGATACTCGATCAGATCTGGGAAGGAAAAAAAAAATTATTATGTTATACGTCGAATATCGTCTTTTTCTGACTTTAAATATTCTTTCTCAATTTTTTTTTCTCTCTATCTTTTTTTTCTTTTCTCTCTCTCATCATAAATACCTATAATTGCTTAGATGTTCTCTTTTTTCCCTTCCCTGAACCCCTTAGGCACTTTGAACCTTTGAAAACCGATCATAACGAACTGAAAAAAATAGACTTTAACTCCCTCATCTGATACAAAAAAAAATATAATACTCAAAAAGAAAAAAGGTTTTGAGCAACAAAAAAATAACTTTAATACCAAACCAAAATATTTCCACAATGTTATCACTCAATCTTTTATTCTTCCCACAATTCGGTCTATCAAACCAGATCACGATAGTTAAAGACCACAATTCAACCTTTTAAACAGACCCTTAGCATCAGCCTCACACTACGCTATATTAAAACCCAGAAGAGTACCGTTAAAAGGGACCACTCACAGACCACGGATAAGACCTTGAGTTGGTTTAACGTGAATTCCTGACGTTACCCCCGAGAGCAGCTCTTCTTTGTGGCGTCTTCCGGGGCGATTCGTCACCTTTCCTTTTCACGGAGCAGAGTCAGAGAATGTGTCGCTGCCCATATTTCACTCCCTCACTTTTATGGACCTCCTCTCTCTCTCTAACCCTCTCTCTCTTTCTCTCTCTTTCTTTCTCTCGCTAATCTCCTTTCCCCCTCCCTGCCTGGAAAACAAGAATAGGGAGGAATTACGACGGTGGTGTAAGCAAGAGTTAAGATTTTATTCTGAGAAGAAAACACGGATGGAAAGAGAGAAATGTAGGAAGGAAGGAAGGAAGGAAGGAAGGAAGGAAGAAAGGAAGGAAGGAAGGAAAGGAGGGAGGAAGTAAAAGAGGGAGGGGAGGTATAGTGTGTAGCAAGGGAATGATTGATTTGGGGGAATTAAATCGCTTTCGAAAGGTGAATTTGAAACGTCCTGCAATAAGAATAATGTTACGCTTTTCCGGTAAACGACATTGGGAATCATCGTAATGGAAAGGTATCGTAGGTGAGAGAGAGAGAGAGAGAGAGAGAGAGAGAGAGAGAGAGAGAGAGAGAGAGAGAGAGAGAGAGAGAGAGAGAGAGAGAGAGAGAGAGAGAGAGAGAGAGAGAGAAGAGAGAAAAAGTGTGTGAGTGAAAGTGAGTGAGTGAGTGAGTGAGTTTAGGGTCGTCTTTTCACTTACTTCATCTGTGACAAAAGATAGTGAATTGGTCGTCCTCTTTCCTTCCCGACAGACTCTACTTCACCTAATGAGTTGTCTTTCGCTCCAGCAGCCTCTTCCTCGGCCGCAAAATGGAGGGTGATAGATGGGAAGGGTGGAGAGTAAACCCTAGAGGAGGAGTGTGGGAAGGTGTTCACTGTTTGGAAAAGGAGCTTGATAGAACGAATATGGGTGATACTGAGAGAGAGGGAGAGAAAGAGAGAGAGAGGGAGAGAAATAGAGTGATGGTGCAGGATGAAAAGAAGGAAAGGGAAGAATGAACCAGAGGAAGAGAGATATGTTAGGAGTGGAGTGAGATAAGGAAGGAAGGAAGGGAAGGAAGGAGGGAAGCTTCTCTGCTACTATGCCTTACGTATTTCTTCAGGAAAGTAGGTTAGTGTTTAATCCTGAGACGCACCAGAGTTCCACAGGATGTTTTTAAGTACCGTATCGTCTACCTTCTTTCCCTGCCAACCTAGCGCGTGTTTCCCCTATAAAATTTTTACTGTATATTGAAGTTTCCCGTACCCTGTGTTTTTTTTTCCGTTCTCTCCCTCTTTCTTTCTCTCTTTCTCTTTTTCTCTCTCTCTCACCCACACAAACACGAATCTAACATTATTTTCCTGCCCTCGAATACTCATGTACATCACCGCCGCTGAATCTAACTCCTCCTAACAAAGTGACGCAGAGAAAACACCGGCACCAACATGGAAAATCGCACTGAAAACGACGCTGACAAAAGGCACACCAAAAATTTGTCTGTGAGGCATATAAAATTGGATCTGTTTGTTTAGCTTTAAGGCTGATGAATTTGCCTGACGCTGAGGTGTGGGTTGGAAGGTGGTTCTTAATTCATTGACGGCTGCTTCCTGAACTGTCAATCTTTCCGTTGTCAGCCGCGAAGTGAACATAAATATCTTGCTGGGGTCGTAAGCTGTTCACTCTGTCCCTTAGTGGGGGAACTTGTCTTGAGGCGTTTTTGTTTATGTTGTTGTGTTAGGTTGGTTTTGTGTGTGTGTGTGTGTGTGTGTGTGTGTGTGTGTGTGTGTGTGTGTGTGTGTGTGTGTGTGTGTGTGTGTGGTTCTTGATCTTTCCGGACTTAGAGTGATTAGATAAAGAGTTTGAAATGTAATTATGTGAGTGACTGAAGGTTTTTTTATTTTTATTGTTTTTATCATTATTGTTTTCATTATTTTTATTGTTAATTTGATCATAATCACTAATTTAATCACGTGAAGCACAGTATTACACACGTTTTTGGTTGTAGTGAATAATTTCCGGCACAAATCATAATGATGAGGTAATTGAATGTAAAATGGTGGAGTGATATTTTATGAATATCACGATTGTCTCTTTAATTGAATCACGCTGCGTTTAATCATCCATACTTTTTCCCCTTCATAATATAACACAATACTATTATTTATACTTGCTATCAGTACTTTGAAATAAGTTGATGAAGGAAGCTCTTGAGAATATTCCAAACTTTACGTCATTCCAACTTTCCATTTATAAGAAAAAAATTCTTCTCAATTCAGGTGATTTCACAACTTTACATTTCATCTGCCTGTCACCTGTCCACTTCCCGCATCGAACTCATCGTTATCTGTCCCTCTGAAGCACACCTCTACACCCTCTACACCCAACCTTTCCCATCCTCACTACCCCAACATGACCACTTTCTGGCCGAGGCTCATATTTGACTTCCAGCTGTCGAAACCAGAAATTCCTGCGGGCGTGTGTTCGAAGCCTCACTTTCTGCGTCACACGGTCTTTTAATGGGTTTCTGGCTGGCTTGCAACCTTCTCAGAGTTTTGCTCCGAAAACCTGGAGGGTCGTTGAGTGGTGGTCGTTCCGTGGTAGTTTTCCTTCGCGCTGCCATCTCGTGGGCATTCATTGTAACTTTGACAATTGGTTCAATGAGTATTTTTTCCTGGTTGAGAATTTGTGATGTGTTTGTGTTTCCCGCCAAAAACTTGTTGAACGTCTTCACCAAATTTGAGATAAATTCCTTAAATGTATTATAACTTTCTTCCATTATTGCACATTCACTTTTATTATATTATATTTTGTGTAAACAAGTCGTCATTCTAAACTTCAAAAATTTTAAATGCAGCATCACACTTTGTACTGAGAACAATATGATTATGAAACACATTTTACAGACTGTGATTATTGTTATTATCGCTAAATGAAGTTAATTTACGTAGAATTTGCACACATATACAACAAAAAGCAATTACATTTAAACTATATTATTACTTCAAACAGAGTTACTAATTATCTGCAGACTAGGTACAGCTTAAGCAATCCTTGTCACCGAGTTCTCTCAAGGTGTTACAGGCGGTACGTAACCTTTACCTGCCGAACACGACCACTGGACTAGCTTAATTAATCGAATGATGTGATCAGGTGCTTTGGATTCAAGGTGAATAGCGGCACACAGGGAGGCATTTAAAGGGGTAAGAGAGAGAGAGAGAGAGAGAGAGAGAGAGAGAGAGAGAGAGAGAGAGAGAGAGAGAGAGAGAGAGAGAGAGAGAGAGAGAGAGAGAGAGAGAGTTGGTTGATCTGTGTTTTAGTTTAGTTTTCTCCCCTGCATCAAAACAAATACAGGCTTGGCTTTCCATTAAACATACGCTGCCATTACTACACCACACAACTTAGCATGCAAATTGACTCCGCGTCCTCCCTGCCCGGAGATGAGAAGGGAAAAAGGGAAAAAGGCAACATTTAGTAGTACGGAAAAAAAGAGAGAAACGTGTATGTATGAGGCAACGAAGAGAGAGAGAGAGAGAGAGAGAGAGAGAGAGAGAGAGAGAGAGAGAGAGAGAGAGAGAGAGAGAGAGAGAGAGAGAGAGAGAGAGAGAGAGATGGCAAGGAAAACATCTGCTGAACGTAAGAATTGAGTAAAAGGCTGCCAATGTTTCCTCCTCCTCCTCTCTCTTTCTCCTCCTCCTCTCTCTTTCTCCTCCTCCTCCTCCTCTCTCTTCCTTCTCCTCCTCCTCCTCCTCCTCCTCCTCCTCCTCCTCCTCCTCCTCCTCCTCCTCCTCCTCCTCCTCCTCCTCCTCCTCTTTCCCACGTTGATGGAATTTAGGTTAACATTTCGGTTTTTCATTCCCAAGAAATTGTTGACGATTATTTAACCAAAACTGTGACGTTAAAAATGATAGACGATTCAAGTTGAGTCCTTCCTTTCCTTTTGTCTCCACTGACCTGAGAACTCTGCCGGGACGAGGAATATTTTGAAAAGATACTGTAGGAGTGTATGAAGGGCTTGGGGTGTGTGGCAAGGGCTTGGAAAATACATGGAAGAGTGTGGTAAAGATGTAGTAAGGGCTAAGAGTGTAAAAGCAAGGCTAGTAGAGTGTGTGGGAAGCTGGAAAGGTGTGTTAAGGGGTAAGAGTGTAAGAGAAAGGCTAGAAGAGTGTGTGAAGGTCTGATAAAGTCTGTTTTTTCTGAATGTAATACTGCATTGTTCTCTTTTCTCTCCTTAGTATTTCCTGCCGTGACAAAATGTAGCACTATGTTATACTTTTAGTTTTCTTTTTTGTTTAACTTAGGGGAAAAGTTCGTGTTTTAAGATTTTTATTTAGGTATTAGAAACCAATGTTTAAAAAAAAGTAATTGAAGGTGTATTTTTAGTGTAGTGGAAAAGGTTATCATGTTTTCGCTTTTTTTTATTATTATTTTTTGGTCAAAGAAGCAAAAAATGTAAGCCTTAGGGACGTGGTGTTTCAGAGTTCCTTTCGCTTTAGATTTTCTGCACCACTAAGTTTTATTTTACTCCAGAAAAACAAGTAATATTGACATGTAGTAGAACTGTTCTCGCCTCCTCCTCCTCCTCCTCCTCCTCCTCCTCCTCCTCCTCCTCCTCCTCCTCCTCCTCCTCTCCTCCTTCTCCTCCGCTTGCTCCTGTCTCACCTCGTTCACTCAATTTTTTTCTAATTATTATTATTTTTTTTTTTACTTTGCTCGTCTATTTCTTTGTACTTTTGCTCTTCTATTATTTTTTCTTTTCAAGTCTACGTTTTTTTCTTCCACTTCTTTTTCTTTTCTCTTCTATATTTGACGTTCTTGTCTGTCCTCCTGTTCTTCCTCCGCCTTATTTTTCCTCTTCTTCGACCTCATTTTTCGTCC
>JAPQNM010000037.1:938035-950535 GCA_029783475.1 Metacarcinus magister | reverse complement strand
AAAGCAAAAAAAAACATCATCATCAATGGTTAGTAATGAT
Organism: Metacarcinus magister; assembly: GCA_029783475.1. Lineage (NCBI taxonomy): Eukaryota > Metazoa > Arthropoda > Malacostraca > Decapoda > Cancridae > Metacarcinus > Metacarcinus magister. The sequence goes on along the minus strand of JAPQNM010000037.1, from coordinate 950,495 downwards.
ATAAAAAAAATCGTCAAAAACAGGTAACACAATGGCAGTGTTTGTAATTAAGGGAGAGCAAATCAAAACATCATCAGGTGAGATTATTCATTGCAATCAAGTTAATTAAGAGAGTGTGCCAGGTGAACAGGGCGTAACTTTTGTGACGTAAAGGTGATGATACAAGGCAGGTATTTTGTTATAAGGCATCAAAGGCATGTGTGTGGGTAGAGCCTTGAGAGGGGAAGGAAAAAGATGAGATTAAAGGTGGTGGTGGTGGTGGTGGTGGTGGTGGTGGAGATAATAATAGTAGAAAGATTAACTATCACACACTGTTTTTGTTTGTCTGTAGTAGTTAAATTGTGATATTCATGGCATTTATTATATTATAGAATAGTTAAAGAACACAAGAAAAATGGGGGAAGGTGTGGAGTGAATAAAGGTTGATAGTTGTAGAGATAGAAGATAATCAAGAAAGTGATACCTCTCTCTCTCTCTCTTCTCTTACTTGTCCACCTTCTTCTGTCCTTTTATTATACTTTTCTCTTAGTGTTTCCCATTCACCTGCTTACCCTTTTTTCCTTTTACCTGTCAATTCCATCTATGTGATTACCTGCTTCTTCTTCTGCTGTCCTTTATGATATATTAGTGTTTCCCATTCACCTGCTTACTTCTTTTTCCCTTTACTTGTCTATTCTATCTCTGTTTGCCTTGTTTGTATCCGTCAGTAGGTGGTCGAGGTGGTCGTCTCTGCCTGTCAGGACCTCAAGTAAGATAGATCGACTTTAAGGAATGTAAACATGCTGATTTAGGTTGTGGGCTGACGATAAGAGTGTGTGTGTGTGTGTGTGTGTGTGTGTGTGTGTGTGTGTGTGTGTGTGTGTGTGTGTGTGTGTGTGTGGTTTGCATTCAATTTTACTTGTTTATCTACGTGTTATCCTTTATTTACATGTTCTCGTATAGAGTAATAGTAGAAAGTTGTTGTCGATATCTCTCTCAAATATTTACAGTTGTGGGATTTTTAACGTCATGACCTTTTTGATATTTCACGAATTTTGTTTTCACCGTTGCTACATACACATCACTGATTTACTGTTATTTTTATTTTTTTTTTATAGTTTTTTATTTTATTTTCTTTATTTTTTTCTTTACCAGTGTAGTGTGTGTAGTGTTGCTTCTCCCTCGTTTTTTTTCTTCTTCCTGTTTCCTTGTTTTTTCGTTGTGTTTGCGTGCTTGCGTGCGTGAGGTGGCGAGAGGGAAGGAGAGAGGGAGGGAGAGGAGGTGTGAGGGGTGAAGTGTAAAGGGTTGAGAGAGGGTGGGGGGGGGGAGTTAAGGGGTTGGGGGAAGGGAAGGTGTTGATGGTGAGGGTGATTACTTCCATGATTTACAAGGAACTGTATACATATGAACATGACCTCCTTCACACCCCGCCCCCCTTCACCCCCCCGCCCCTCCCTCACACCCCACCGCCCCCCACAACCACAAGGACAAGAGAGAACCACTTTTATGCGTTATACAGGAGTTCATTATTATACGTATTATTAACTTCTTTCTCCTCTCTCTTTTTTTTTTTTTTAAGCTTTTGTTATTTCCTTCCACGTGTCACTAAATTTCCCTCCCTCGTTCCCTTCACACCTTACATTACCTTACCTTCCCCTTCCCCTCTTCTCTACCTTACTTTCCCCTCCTTTCCCCTCCTTTCCCCTCTTCCTACCTTCCCCAAATGGTGCATACATTTCATACAACCCTGGTCATCTTTATTACATTTTACTACGTGCCTTCCCCTCCCCAACGCTATTTCCATGTCCACGCAACTTCAACCTCCTCCTCCTCCTCCTCCTCCTCCTCCTCCTCCTCCTCCTCCTCCTCCTCCTCCTCCTCCTCCTCCTCCTCCTCCTCCTCCTCCTCCATCACTTACGTCCTCACTATTGAAAATAAAGATACCTGCGAGGCCTGGTTGAACGATCCTTGTGATAAGAGACGGGAAGATGGTGTCGTGTATTGAAGGTCTTGCATCAAAGTCGAAGGTTTGATACTCGTTATAAGTGGTGAGTGAAAAAGTCGACGGAAGAGACGGTGAGAGTAGGTAACGAGGAGGTTGAAGAAGAGGAAGAAGTACTAGTATAGATAATGATAATATTAATAATGATAAGAGTAATAATAATGAGCATATGGGATTTTTTTTTTATTCAGTTCGAGTCATTGTAAAAAAAAAAAAAATAAATAAGGGTAAAATAGATAATAATATGTTGAGAAAAGGTACATTTTTGAATTGAACATAAAAATAATTAAATGTAAAAACTCGTGTACTACAAACCTTTCCTTCCTTCCTTCCTTCCTTCCTTCCTTCCATCTGTCCATCCGTCCATCCTTCCATCCTTCCGCGTGCCCTTGGTGTGAATAGGGAAACCTTGGGTGTCACAGGTGTCTTGATTAAGGTGAGGCAGGTAAAGGGGGTAGCGAGGGTGGCTTAAGATGAAGGTGAATAGCAACGCGTAGAGGTTATGGTGGGAGAGGGAAGGAGGGAAGGATTTCAGGATGTTTTTGTGAAGGGTTTTCTGCCTCCTCCATAAATAGACAGCTACCAGAAGATGTACGATTTCCACTCCATTTAATACCTCATTCGAGTTTTTTTTTATTATTTTATTTCCGTCTTTTAGTTTGTTTCCCCAGCATGTCTGAAGTGTGATGTGGAAACCATGTAGTTGTTTTGTTATGTGGAGTGATTGCTATTAAGAGACGTGTTAGAAAATGTATCACTGCAGCTGCCAATCATATTACTTGTTGAAGTAGTGGGTTTGAAGGCTTGATTCTTGGGTGTATGTGTACTTGATAAATACTAGTAATTGTATTGTTGTTGTATTGTATTGAATGTTATATGAAATGAAGTTTATTATTCCTGTGAGAAGTCAGAGCTCACCGCCGCCGCTACGCTAATGACAGGTGGGAAGGAAGGGCAGACGAAGCCTCGCATTCTTCTTTTCTCTTCTTCTCTTCATCATCCTTACCCAGAATTGAAACCGTCAGGCTCGCAAAATATGTTCCGAGTTTACATATAGAGTGAGCGAGAGAAAAATAATTACCAACCCAATTATGAGGAATTAATTAGAACATAAGGACTTTTTTACTATAATTAGCGGCAGATCATGGTCACGTCTACTCTTCTCATTATCCCTTATATTTTACCTCACTTAATTCTTGCAGTAAAGATGAAGACAATTATATTACAAAGTTAATTAGTGGAATATATATATCAGGTACAAGTGGACTGGACTCCTCACTAAGTAATGGCGAGGGAGAGTTTCCAAACCTTCACTTGGCGACTTGACAGAGAACTAATAATACATTGGAGGGGAGACTTGACTTAATTAATAGAGGACTTAATTAAAAGGTAATGAATTTGTATTGGTGGTCCCAAATATTACTGAGAAATGTATTCCTCTCTCTTGATATTGTGTAAACCTTTTTGGATTTTTTTTTTTTTCCCGAAACCTGCTGCAGATTTTCTTTCCGGGTCAGTAATTAATGTGGGAAGAAAAAAAGTGTAAGGGAAACTTTAATGGAAGAAAAGTGGCCAATGTATGCAGGATTTTTTTTTTTTGTGTGTGTGTGGAATAACCAGCGAATGTATTATTATAGGATGGGAAAGGGAAGGGAAGAGAATGAAAGGATAGGAAGGAAAGGAAAGGAAAGGAAAGGAAAGGAAAGGAAAGGAAAGGAAAGGAAAGGAAAGGAAAGGAAAGGAAAGGAAAGGAAAGGAAAGGAAAAAAGATGGCGATTGGTAGGGAAGGGGAAGGAGGAGGATAGAGAGTTGTTCAGCCTGTACCGAATTGTGAACCGTATCCGAACACTCATATCCGGATCTATTTACGTTTCAATAACAGGGGAAAGTTTATTATTTTTCGATATTTTAACTTAGATGATTAAAGTTAGTTCTCACCCTTGGTACTGTTACTCCTTATATATCACTTCTCTGAAAGCCAAGTTCACCTCTACTTATTACAAATCAATGTGTTGTGTTGTGTTGTGTTGTGTTGTGTTGTTGTGTTGTGTGTTGTGTTGTGCTGTGTTGTGGTGTTGTTTCGCGTCCTTGGGGAGATGGGGGGGTGATGTTTAAGGTTATGTACTTTCGCAGTAGTAGTGTGTTGTGTTATGTGTGGTTCAATAGAGTGTGTGTTGTTGTTGTTGTTGTTGTATTGTTGTCTTGTGTTGTTTAAGGCAGACTTTGTGATGGATTTTCTTGTTTGGTATTTTGTTGACTTCCATTTCTTATTTTCCTTCTTTTCCTTCTTCTTCATCGAGAGAGAGAGAGAGAGAGAGAGAGAGAGAGAGAGAGAGAGAGAGAGAGAGAGAGAGAGAGAGAGAGAGAGAGAGAGAGAGAGAGAGAGTATATATAGTAACTTTAATATTCTCTAATAACCACACAAAATAACATCATCACCACAACCTTACTTACTTTCGAGGAGGTAAAAAAAAAAATATATATTACCTTGGTAATTTTTTTCACCTGTAACTTTCTTTCGAAGAGTTTTCAGGTAATATACTTTAACACATGAGCTTGAAAGAAAAAAAAAGTTTCATGCCTACCACCAAATTACTGTGGTAAGGTAAGGAAAGGGAAGGGAAGGGAAGGGAAGGGAAGGGAAGGGAAGGGAAGGGAAGGGAAGGGAAGGGAAGGCAAGGCAAGGCCAGGCCAGGTAAGGGAAGGGAAGGTAGAGCGGCCTGCAGGTAAAATAGCTTCCTTGTTATTAAATATAGATGATTCAGGTGATTTTTTTTAATGTGGGTTCTGAAATAAAGAAATTTTGGAATTTTTATTCATTTTTTTTTTTCAAGTGATCTAGAACACGGTTGGGGTGGAATGGTTTGCATGTTGTTAGGTGTAGGTCAGGGATGTTGGGAGGAGGAGGAGGAGGCGGAAGAGGAAGAGGAGGAGGAGGCGGAAGAGGAAGAGGAGGAAGAGGAGGAGGAGGAGGAGGAGGCTATGAGAGAAAAAAAGCACACATATATACAGTCAGACAAACATAAGACCAGACAGACTGCCAGACAAACACACAGGAAGCTATACCGGATAATAATACAATAAATTAAAAAAAATAAAGAGGGAGGGGAAAAAAAAGGGACGCACCAAAGATCAAGAGAAGCTGAGACTTTTTTCCCACCAGTAATCACTCTTGAACTTCCGTGTCCCTGCAATGAGCAAGAGTAATTTCCTCAGTCCATGTTGTCCCTCGCTTCCTCCTCCCCTCACTTTCCTCTCCCTCGGGGCCTCGGTGTCTCCAATGTTAAACTCTCTTGTAGGCTTAAGAAAAAAAAATTCCTTCGGTTTATATATATTTTTCTATTTACTTTCGTCTAGAATGGAATGAATTTTGGTTGTTTTCTCTATCTTTGTTTATATTTTTGTGTGTATTGATGTATGAGGATGTATGAGGAATGTATGTTGTGTGTATGGTAAAGGTGATGTTGTGTTGTATGTTGGTTAAGGTGTTGTTAGTTCCCTGTTTTATGCATCAGTAACTGTTGTATTTTTATTTTGTGTTGGATTTATTCATGCATAGAAAATATTGAAGTATTCTTGCCTTTCATAGTTGTGTTGTTTTTATTTATATTGATTTGTTTGTTTTGATTGAATTTGTTTAGTCGTTTATCTGTTATTTGATGATATTGTTTATTTATTTATTTAATCTTGTTTAATTTCATTCATGTTTTATTTATATTTTTATTTGTTTAATCTAATTGAATTGTATTTCATTATTTTATTTATTTGTTCTCTTTTGTTTAATCAGTATTCGTTTGTTCATGTTTAAAATTGTTTCATAGAGAGATGTAGAGTATTTCTTTTTGTTCGAATGTGATTCAACGTAACGTAAAACAATTCCAACTAAAAGGTGAGTTACAGTTCTCTTGTGTGCCTTTTACTGATACACTTTTCATGCCCATATTTCCACCTTTCAAAATATTCAAACCATTTTTATTTCACTTCCAATAAAACAAAATATTTACTCTGCTTTATTGCAATATGTTTTCCATCATAATTTATACAACCACAACGTGTTCGTGTAATTCTTATCTGACTTTTTTCACATAAAAGAAAATGTACAGTGTTGAAAAATATTTATGATGGAAACGTTTTTTGTGTTTGAAATTATCTTAAGATTTCACCTCATATATTTTTCCTCGGTAATTTTTCACCATCAAATTTTACTTCCATAATCAAAATGTCATTCCACTTAATTTTTTTTTTCTCGTGATATACTTTTCACCACTCACGAATTTCTTCCGTTTTCACTTTTGCAAATGTTTTCACGACCATAAATTTAGAAGTAGAAGTGTCAGTGTCAGTGAGCAGATGGAGACGGAGAGACGAGAGGACAATATGTTAACACACATTACACGACACACGCGCTACGGCTCAAAGTAATTAGATCGCACGAGGTGATTAATGAGAGAGTAATTTGTAAGAGAGGATATGTGCTATTATTCTCTTTCCCAGACGGAGTGGCTAGGTGCAAAGAAAAGTGTGTGTGTGTGTGTGTGTGTGTGTGTGTGTGTGTGTGTGTGTGTGTGTGTGTGTGTGTGTGTGTGTGTGTTTAAAGTTGGATGAGTCATAGTGATGAAGAGGAATTGAGAAAAACTGCGAAAAGGTGTACAGTACATATAAATTTTTACCTTTTTCCTTCCTATCTAGAATCGCCTGACTAGTTCAATGCCATTTCTTTTGCCACGCGCGTGTAAAATTAATGAAGGTATAATTTAATTTATTTCTTGTGTCTTATTCTTACCTGCATTTTAATGTAATCTGCCTGTGAATATGCACACGTGGACGCCCTTTTCAATACATGGAATAATATATAACGAAATTAATTAGAGATTTTGGCTTTCTTTTCATGCGTAATTAAAAAAGAAAAAGATTGAAAGCTGAAAAGAACATAACATTTCCTGAACTTTTACAAACATGAAACGAGTGAAATATATTAATCATTGCTGATATTTTGTAAGCAGTCACTCCCAGATAAAAATTTTAATAGTTTCTTTTTCATTCGAATAACGTACATAGGAAGTGAATATAAATTAAAATCAGTACTAGTGTTTCCAATTGGTTACGTTTCAATATTTCCTTCAACATCACAAGGAAAACCAAAGCAAACTTCAAAAAAATCAAAACTTATCAAACAAACACGAATCACCAACACATTATAAAACAGAAAACACTTAAACCACATTAAGAAAACATCACTTAAGTCCATTATTTCACTTACCAAAGGATAGAAGGAGAAGGAGATGTGTCTATATATTACTGAGAAACATTGAGACATAGAACACACGCTATATGCTCCTCCATCAACCTTGCAGTCATGTAGCTGCCGGCATAGTGTTCCAAGGGGGGGAGGGGGGAGAGGGGAAGGAAGCAAACATACTGACCTATCATGACCAAATGCCAGCACGAATGGAAAGCTGACCTGACCTGACCTGAGCTTCCATGCACCTGTGTCTCCCCCTCTTCCTCTTTCCTCTTCCTCCCTCTCCTTCCTCTCCTTCCTCTCCTTCCTCTCCTTCCCTTCCTACACTCCCTAAGGGCCTGCATAAACTAGACTCCTCGCTCCGCCGTTATTGTCCGACAAGATTATGCGTGTGTACAATTATCATAAACCCTGATCATGGCCTAAGGTGTTCCTGTACCTGTACCTTCACCTTTACCTGTACTGGTCTTCTACCTGTACCTGGGCTGTATCTGGGTTGGGTTGGGTTGTTGTTGTTGTTATTATTATTTTTATTATTTTTGTTATTATTATTTTTATTTTTGCTGTTGTTGTTTATTTTTTTGTTGTTATTGTTTTTTTTTATGTGAGGTAGTAGTGGTGGTGAGGGGTAACTTGAGCTGGGGATAAAGATTTTTCCACCTCCCCGGTTTCATCTGGATAGCGCTCTCTCTCTCTCTCTCTCTCTCTCTCTCTCTCTCTCTCTCTCTCTCTCTCTCTCTCTCTCTCTCTCTCTCTCTCTCTCTCTCTCTCTCCCCCTCTCCCTCTCCCCCTCTCTCTCCAACTTTTATGTCAATCCTCACTGTCACAACATATCTATAAGTAAAATTGCTATTATTATCGATATTATTACTTATCTACCTCATCTTTTCTGTTATTCGCGGAAGTTTATGTATCCTGTATTCTTCTTTTTCCCACTGGACACAATTCCAGTAGTATCTATTGTCCCTAGAAAATAATGGAATATGTCTCTCTTTCTATTATGTATTACTGACGATTGAAAGGAAGCACTTTGGGGACGGTCTCTTGAGGGGAATTCTTCTTCTTACCTGTCTTTTTACCTGTCGCCGGAAACACCTGTTGAGAAGGAGACCGTCGCGTACAGGGCATGTTTATTTTTTATTTAATTTCACGCAAGTTTGATATTTTTCTAATTAATCACGGACTTTGATACCTACGAAAAATCATTTGAGTGTCTGTGTGTGTGTGTGTGTGTGTGTGTGTGTGTGTGTGTGTTTCTGTCTGTCTTTGTCTCTTGTTGTCTGCCTGTGTGTGTGTCTGTGTTGGTTGTCGTTTATTTCCTGGAAGGCTTCATCATAACCATCACTAAACCACTAAATAAAAACCTACATTGTAACCTAACAGGAATTCAGTTACTTTACTCGCGTCTTCATTCCGTTTTCTGAGGACATGGAGCAATATTCTAGTGGTGGATCTCGTTTTCTATGTAATATTTCCTCAGGTTTGCTTCAAATACCTGTCGAATCAAGTCTTGAGTCCAGTAGTTAAGTAAGTCTACCTTGACATTTTTCACTGGATTCTGAACTCTTTATTACATTCCACGGATTATTCAATTTTTTCTCTCTTCAATAGTAGTAATAAAAAGATCCTGGTTATGCGTCTTCCCTCTTTCCTTTTTCCTTTCCTTGCCTCGTTGCTAGGGATGTAAGGGAGAGGTTACCAGGGAAAGATATGAGTAATCCTGCCTAGGTTATTCTTCTTCTTCATCATTATAACTTGTGACATTGTTTTCTTTTCTGTTACTTTTCACGTACTTTCTTATATGTATCTACTGTCCTTATCCAGGTTCCACACACACACACACACACACACACACACACACACACACACACACACACACACACACACACACACACACACACACACACACGTGGATAAATATCTATAGGTGTCTTCAGATAAACTCATAAATCATCAATAGTTTCCAAATGTTCGACTCTTTTCAACCCGGATCGAAGAGGGTTCAATTGGCTTCACTTGGCGTCACGTGAAGCCAATTTTACTTAAGTCTTGACAGTTGACAGGATAGAGCTTTGTATAATATCCTTTTAAATATAAAATGAAAAGTCCTCCCAGTCTCCCACACACGTTACCAGCACTGAAACATCTGTCACTGTACCTCCTTCCCTCGTCCTTCTCAAGAGTGAGTCGCCTACGCACACCCACACGTTTAGGAGAGTCATCAGTCATGGTCCCAAAGCTCACGTGTTCCTGATGGTTTGCACTCTCCCTCGAGGCTCGGTTTGTCTGTCTGTGTAGCCGCCTCGCTGTGTTTCTGAGTCAACCGCGTGTGAGAGTAATGATTCAGATGCAAAACAGTGACATACGATAGCAGTGACCACAACGAAGAGTGAAAGCGTGACGAAATGCATGAAAATATATTCACAATTGCGTTTCAGACTCACATTTCTTACCATTATTTATTTATTTGATTTTTTTTACCTTTTTTCCTTTTTTTTATTGACTTATTTGTCTTTTCTTTCTTTTTATGTTTTTTTTTTGTCTATACCAACACTCTTCTACATCTTCCCATCTTCCCCTCACCTCAAATCAGCGCATTGGGGTCTGAATTTAGCATACGTTCGTGTTTGAAAGAGCAGGTTATTGCTTGCTTTTAATATGTTTGTCTGATTTTTTTCCCCTCCTTGATCCAATTGACCCAGTTTGCGGTGGATCTGAGGGGAAGGAGGTAATCGTGTTTCCGAAGGGAGGCTTTGAAGGGGTGAGGGGAAGCAAGGCAGAAAGGGTCATGTTTCCCGGAGAAAATGAGGAAATCGAGCAAGGTTGAGGGGAAAGGTGAAAGTCCATATGAGATCGAGAATACGTAGGAAGGTGAGGGGAAGAAAAGGAAAAGATAAAGAAGAATAAAAGAGGGAAGAGGAGTAGGAAACGGAAGATGCAGGTAAGAAAAGTGTATGTACAAAAGAGGGGAGTGAAAGGAGAGTGGCAGAACTTTACTTATGTATGGATTGTTGACACACCTGAGAGAGAGAGAGAGAGAGAGAGAGAGAGAGAGAGAGAGAGAGAGAGAGAGAGAGAGAGAGAGAGAGAGAGAGAGAGAGAGAGAGAGAGAGAACCTCCGCAATACACACTTCCCTTGGGTCGCTAAGACTTACTATAATCCCATCAGGTGTACATGACTCTGCCTGATTACCTGACAAGCTCGTTAGTAATTGTCAGGTGGAAGCCGGAAGTTACCTGGTCATTACGCGTCGTCCCAGTAATGCCTTTTAGCGTGATGGCCTTTGACCGCTAATTGTGGTGATCATTCTTTCCACTCTGACCTTCATAATTATTGTTATTATTTTTTTTTGATAGTTGTGCTCTTGGGTTTATTTTTATTATTATTATTATTATTATTTTTTTTTCCTTCCGTCCTTCTTTGTCTTTTTATTGGTTAGTGTTTGTTTGGTTGTTTCATCTGTTGTGTTTGTTATTTTTTATTCTCTGTTGCGGGAAAATGGAAAAATGAAAAAATAAATTACGTGGTGTTTTTTAAAAGTTTGTCTGCTGTGGTGGTGTGTGTTTGTTTGTTTTTTTGTTTTTTTTGTTTGCTCTTCAGCTTCATTGTCCATTGTAAAGTTTTTTTTGTTTATGTTTTTTTTTGTTATTCCTTAACTTTAACTCAGTGTGACTTTTTGTATCTGTCTTTGTTTAGTTAAAAAAAAAGAAAAAAAAAAAGAAGTGCAGTTTGAACTCAACGCCAAACACATTTTTTAATAAACTATGTAATTGCATGTTGTGTTTTTTAATTTATAGCAACACATGTAGTAAATAGTAAATATATCTTTTTATTAATATTTTTTTCTTTACCCTACCTTCTCTATATGTTTCTTTTTCTCTCCTTTTGTTTTCCTCTCTGGTAGGATGAAAAGGACGGTCTCAAATGGTCTGGTTGCGTGGGCGGTGGTGGTGGTGGTGGTGGTGGTGGTGGTGGTGGTGGTGGTGGTGGTGGTGGTGGTGGTGGTGGTGGTGGTGGTGGTGGTGGTGGTGGTGGTGAACATAGTGTAACTGAGAAAGTTTGGGACATCCATGAAATTCATCTCCCAGCCCTCGACCTTTTTATTATTGTTATATATATATATATATATATATATATTTTTTTTTCTTTTCTTTTTTTTCCATTTTATATGTTTTGCCGTAAAAGTTCCTTCGCGTTTCTGATTCATCGTGTGTAATTTTTTTTTAACCGTTAGGTTTATTCACTTGAACTCCTAGTAACTGTCATGGCGGAGAGAAAATACAACAGCAACAACAATAACAACAATAACAACAACAATAACAAAACGATTCAGGTGTAAAACGTAACACACCTGAGTTTTTATTTACAGTATTATGTAGTTTCGTGTTTGTCATTTTATTTGCATTTTCTCTTATTTTTATCTATATATATATTAAATTTTTGTGTAGGTTTGTATAGGTCATCTATGTATATCAATTTTTTATTTTATTTATGTCAGTTTAAAGAGATGGGAGAGTGTGTATATCCACTTAATTACATGTTATTCATTTTTTTCACCTGTTATTCACTTATATTTACCGTGTCAAACAAAATACACACACATCACATGAATCGTATCGTATTGTATTGTATTGTATTGTATTTCATCATATATACACACGGGGAAAAGTAAGTCATCAGGGAGTATTTATATTATTTTCTATTTTTCAGATGTGTGTGAGAATGCCTGTGGTCATCTCATGCAACAAACAAGGTAAATACTTTAATGTATTTTGATATTTCACAACACGAATCCAATTTATATATTTTCTGTTTGATTATGAGCGGAGAGAGAGAGAGAGAGAGAGAGAGAGAGAGAGAGAGAGAGAGAGAGAGAGAGAGAGAGAGAGAGAGAGAGAGAGAGAGAGAGAGAGAGAGAGAGAGAGAGAGAACAAGAAAAAAAAATTCTATGTTACAAATGTCGGAAATGCTTCGCCACTATTTTGGGAGTAAATATTTATCGAAACATATTTCACACGCTGGGTTTTTAAATATATTTTTTTAATCTGACTCCCAACAAATAGCGCAATATGGGATTAAAGACTGTAAAAGGAGGATTGCATGCTCTATACACACTACCATCAGCTATATGGTTTTCCACTATATAAATGATTGAAGAAGAGGATGTAGTGGGAGTGAAAATTAATGAGAGGGAGAGAGGGAGAGGGAGAGGGAGAGAGAGGGAGAGGTGAATGAG
>JAPQNM010000037.1:930535-933035 GCA_029783475.1 Metacarcinus magister | reverse complement strand
TGCCCTTAGGTGATGGGCGTCTCCCTGGCCCATATATCACGTAGGGCAGCGGGTCCCGGAAGGGCAATGGGAGTCCTAAGGGCGCCGGTGTACTGTTTAAGGGACGACGCAACGCTCTGCTTCTTCCTTCCTTCTTCTCCTACGTGGAAAGATTGATGATGCTGGCACGGAGAGAGAGAGAGAGAGAGAGAGAGAGAGAGAGAGAGAGAGAGAGAGAGTGAGAGAGTGAGAGTGAGAGTGAGGGTGAGTCGCAAAGGGAAAGACAGACATCCCTGGACAGTCTGTTTGGATAATTAATTAATTAACCAATTAATTAATTATAGAAGAAGGGATGGCCTGGATGTAAGGTTACAGAGAGAGAGAGAGAGAGAGAGAGAGAGAGAGAGAGAGAGAGAGAGAGAGAGAGAGAGAGAGAGAGAGAGAGAGAGAGAGAGAGAGAGAGAGAGAGAGAGAGAGAAGGAAAGAGATGATAAAAAAGAAAAAAAAACATAGGAAAAAAAAATTAAAAGGATATGTTCGTAGAGTTGCCGGAACGATGACGAAACAAAAAGAAAAAGAAATGAAACAAGACAGGCAGAAAAGTAAAAAAAAAGAAGAATAGAGAAGAATAAGAAGTATCAGAAGAAGAAATAGAAAAAGAAGATGATGAACAACAACAACAAGAACAACAACAACAACAAGAAGTAGCCTGGGATCAACACACGTGGCTCCCCCTAGAAGGAAGTTGGTGTGAAGGAGAACTAAATAACGGCTCCAACACCTCCACCAAAGAGACAAGAAAGTTGAGTCGGAACAGTCGACGGAAAGTTGGTCGACAGGATGACTTTCCCTCACGACCTCAATCCCTCTGGCTCTTTGGTACAGCCTCTCCTTCTCCCTCCCCTTCAACTCCCCTTCCCCCTCCCTGCAATTCCCCTTCCCCTTCCCTTCAACTCTCTTCCCTTCCCTTCCCCTTCCTTCCTCCTTTACCTTCCTTGCTACCACCTCGCACTATCAATCCTTCTAATCCATTTTTCTCTCACTTACTTCTTTGCTTTATTCCATTCCTCATCCTTCCTCTTACTTTCCTTAATCCTTTAGCTTCTTAGGATTTGCCTCTTTCACTCACTCCTCTTTTTTTTATCTCATTCTCCCTCATTCTCATTGTAGCCAGCTGATCCTGAAGTCCCCTCTTTCTCTCTCTCCCTCTATCTCTTCCTTTATCATTATTCTATGTTCATTCCCCTCATTTCCACTTGACTGAAACTCTTCCTCTCCGTCTCCTTAGTCAACCTTCCCCTCGACCGCTTAGCTGCTGCAAGACCCTCCTCACCTCTCCTCTTTCCCCTTGTTTTCAGCTGCTGTCTCACTCCTACTTTTCTTACTCCCCCCTCTGTCCTCTTCCTCCTTCCTGCCAGCTGTCTGCCCGCCCAAGAGAAAGGGAAAACTGCAGCTAACCAAAAACAGGACAACTCGAGCGGGTGAGAGAATTTATGGCCGTGTTATAAAGTAGGATGAGCGCCCTTGTTGAAAGTTAGATATCCTGTATTTTGTGACGATTTATCAAGTTTATTGTATTCCACCCCTTACCGTGTGTTTTTTTTTTAAATTTTTTTTTATGCTATTTTTTTTTTTATATTATATTATTCACGTTTAGTATCGGCTCTAAAGTCAGTGGAGATGTTGCGAAAGGACTTTAGTTTTTGTATATATGTGTGTTGTGTTGTGTTGTGTAGTATTTTTTTGATATATTTTACTATTGTCTCCTTCTCTAAGTGTGTTGGTGATATGACAAAATCGATTTCTTAAGCATACCCTCTTAAGCTACAAGGCATCTATACATATTACCATTTTCTTTTCCACCTTACATAATGTCTTCCCTCAGTAGTTTCCTTCTTACTTTACTACTAGAAGAGGAACAGCAATACCAGCTAAGTAAAATATAGTTTTATTGACGTACATAAATAACCACAGGCATATTATCACGTTTTACACTTAAATGACATGTACAAGGAACACAAGACATCGAATTATGACAGATCATCTTTATGTCAGAGTCAGAGAGAGAGAGAGAGAGAGAGAGAGAGAGAGAGAGAGAGAGAGAGAGAGAGAGAGAGGGAGAGGGAGAGGGAGAGATATTATATTGGTCTGTGCGGTCGATAATGTAGAGGGAAAAAAGAGGCAAATATTTATTCAGAAAAGAAGTAAGAAGGAGGACGAGGAAGAATAGAAGGTAAATAAGAACAAAAATAATGGTAACTCACATCTCTTATCCTCATCAGGCTACTTAAAACATACGAATCTGAGATGTGACGCCTCCTGCACCCACCCCTTCAGGAGAGCGGCTGAGCGTCACCCACTCAATATAGATACAATTCATACATATATACACAAGGTAACGAGTGCGTCCGAATCTCGAGAAATTGTATTAATATAACGACAAGAGAGACAGCACGAAAGTCACTCATTCGCTGCTTGTAACTTGATCAACTTTCCCAATGGCCTCTTTCTGCCTTCCCAT
>JAPQNM010000037.1:903035-925535 GCA_029783475.1 Metacarcinus magister | reverse complement strand
CTTATCACGTTTTTTCTGCCGCATTTAACTTTTCGTGGTGGTGCGCCAGGAAATGTTGGTTGGCAAGAAAAGTTTCCACTTAAGTTTATTGTCGCGAAGTCAGCCAGGCCGCCCGGCTGGCTTTGGCCTTTCACAATGGTTTCAGCTTTTTGATTAATTATCTGGGCCGACCTGCAGCCTCCGCGCCAGGCCTCACCGGTGAACCGAGGCGGCGGTGCGAGGCGCGTCAGTCCTCCTTGCCGACTCATTGTTCCCTTGTGTCTCCCGGGTCCTTGGCGCTGAAACAACACCGCACCTTCCTTTTCCAAGAGGACTTTGTTGACTCTCCTGACGGCCGCCTCCACTACGCTGCCACAATTGGGGACTTTCAGCAGACCTAAGATATTTCTTTTCTTGTCGCAGGAAATCTGTTTCACGTTTAAGAATCTAGCGGGTTGTAAGTCGCAGAATGAGCCTCGTTCTTAGTACTTAACACCCTGAGCGGCAGATGCGTCGATGGAGGTCCCATTAATCCACCGTTGTAGGCTCCCGGGCGCCTCGTAAAAGCCCCATTACCGAACCATTATTGCAGTTCAGAACCTTCAACCTCTCTCGTCCGCGCGAATCATAAGGCCTTCACTTCTTTTTCATTTTTTCATCTCCACCCCTCCCTTCTCTCTTCACTTCCCCCTGTCCTCTAAAGCTCCTTCTGCTATCTTTTTTTCCCCACGTGTTCTCTATAGTCCACCCTCACCTCTCTTTGACATCCCCTCTCCCCTCTGCAAAGCCCCATGTCCTCTCTTCTCTACCTCCACCTTGCTCTCTGCTGTCCCTTGCTTCTCTCTCCTAAAATATATTCACCCCAGTGCCTTCCTCGGACTCGTAGTTGATCATCTCGTTGCCGCGGTACCAGAACACGTAGGAGAGCGCCTCGGTGGTGTGGTGCATGATACACACGAGACGCAGGATCGAACCCAGCTTCACGTGCTTCTCAGGGGCGCCAAGAATCTCCGCCTCAGCTTCTGTAGGGGGAGAGAGAAGAAAAAAACAGCGTTAATTGTGTGATAGTCTGTATTTGTATGTGTTTTTTGTTGTGATTTACTGTTAATTTAAAAGGTTATTATTGCTTTATATGTTTCGGATTAGGCTTTTGAGGATCTGATTTATATATAAGAGAGGAAAAAAATAAAGATAGAGAGGATTTTGTTCATACGTGTATTGTATTGTATTAATTTTCTGGATGTGTCTTTATAGATTCAACTTTTTCTGTATCATTTTGTAATTTTTTCATCCCTGAATTTGTGCTCAATTTTTTTAAATTTTGTGTAACTACCTCTTCGTTTTTATCTGTTCATATTCTCTGTGACATTACTGAAGGTTTAGTTAGTTGCATTCTCTCTCTCTCTCTCTCTCTCTCTCTCTCTCTCTCTCTCTCTCTCTCTCTCTCTCTCTCTCTCTCTCTCTCTCTCTCTCTCTCTCTCTCTCTCGCCTGTTGTTGAGTATATATTCCTGTTTTTATTATGTCTTTTACTATGTCCTATTCGTTACACTTTGACACAATTTTCCTGACACTAGCGAGAGTTTATCCTCACTTTTTTATTTCTGTTTGTATCTTCCACTCGGTTATTATTGCTATTATACACTTTCATATATTTTCTTTGACGTTGCTGTTGAGTCTATTGTAACTTTCTTTATGATGCCTCGTGTATTTTAGGGAAGTCCAGCGTGTGTCTCTTTATGGCTCATGTTGGCCTTGTTGATTATTTATGTTTGTATCTTGTTGCGCTAAAAGTTCTTCGATAGTATTTTGTTTTTATGATGTATCAAAGAGTTACATTCTCTATCCTTCTTGCATACTATTTCTTGCTAAAATAAAATAAGTTCCCGTGTAAGTAAGTGTAATGTTGATGTTTTCTGTGTTGCATAAGTGTAGGATTTTGTTTTTCATATTAAATAATAGTTGTTTTTTTTCTTCATATAAAAGACACAACCACGACAGAATACCTGCAAATAATGCCTCTTTTTTCTTTTTAAATCATATAGGTGAAATAATTTTTTGTTTCTCAGTTTTCCACATTATTGAATATACTTTGCTGGTCCATTATGGCGGTAACTAAATATTTGGTGGAAAGATTGAGTTGAATAGAAACAGGAAAGGAAGAGTTTGTTCTGTGTCTGGCGGGAAAATTGGGTGAGAAAACTGAAAGGCATTACGTAGAACAATGCCGGTTTTGTGATGCTCTTTGAGGGAGTTTTCAGTTGTAGGAACGAGAGAAAAAATGTGTGCGTACGTGTGTGTGTGTGTGTGTGTGTGTGTGTGTGTGTGTGTGTGTGTGTGTGTGTGTGTGTGTGTGTGTGTGTGTGTGTGTGTGAAACGTAAATTATGCACAATATGTTCTATGATTTAAGAGCTGCTGACATTGTTCATCTTTATATGACTTACGAGAGAGAGAGAGAGAGAGAGAGAGAGAGAGAGAGAGAGAGAGAGAGAGAGAGAGAGAGAGAGAGAGAGAGAGAGAGAGAGAGAGAGAGAGAGAGAGAGAGAGAGACTGAGAGAGAATGTGAGAGAATGTGAGAGAGGGAGTAGAGTTTCTCACCTATTGAAGGCTATTGTTTGCTAAATAAACTTTCCTCCCCCTCTCCTCTTCTTCCTCCTCCTACCTTTTTCTCTCCACCCATTCTGCTCCTCCTCATTCTCCACCTCCTCCTCTTCCACCCTCATAACCGCGGCAGCTCTTCCCGCTAAGCACAGGCTCCTACACACCCACCACCATAAAAATAATAGCATCAGTCTGTCTGGGGCCGAGATGCACAGTACTAACCACAAAATACATCCTTTCTGCGCATACACGAAAAAAAAGGTGCAAATGGTAAAGTACAAATAAGGGAATAAAGGAAAGAAAAGAGAGGAATTAGTAATGTATAACGCGGCTTTTTAACTCTATTATTATTATTATTATTATTATTATTATTATTATTATTATTATTATTATTGTTGTTGTTGTTAATGATGAGTTATTTTTTGGGTTGAAGACCAGTATTTATTCTCTTTTTCTTAAGGTATTTTTAGTTTGTGTCCCTTAAAAAAAGAAAAAAGAAGCTTAAAATGGATTAATTCTCTTTATTTTAGGTAATTTTAGTTTGGCCCTAAAAACAAAAAGGAAAATACAGTTTAAAATGTATTTATTCTCTTTTTTAAGGTATTTTTAGCTTATCTCCCTAAAAAAAGAGGAAAATGCAGCTTAAAATGTATCTATCCTCATTTTTAAGGTATTTTTAGCTCTCCTTAAAAAAAAAGGAAAATGCAGCTTAGAATGAATACAGAATGAGCCGTAGTGTTTGTTTGCTCGGCTGCTGCAAGACAAAGGGCTTCGTGAGGCGTCTACAGGGAGGCAGGTGGTGAGGCAAGTGGAAGAGGCAGGTGGAAGAGGCAGATGGAGAGCCTCAGGTGTAGTGGTAGCCAGGTAGAGAGGAGGGAGAGGGAGGGAAGTTTAGGTAATACACTCCTACATTTCTCCTTTCTTTTACCTCTCTTCTCCTTGCAATGTGTGCATGTGTGTGTGTGCGTGTGTGTGTGTGTGTGTGTGTGTGTGTGTGTGTGTGTGTGTGTGTGTGTGTGTGTGTGTGTGTGTGTGTGTGTAAAAGGAAGGTTACATATGTTATTAATTGGTCACATTTATATCAGTTTCGTGTTAAAACCTTGAAGCACTTATCGTCACGGTATGGACATGTATGCCGATGAACTAATCCTTCATACATTTAAATATTCATTGGATATTATGCTAAATCTGGTCCCACAGGTCTTCCAATGGTCCCTTGATAGACTACCTGAGGGAAAGAGGAACGGGGGGAGTGATGGGAAAAGGGAAAAGGGAAGAAAACAAACTAGAGGGATATTGAGTCTAAGGGGAAAGGAGGAAAAAAAGGGATTAGGTATTATAAGAAAGGGAAAAATGGTGAAGAGAGAGATAGAGACAGAGACAAAGAGAAATTTCAGAAAAGGAAAAAATTGGAAAAGGCAGAGAGAGAGGGAGGGAGAGAGAGGATGGGAGGGGCAAGGCAGGGAAGCTGAGTTAATGCGGAAGGAGAAGGGAACAATAGGGCCAGAGAGGGATAGGGAATTGGGTTTATGGTGGAAGATGGATATGTACTCACCCACGACTTTGAGCCTGACGAAGAGCGAGGTGGGAGGATGGGAGGACACTTGACACTCGTACAGACCCGCATCACGAGGCTGGACGTAACGAATGTGCAGCTGCCAATCCTGCGGGAGAACACGGTGGTATGAGAGAGAGAGAGAGAGAGAGAGAGAGAGAGAGAGAGAGAGAGAGAGAGAGAGAGAGAGAGAGAGAGAGAGAGAGAGAGAGAGAGAGAGAGTTGCAGAAATGTGGTCAAATGCAAATATAAGGTCATGAAAGGTACATAGAAAGAAGTAGAAGGAGGAGGAGGAGGAGGAGGATGACGAAAAAGGAGGAGGAGGAGGAGGAGGAAAGAAGAAGAAGAAGGAGGAGGAGGAAGATGGTGACAGAGGAACAAAGAAAAACGCTTGGATAGTCTGTCTTCTGCGGAGAAAAGTCAAGAAAAAGATATTTTGGTTGTGGGGTGAAAATTCATTGCTAGGTCTTGGTTTCCCTGTCACACAAGGTGGCACTGCCCTTGGGAGACGTGGGAGGAAGAAGGGGAGGAAGAGGAAGAGGAAGAGGAAGAAGAAGAGGGCCTTGCTTCCTGAAGGACACCCTGGGGGAGACTTTTAGTATGCCTGAGTAAGGATTCCTTAGTGTCAGGAGGAAGGATCTTAATGGCTTTCGAAATCTACTCTCTCTCGCTCTCTCACACACACACTCTCTCTCTCTCTCTCTCTCTCTCTCTCTCTCTCTCTCTCTCTCTCTCTCTCTCTCTCTCTCTCTCTCTCTCTCTCTCTCTCTCTCTCTCTCTGGATTTAAGTAGGTATAACAAGACACATTAGTCAGTGTGTTCTCTAGGGAAGGTGGTGAGTTGTGTCTTATATAACCTCACTCGCTGGCCTTGAAATCCTGCAGTAGGCACGGAAGGGAGGAAAACCCAGCCGTGTGTTTTAGTTGTAAGTGATGTGTTTTAGTGTGTTGGTCTTGGAGCGGCCACGACAGGAATGGCGAGTCCCAGGCGAGAGAGAGAGAGAGAGAGAGAGAGAGAGAGAGAGAGAGAGAGAGAGAGTGAGAGTGAGAGTGAGAGTGAGAGTTGGGAGTACTCGAGGGCCGTCACTTGCCAAGACACACTATAAGGCTTTCTATAAACCTCCCGCTATGAGAGCACTGCGGTGGGGACTGCGGCAGGAGGTGTTCAAGTGTACTAATGAGGTTGGCGTCAGGTGTTGTGAGTGAGGGAAGAACAACTAATATTTCAGCGGCGCTTTTTAATGAAGGTTTAATTAATTATTCACTTGTTAACTTGTACGTCGCCATCAAGTGAAAATCGCGCGTGTTACTCTAAGTTTGTTTAGTTTAGTTAAATCTAAATTGTGTTACTGGTGGCCATTTTGAAGTTTGTTTGCTTTTGTTTATACTTGTTGTGAGAGTTTTATTCTACATTCACGTACTCTTATATATGTTTTTATTTCATACTTTCTTTTGTCTGTTTGTATATGTTTTCTCTCTTCTCCAGTTGTCTCCTTTTCCTTTCTATTAATAGCTGTTGCTGCCTTTGTACTAAGCTTGAGTCTTGTTTACCGTCCCTATACGCCTGTTTACATCCTTTCTCCTGTGTGTTACGCTTGTCTGCTTCGCTTTACCATCGCCTTGAGGAACCAAAGTAGGACAGCGTTAAGGACACAACTGAAAGGACTTGTTCTCGCTCTCTCTTCACTTTACTCCTGTTTACCTCTACATACGCTCGGGTACGCTTACTCTCTCCTTGTTTACGCGTACTTGCATCACTTCAGCTTAGGGTAAACAGATGGAAGTGTGGCTGTTATGAAATGCGTCCAGTAATGGTGTTATTCAATGGTTCCCAGCGCTACTATTACGTCTATGGTGTTATGGTGTGTGTGGTTAGTGGTTCCAATGTCCCTCTAGTGGTGGTCTGGTGGCGAGTCTGTTTCATCCGTTTGACATTTATTCGTTGAAAGGCTTGCGAATGGTATACTTTTTGTTGGTGTTTTGGTGGTTTGTGATGTCAAATGTGATGTAGAATGTGTGTTAGGATTGGTTTGAGTGTAATGGTAGTATGGTGTGGGTGTGGATCAAGTGTTTGGTGAAAGTTAACGCTTGTTATTTGTGGGGATTAAAAGAATGTGTTTTTTTATTATTATTGTTGTTGGTTGGTGGTGGTAGAGCGTTAATTGCAGAAATGTTGTCCCTGTTTCTCTTAAAATGCAGCTTGACTTAGTGGGTGATATTCACTCCTGTATGTAAATTCTTTTTATATGAATATTTTTGTTTAGTTTATGGTCGGAATTAGCGGCGTTGATCATTAGTAAAGGTGTAATCAGAGAAAAGTTGACAGTTTGTTTTCGCATACAGGAAATAATGAAGGTAATCAAAACTTATGTCTTCATTAGGCTGTGAAATGAGTCGGAAAACATGATGAACTGTGGGAAAAGTTGACTGAACGTGATTCTCCCTCGATGTACTGTCACTCAACAAGGCAGGGAAAAAAAAATATCTACTTCTAGTATAAATTTATGCTTGATAGAGAGGTACTAATTTTCCATTTCTCATTTGTCATTTTATGTAGATTATGAAAAATTGCTTTAATCTAAAAAATATGGCTGTACACCGACATATTTATTTATTTATTTATTTGCTTATGCATCGATTTATTCTCATTTTCTATATTTTTTCAATGCTTACTTAAACACGAAAAAAAAGACTGGAAGACGCCGCTTAAACTATTATATTTTTGAGGGAATTTGACTCATATGAAAATAGTTGGAATATAATCTTTTTATCATCCCTTCCCTGTGCTGTGATCGTCTTTAAGTTGCTACCTCGTGATTCCTACGACAGGTGTAAAATATCACGGCGTCGCCAAAGAAATTGAAGGCGGTGATGTATGTCGCTGAGACCTTCCCTTTATTTTATTCTGCCTGTCGAACCTCTGTTTTATACTCTCTTTTATACCCTCTTTCATCAGTTTTATATTTCCTCTACAGTGCAGCTTCTGTCCAGCTGACATTTTAAACACTATTCTTACTTACTTTTATATTCTTTGTCCCTTGGGATTTTAACTTATTCTGGCTGGTGAGTGCATGACATTTTCTTCTCGCTTGTATAATTTCTATATTTTTATTGTTATGTGTGTTGTTTTTAGTCGACAATATTATTCAAAAAAATTTCTTTCCTTTTCTTTGTGTTCTATAATGTATTAGATTAATTTCCACCTTTATCTATTCCTTTTTTGCCATTTCTTTGTTCCCTGGAAAGTCATATTTTCGTACTTCTGACTTTTCGTTTTACTATACTTTTCAGTCTTATAATATTTTGATTGTCTCCTATGAACACTTGCTATTGAATTTCTTATCAGTTTATTAACTCTCTCTTTCTCTCTCTCTCTCTCTCTCTCTCTCTCTCTCTCTCTCTCTCTCTCTCTCTCTCTCTCTCTCTCTCTCTCTCTCTCTCTCTCTCTCGCCGCTGTAATATATTTTTAATTATCTTATACATTGTTCTCTCCTTTCTTTCCCATTATTTTCACACCGCACAGAGCGAGAGAGAGAGAGAGAGAGAGAGAGAGAGAGAGAGAGAGAGAGAGAGAGAGAGAGAGAGAGAGAGAGAGAGAGAGAGAGAGAGAGAGAGAGAGAGAGAGAGAGAGAGAGAGAGAGAGAGAGGAAACAAAAAAAGAAGAGTGAGGTTCTTGCTGAATTACTATGATAAACACACGATTTCTCTGCCTCGTCAGTCCTTCCTTCCTTCCTCGCAGCAGATTCTCATACGATGTTTCAGGGTCGGGCGATGCATCATTCCCTTGGTTGTTTGGGGAGCGAAAATGGAACAGAGCGGGATTATTTATTGCATCTCCGGGTCCAAAAGCTGCCGCCCAAGATGAATTTAGTGGTGTGTTGCTTGTGGATTTGGATTTATGGCCCAGTTGTCGACTTGGATGGAGAAATGATCCGTATTGTCCTAGTGTGTGTGTGTGTGTGTGTGTGTGTGTGTGTGTGTGTGTGTGTGTGTGTGTGCGTGTCCGCTTCTTTGGTGATCGTGTGCATTGTATCCTTGTCATCGATGTTCGTGTTATTTTCATCATCGTTGCTATTTTTCCTTCGTCGTCGGTTTCCATTTGTCTGGAAGGTTTATTTTTGTGGTCTATTTGAATGCGTGTATTGCTGTGATTTATGTGTGATTTACTGCCGCTACTTTCGGGGAAAACTGGGAAATAAACTTGCTCCTAAAAATGCCACATTAATTTCACACATGGAAGGATTTGTATAAGACTGCAATTTCACGTGCCAAAATATCCTTGAAAAATTACTGGTACCAACACTTTTAACAGGACTGGACTGAATTATTTTGACCACATGAAAAAATAGAATAAAAATGAAAAGTATATGTAATGGAATATAATAACAGAAATTACGCTAAAAATTACAATTCTCCACCATGAATAACGCCATTTCTTCACGTCTAGAGGTAAGAGGAAAGACAGTAACGACCACCAAGTAGCTCCCCGTGGCCTTATTCCCGTGTAACAGCAAAGAGAAGAACAAATACAAGAGGACTTTCACCGCCTCACCCAAGCTCTTCATTGGTCCTCTTGGCGTATTGTCGAGGTAAGAGGACCCGAGGGACTAATTATTAACCACAGCAGGCGCTTAATCATCCGTTGCTAGGCGTTGCTCGAGGCTTATCCAGAATGCAGGATGTTAAAGCGGCCGGCGCTCAAAGCAGGCAAGGAAGCAGGCTGGCACGTTAGCAGGAGGCAGACAATAGGAATGAAGGCAGACATGCAAACGCCTAGACAAGGAGGCAAATTGAGAGGAAGAGAGAGAGAGGTAAGGAGGGAAGATAGGTAGGCATGGGAATAGGGAGGAAGGAAAGCAGGAAGCAGGAGAATGGTGGAATAGCAGCAGGAGTAAGTAGGTGAGGAAGACTGTCATGTTGTCACGGTAGGAGTAAATGTTTCTTCTCGTGTTTGTGATTTCCTGCGTTGCGTTCATATTTCATTTTACATTCTCGGCTTTGCACATCCTTCAGTCCGTAGTTCTTTTGTTTTCGGATGGATTTGCAATGTTTATGTTCATGGTGCGTCCAATTTTCATGCCGGCAAGCAATATGAGGCGATTTGGCTCCAGGGACAAGCTGGTTAGATTATTCCACAAGGCAATTTGCTTTGTGTGCTACGAGGATTCAGATTCAAACCTCGGCTTCCAAATGCTACACCGCCGCTAAAAGCTTCCCTCACCGCTGGTTATGAATAAGCTGTGTAAGTGTAATTCGATGAAAAGTTATAGCATAAATTACAACCTATTGGAGCTATACGTCCGTTATATAATAAATACTATATCCTGCATTTGCGTACGTGATTGATAAAAAGGTGCAGGGTACATATGCGTGTGTTCGTGTGTGAGTCTACGAGGTGATTGACCCGAAGACACACACACATTCACCAGACTATCAACTTTACAGACACTCAGGGTACGTTATGTATTGCTTGTGGCTCAGGTGGCTCTTAAGACGCACATTAATGATCAAGGGAAAAATCTGCAGCTCGTCTATCTCTTACAACAGTTTGAATGAAGAGAAAATGTTGCTTCTCCTCTCACTAGATCCTTCCTGGAGTTATTGCCGCTGTGTACACGGTGACATGAAGGCTGCGATGTCCTGCCACTCCCATTGTGCGTTCACTATGTTCCTTATACATGGAGAGAGCGAGAGAGAGAGAGAGAGAGAGAGAGAGAGAGAGAGAGAGAGAGAGAGAGAGAGAGAGAGAGAGAGAGAGAGAGAGAGAGAGAGAGAGAGAGAGAGAGAGAGAGAGAGAGAGAGTGTGTGTGTGTGTGTGTGTGTGTACAGGTCAGAATTATGTGGTATATCTAGGTTCCTTCCGACTCGTTTGTGTGAGAGAGAGAGAGAGAGAGAGAGAGAGAGAGAGAGAGAGAGAGAGAGAGAGAGAGAGAGAGTCAGAGAGAGAGAGTCAGTGAGTCAGAGAGAGTCAGAGATTCACAGCAAGTTTGTGCTTTCCGTTTACTAATGATATTATGCTGGAGTTGGTTTCCAGATACCGTTTAAATAAGGAAGTAATTACTGCATTGCGCTGAGGAGGCTGGGGAAACTTTAGGCCAAAGGGAACACAGCCTTACTCCAAGCACTTCTCCTTTATGGAAACACAATCTTGGGAGGGAGGCGAGACTGGAATTTTAACCTCCCTTGCCTAGGTAGTATCGTCATTAAGTGAAACTGTCGGTGTATTATCCGTAGACTTATTTAACCAACGCTGTGGTTAGGTTAGGCTTCATACCGTATGCTTACCCCAACCAAGGCTTTTAAGCTAAGTGGGGAAATGTGTAAATATCCACAATCCTTTTCAACTGTAAGATATGGGTATAATGAGACCGAGAGAGAGACCGAGAGAAGGTCCTACGTGCCCTCTAACCTCCTCCTCCTCCTCCCACCTTCGTTGTAGTCTCTCCTAAGCTAGTTACCCGCGAAGTGTACAGGTGCTTTTGTTTACTGCTTCTGCTTAGAGGTGATGTTGTTAGGTACATGCTTGTTCTCTCTCTCTCTCTCTCTCTCTTTCTCTCTCTCTCTCTCTCTCTCTCTCTCTCTCTCTCTCTCTCTCTCTCTCTCTCTCTCTCCTGGTTCTTCGTATTTCATGCTTTATTTCCCGGTGGCATTAAAAGTTTATTTATATCTTCTTTTTCAGTATTTAACCTTCACTGTAAAAGATTAATGAAGCCCCAAAGATCGGCTTATAGAGGCGGGAAGCAAAATATGAACGATACAACACATCTTTATTGACTTCAGTTATTTTATGCATGTTATTTATGGCAGAAATATTTGCTCACACACACACAATCTATGAAGGTGACTAATAATAATAATAAATCATTCGAATAATAAAAAAATAAGAGGACGAAAAAAAAAGAAAAAAAAAGCCATCGTAATAATCAACTTTAACATTTCACTTATAAAAAGAAACATTTGTATACTGGAAATCACTTCGTACAGATGATTAATGAGACGAGAACCCTTCCACGTACGCAATATTCATCCTCCTTCCTCTCTTCCTTCCTGCATGCAAATAACGTAATGATGAAGTGTAATCACATATCCTGAGGTGGAGTGGCTGAGGTAGTGAGTGCTTCTTGGAACATCTTCTCGACAGAACCTCTTTGTAGGAAAAGCTAGACCACTCTCACCTTCCTCTCCCGACACCAACAGGAATGAAACTTTTATTTCTATCACATATTTTTGTCTCGTTGTAGTTAAAGTGTATTTCCGTTTGTCTCTCTGTCTGTCTGTTTATGTGTTTGTCTGTTTGTCTGTTAGTCTCATATTCCGGTCGTGCTCTACTTCCGGTCCTGGATAAAAAAGTTGGGCAAATATTATGTTGAAGTAATGTTCAGAATCGCGCACTAAATAACAATGATAATAAATAGTAAAGATAACTCTGCTGAGCCCCTAGACTCGGATGCTCGGCTATTTTAGGCCAAAGCGATCACACCTGGAATACGTAATTATATTTTAATGCGTTGTTTTGATGAGGAGGAGAGTAATATTAATTATAATGATTAGGATAATTATAGTTACAAGAATTATAATAGTGATGATAATGATAATAATAATGGTATCAATAACAATAATAATAATAATAATAACTATATAATAATGATAATGGTATTGTAATTAATCTTATTATCATATCTGCTCATTGATACTCATACATATATTTCAAACTATAAATTGTGTAGTGGATAGAAATTATTATTAATTATCTTAACATTGAATTATTTAATGAAACCCGAGCCACACCTACACTCTTTGATCTTTAAACGAACGCTGAGAGGAGAGTTGCAAGTAAATATTTCTTCCACGAACTCACCTTGTTAATCAGGAAGCAGGTAGACGAACGTGAGGGAAGCTACTAATTAATGGGTACAAATATCTAACATGTAAGGAATTTCGTTGTTCCACGCCTTACTAATACATTCAATTAGGCCTTTCATGAATAACTTGCTAACTCTCTATATGAACCCTTACCTGTCCCTCTGAAACACAGCGCAACACACACACACACACACACACACACACACACACACACACACACACACACACACACACACACACACACACACACACACTACGAAGCTTCATTAAGAATATCACACAGTCTTTTTTTGGTGTTATTACGATTGGTTCAGGTGCAGTAGATTGAAAGTTTAGTCGAGACATGAATCTGCATCGGTGTGGCTGTGGTGTTGGATCCCTGGGTCTCTGCTGAGTGTAATTGGGGCTTGTAAGGTCTGGTAGGGAATCAGGAAACTGCATTGATAGCGGGACTCGATGTTGTGAATATGTGGCCCGAATCACTACGGTATGTGGCATCCACTGAGTCCTCTCTGCATGAACCTCCCTTATTATGCCTCGCAGGAAAGGTTATGTGGGGTTGTGTGCGTGAATTTTGGTTGTATGTACGTGGTAAGAACTGGTTTTTGAAGGTGATGAAAGTGTACACTATTTTATATGTACACGCATTATTATGTTCTATTTAGAAAGAAATAATAATAGTCGAGAATAACGTTCCATTTTTTAGAACAAACAATAAATAGTTTACAGTGGCCAATTATTTTCATCCCACATTTAATGCTTTTAAAATGAACTTAAGTGAGAGGAAGTGAGCACAGTGGCGCCTGCAGGTCTTCCACACACCTGCTGCCGCACTGACAACACTATTGACACCTCGAATTTACGGCAGCAATCTTGCTTGGCGGAGCTTCAGAACAGCAACACGAGGAGGCCGACTTAAAGCTCAACCTTTCACCCCGCCAGCACCGCCTCGTACCGCTGCAACCACTCCGCTGCCTCCCCTTAAAACTTAGATGGATGTTCCTCTGCAGAAATCCTCCTCTATTGTTTTCCAGTACGATCAAATCACATACACACAATACAGAACTTGTAATTGAATACCGGATACTAATAAAGTTTCAGTCTTCCATTCAACTTTACAAAATGATCGTAGATGAGACTTAACATTCGTCCTAAATATAATAAATGAACATAATCTGAACGCTTATGTCGCCTAGTGTGTTTACGGATAACAATTTCTTATTTCGTAAACTCTTGCCTCACCTCGCGGCTTAGCAAACAGCACGACACTTACCTGTCTCTCCCGCCTCACTTTTTAATTGGAATCTGATAAAAAAAAAAATATGTGAGTGTGACGCCAGGTAGCGGTGAGTGAGTCCTCAGGGATCAGTAGAGGAGGTCGTGATGGGTGTGTGGGACGCGGGGCGGCCCGTAACGAGGGGCAAATGTGTAATTAGGTGAACAATTTGGCGGAGGTGCGAGGGAGTTGATGGAGATTGACCCTTACCAAAGCTATAACATGATGGGGCTCCTCTAGGGGAATGTGTGTGTGTGTGTGTGTGTGTGTGTGTGTGTGTGTGTGTGTGTGTGTGTGTGTGTGTGTGTGTGTGTTCTTTTTATTTATTTAATATCGAGGTTTCATGCGTTTTGCTTGTTTCATTTTCTATATTTGCACAGCTTCCCTTTTTATATAAGTACATAGTGTGGATTTCTCTCTCTCTCTCTCTCTCTCTCTCTCTCTCTCTCTCTCTCTCTCTCTCTCTCTCTCTCTCTCTCTCTCTCTCTCTCTCACTCTCACTCTCACATTGTTTTCCTCCCCCTCACATCCCTGCAAGACACACATGAATCTTCCCTTTCCCTCCTTCCTTGGCACAAACAAATCATCCCATTGGTTCATGCTCCGAGTGGTCGTCTGATGCAGTGTTATGATTGGTGCTTCCGAGGCCACACTGAGTCTCCAACAGAGTCCAACTTGCCCTAATCAAACTTGCCAGACAGAGGTGGAGGCGCAAACTAAAGCCTCTCGGTCTTAACAATTTAATAACGGAATCCACACTTTTTAAGCAGAATTGGGTTTCATCATTCTGTTTTTGTTTTCACACCGTTATTATAATTAAATTAGCTCTGTGTCTCCTGAGTTGAGATAATTGCACAGTGTCGTAGTAGATAACTTTCTCATTGCATTTAGGTGAGTTGTAAATAGAATAGATTTGGAAAACGTCTTTGCATGAGGCGTGTGTTGTGTTGTGTATGTGAGGCAATAAACACACGCTTGATAATGAGAGAGAACAACAAAAACAAACACGAGAAAACACTTCAGACAGAATCCAATACGACTTGAACCCAACTTGCTGAATATTATGAGGTGAGATGAGGTCAAGATGCATCCAGAGATCAATATATCACAGAGATCCTTGCGTGAGGCTCTGGTGACAAGGGCTGCGACCTCTATCACACTTGCATACTAATTTAATGAGAGAGAGAGAGAGAGAGAGAGAGAGAGAGAGAGAGAGAGAGAGAGAGAGAGAGAGAGAGAGAGAGAGAGAGAGAGAGAGAGAGAGAGAGAGAGAGCCGTCTAGGAGGAGCCGGAATTCAAAAGAGTAAATTGGTATCACAGGGTAAGGGTGGGGACAGTAGGTGGAGGAGGGAGGGAGAGAAGACTGGTGGAGAGATGGAGGACGTGATGGAGGGATACAGAGAGTGATGGAGATGGAGGGAGAGATATTGTGGGAGGGATTCTGAGGCGGAAGGCATGCACATACCCTTTGGAATCTTGTTTTGAAAGGTAACACACTTTGGGACGCCGTAATGTGGCGGAAAAAATATGGTAAAAAGTCGAATATATTTCCCACCAACGTAAAAAATGAAATAATAATAAAATTGGACATATCACATTTTTTTCCATTTCTATTATTATTATTGTTATTATTATTATTATTATTATTATTATTATTATTATTATTATTATTATTATTATTATTATTATTATTATTATTGATGGTCAGGGAAAACAACGGAAGTGGAGGAAAAATGTGTTATCATTACTGTTTCCTGAGAGAGAGAATTACATTACGATTAAGTAGGAGGGAGAGAGAAGTGGATGAGAGCGCAAGAAGAGGGAGAGAGGAGTGGATGAGGAGGGGAGTGGAGGCACTGGGAAAACCTCACATTAACTTACTCGGAAGGAAATCTCATCGCGATAAGAGAGCTAAGGTAAAGGAGAGGAGGAATTCAGGTGAGAAATCAAGTGTTGGAAGCTGTAGCATTAGGTGTGATGTTAGGTAAGGTAACGTAAGGTAAGGTAAGGTAAGGTAAGGTAAGGTTAGGTAAGGTAAGGGACAACCAGGTGAAAAATGAAGCGTGAGGTTAAGGGAACTAGATGCCTTCAATACACCTAGAGCAGCTTCCAAGACCTCTTTCCAACTTGGTTTTATTAATGTGTGGGAAGGTTTAGAAGCAAAGGAGTGACTAGGAGAGGAGGTGAACAGCTAGCTAATCAGAGGAGGCGAGGTTCTTTCACTCTTGTATTTCATTAAGAAGAGAAGAGAAAGAGAGAAAAAAAATCAAAAAGAGAAACTGAGAAAATATATGCAAGCACCACCACCACCACTACCCTAGGGACGCCACAACCTCGTTTTGGGGGAGAAACAGAAAAAAGAAAACTGAATGCTAAACAGAATGAATGGCAAATATGAAGCAATTGCAGGTAGGAACGAACCCACACAAGAGTCGACTGCGTTAGGGACACCAGGGAAGCTTTTGAAATAATGAAAGGGAGAGAGAAAAGGTCAAAGAACTGAGGTACATACAGATAAGATAGATATTTGTAGCTGGAAGGATATAGATAGGTACAGATCGAGGGAGATTGGTAGATTTGTATTGCTAGAGGGAAAGGTAACGAGAGTGAGAGGAAGGGAGCCACCAGTGAATAGGTAAATATAATAGATAGGCAGGTACGTAGGTAGATGAATAAATAATTGAGTAGATTGACCAGTAGATGAATTTTGATGCTCATATATATGTCAGTAGAAAGATAAGTAAATTAATGAATATCTACATAAATAAGTAAACAGATATATAGATACTAGAGTGAATAGATAGATAGATAGATAGATAGATAGATAGATAGATAGATAGATAGATAGATAGAAAGGTAGGTAGGCAGGTAGGTAGGTAGATGGATAGATAGAAAGATAAGTAAGAAGAAAGTAAAGAACGGAAAGAAAGGTGTGATGGAAGAGGCAAATTGATTCCACAAGGAAGAAATTAACCTTCCAGAGACCAGAGATAAGATAGAGGGTGAGGAAAAGGAGGAAGAAGAAGAAAAAGGAGAAAATAGATCACACGGGGGAAAAAATAATGCAGGAAACGAAGAATAACGAGACAAGGATGGTGAAAGATAAAGCGAGAGAGAGAGAGAGAGAGAGAGAGAGAGAGAGAGAGAGAGAGAGAGAGAGAGAGAGAGAGAGAGAGAGAGAGAAAGAGAGAAAGAGAGAAGTTAGAAGGAAAAAATATTGTTAATTCAACTCGACGTGAAGTATGATGTAATTAAATGAGGTGAATGCCACTTTACCTAATTACTAGCAATATAAACAGAGAGAGAGAGAGAGAGAGAGAGAGAGAGAGAGAGAGAGAGAGAGAGAGAGAGAGAGAGAGAGAGAGAGAGAGGAAAAATAGCAAGTGTCTCTTTCTTTTTAATTTAGTCAACTGCGTTTTCCCATTTTTTTTGATTTCCCTTCTTGTTTGTTCTGCTCGTTTCCCCTTAATGGAAGCAATCTTCTAATTATTTATCTGTCTACTTTTCTTCTTGTTAGTATGTTCGCAATATTATTTTTTCATATTTTCCTCCTGACTTGCCTGCTACCTATTTTTTTTTTCTTTCTCCGTAATTATTACCATTGGGATTTTTTCATTTATTTTTATATTTGAACTAATTGACTTTTGTGTCCGTTCCTTTCTCATTCTTTAGTGAGGGAACCGTTGTCTTTTTGTCATTTTTCTTCAGTAATTCTATGCAGTTTGTCTTTCAAATTGAGGACGAAGAATGATCAGTATGCATCATCGTTACATTTACAAGATGAACTATTGCAGCCTCACCATCTCATTACCTTCAGTCTAATAAATCCATCTTTAAATTACCTCTTAAGGGATTGTGATGAACTGAACTTTTTTTTGTGAAGAAATGATCAAGTTTGTGGAGTAATATTTCCTTCTTTTGATAATAAATAGACAATGTGTGATTAATTTATTGACTCTTGTATTATTTATCGATGTGGTTTATGAGGAGAATTTTTTATCATGGTTAAGTTTATCATTAGTTATAAGAAAAATGATGTAACTCCATAAGGTTCTTGAATTTCAGATAATTCATTCCATTTATTTACATATCTGCTTGCTATTTATATTAAGTTCAGTCTTCTCTCCACTATTTATATTTCCCATCGACAACATTTGCATATTATTTAAAAAACGTCTCCCTTTTTATACCGCGATTCAATCTATACAGCGTCATATTCTATCAAACATATCAGATTGAATATAGTTTTTTTAGATCCGTCTCCTAACCAGCGTCTTCGTAGAAACAGATTTATTTTTACGAATCACTTTATATCGAGTTAAGGTTACACAGGATCTGATTCGAGGATAATATCATAATGGTTTATTAACAAGGATAGTAGAAAAAAAAGTTCTGAGGTTATATATTCTTTCTCAATCACCTGAGTGGAGCATCATTACAGGTGACGCTCCCTTAAAAATAGTTACGTGTCTTGGGTAACTTAGCGGCCGGCCAGCGTCCAATGTAAACCCAATTTTGTCCGTCAATTTAAGGTGTTTGCCTGCCTCCGGACGCACTCGCCCTCTGTTTACATTCCTCTCCTCGCTGAGTGATGATTTTAGAGCGTCATGTGATATTTACGTCACCATCCTCATCACTATTGCCATCACCATCACCTGTCGCGGTCATATTCTCCTCACAGCTTCCTTTATACATGACAACCTCCTGCTTTCTCATTTCGGCCCCTCTTCTTTACCTCCTCTTCCTCCTCCTCCTCCTCCTCCTCCTCCTCCTCCTCCTCCTCCTCCTCCTCCTCCTCCTCCTCCTCCTCCTCTGTCCTATTCCCGTCCTGTTTTCATCATGCCTCGTCTGCTCACCTTCCGTCCTTCTCCACCCTCGCGGCGCCTCCTCGCCCACTAGCACCACCTTGCCACACTTCCCTCCTATACCGACCCTCAGCCAAGATCAATATGACACACTTGCACTGTTTCTGGTCCTCTGTACCGCACATTCACCCTTCAGCGGCCACAAGCAGACCCGGTATTTTCGGGGCATAATACTTGTGATGCCTAACCTCAGTAGTGTTTTTGAGTCCTTTAAGATTGTGTTACGACGGAGAGAACGAGTAGGTCTTGGAAAACACATCTCAAGGTGATCACTACAATATCAATCAGGTAGGACATTGTTTTCACGAGGGTATTTCCATCTGAAGGGGAAACTGTGATATACCTGCAGATGGAACGACCGGTAAAAAAATGGTGTGGAGTTGCGGTTTGGTGTGTTGGAAAAAAGGAAGTGTGTTTTCTGGACGTCATTTTTGGGTGGGTGGTGCAGCTGTGAATGGCGTCAATTTGGGACACATGCTCTCGTTGCCATACTCGTGGAGAACTTTGGGGAAATTTGGCAGTGCAGGTCCTTAGAATGGGTTGAAAAATGTTGAGGTATACGAGGAAACGACACACACAGACACACGCACACACACGCACACGCACACACACACACACACACACACACACACACACACACACACACACACACACACACACACACACACACACACACACACACACGCACACACACACAAACATACAGCTTTGCCTTAACTTCCCTCTGCGTAACTCACTTTAACCTGACATTTGATTGCTTACACAACTGTCTAGTTCGTTGTTCTTAATCCAATTTAGTTGCAGAGATTCTAGGCCGTCAGTCAAGTCTTTTTATTTATACTTTTGAATCTTTTCTCTTAAATAAATGATACTTCAATGGTTTATCACACTAAAAGGGAGCTAGATACCACGTTTTTTATGAGTTTCGTGTTTTTGGAAAGTCAAAAAACAAGATAGAGGAATTTAACAATGTAACATATCAATGGTAAAATCAGTTTGCATGTCTAGGAAGGTAGTAGTGGTAGTATTTTCAAGGTAATTTCTCTATTTTCTTGAGGTTATCTAGAGAGATTTAACTTTACCAAAACAACATGAGCATTCCAATCAAAGATTAAAGAGGCAATTATTCTGCGTGTCAAACTTTAGGGAATTTGAAATGTGACCTTTCCCGTTCTGAAGACATGGACGATCAAATTACGAAGCGATGCATATTGAGTTGGAACTCTTGGATATCGAACATCAATCTGGAATACATGATTACAAAGACTCTCTTGCCTCCATGCATGTGTAAGGGTTAAGTATGTGTAAGGTTAAGTACTGATGTAACCTTATTCAACCCTCACCCAACACAGTCTCGTCCATGAATAGCTGGAAACAGAAAAAAAATATTGAACATTCTTACATTTTATTTCTACGCTTGTCATGTCTGGTTAAGTACAGGCTGTCTGATACATTAATTGACCTTATCCTCATTAACTTTTCACAGTCTGACCTTTATAAGTGCAGACAGAAAACCTAAAGTGGCTTACATAGACATTTATCTCCTTTTCAAGTTAAACAAAACCGGAACTCCCATCAGGATCACCTTGATATACGCATTCATTTATATTCTCTTCCGCTGTGAGTTTGCGATCAGTTGTTCCGCTGCGTTAAAGGGTGGACATGTCGCACCAAGGTTTGATGTATTGATCTGCTTTATTTTGTTTTGATGAAAAAAATACAATTAATTCTGCACCTGGTTTCACACTGTCATTCCCTGGCCTCCCTTACAACGACCCTTCCCCTAGCGACCCTTTTTGTATATATGTGTGTGTGTGTGTGTGTGTGTGTGTGTGTGTGTGTGTGTGTGTGTGTGTGTGTGTGTTGTGTGCTGTTCAAAACCATAATCACGTAGAAAACACATATCATCAAGTGAGATACAGCACATCAGAGGCTTGACACCACAGAAGAAACCAAAAAATACAGAACAAAAAACACGATCGAGCACACAGCAGGTTCCCATAAATGTCACCCAATATACGAGACAGAAGGAGAGACAAAAAAGTTAGCCATTGCCCACCTGAGACACGAACGGGAAGGAAATAGAATAGCTGAAGAAACGGACGGCGAAGTGAGGCCAGGCGAGGGAACGCGGGGAAGCACAACGATCACCTTATAGGAGGAACAATCATTGGGTGAAATATATGAACGTTAGAGGGTGATCCTTCTCCTCTGTTCCCTTTAGATTCATAACCACGCGCGAGACACTTTTATCACTGTGGGGTAAAAATGGGTAAGAGTTTTTTTTTCCACCACGAGTAATGCAACTGGAGTTTATTAATGAGGAAGGAAAGAGTCGTTTAGGGTGGCTGTTTCCGATGGGTGAGAGAGAGAGAGAGAGAGAGAGAGAGAGAGAGAGAGAGAGAGAGAGAGGGAGAGAGGGAGAGAGGGAGGGTATAACTATGTACGTGTTGATACTAGAGTGTCTGCATGAGTGTATGAGATGACTCGGTATGACTATTTGATTTGATGTACGGGCGGAGGGACGGCTGGAGGCACCTCACGATGCTTATACTGAAGGGGAGCGACGGAAGGGAAGGAATCCAACACCATAACTATGAGGAGAGTGCCGCTAGGGGATTCAATAGATTTATGTTGCATCTTAAATCCACCTCCATTAGACAAGTTATATGAAATCCTCTTGTGCTGTGGATTTATATTTTGAGATAGAAAAGTAAATGTATATAATTCTTATAATCCTAGCGGTAGAAAGTACTGGAGAAACGCTAAAATAAGTGGATTTGATTAGTATTCGTGTAATACGTGAATGTTTGATGTTATCCCGTGATCCTAAGAGAGAGAATAAAGATAGACATGGACTGATTGATGCATTTATTCGTTTATTTATTCATTTTTTATTAGTAGCGAGGAATCTGGCAAACTGTTATCATGGTTATTTAATGCAAGCGAAGCGAGGCGTCTGTGAAAACTTGTGAGGATGACTTCAGGCAAGGAGGAGCTTCACTACCACCACCACCACCACCACCACCACCACCACCACCACCACCACCACCACCACCACCACCACCACCACCACCACCACCACCATGCCCTACTCTCCCTCTCCCTCTCTATCCCTCTCCCTCGGCGAAGGTTTAAAGTATTCCGAAAAATTTTGTCGAGAGCCTCTTTTTTACTTGGGTTTCAGTGGGAGAATAAACTTTCGTATCATCGCCAGGTGTGTGTGTGTGTGTGTGTGTGTGTGTGTGTGTGTGTGTGTGTGTGTGTGTGCGTGTGGGTGTGTGCGTGTATGTGTATGTTGGTTTACTGGTCGTCGTCTATTTCATCGTTTGCCTCCGTGAGCTGTTACTATGAAGTTATTGGTGGTAGGTGTGCGTAGGCTCGCTCGGTTCACGTTGAGAAAATACCTTTTAATAAAACCTATTGGCTGCCCCGACTTGGCTTCTGCTCTTGATTTGCTTCCCTTTGCCTGCCTTTTTCTTTTGGATCTTAGGAATATTGAGGCGCTATTCGTACCCTGATTTCCGACCTTGCTATCGTTTTTTTCTTCACTGTTATCTTATTTAGTTGTTTAATATATTGTGTTTATGTGCACTTTTTTGTTATCTGATTGCATATATGTAATCGTGACGTGAATATGTGAAGCGAGTTTATCAAGAGGTTGCAGTTTTCCAGCGAGACTATTTATGTTCTCTGGAAGCCACGCAAAGAATCCGAGTGGCCTTGAAAGTTTTAAGAATAATTTAAGCCGAAATGGAAAGTTATTCACGAATGTAAGTAAGTCTTGCTGGCTGGGAAAATCCGAGGCTAGTAAAGTCTGCACTTACCTGACGGTCAACACACAGGTGCTCGTAATTAGCTCTATTGTGGAAAAAAGATCATACGCCAGCTTCCCTTAATTGGCACGGCGTGAAAAAAGGAAATCCTGCCGAAGCTCTCTTAAATAAACACAAAACTCATTATTTTTTATCCAATAATGAGCAATATTGCCTCACTACCATGGCTCCACAGGCTGCCATTTCCCTAAATACTCTATTCTTTCCTT
The DNA here is from genome assembly GCA_029783475.1 of Metacarcinus magister. NCBI lineage: Eukaryota > Metazoa > Arthropoda > Malacostraca > Decapoda > Cancridae > Metacarcinus > Metacarcinus magister. The sequence continues at coordinate 903,353 of JAPQNM010000037.1, read as the reverse complement.
TCCGCCTTTCCTTTCCCCCCAAGAATGACCTGTAAAAACCCGGTGATGGTAGTGCGTTGAGGCCGTGATTGCTATTTCACTTAAACAACATCACATCTTAGTTTACAGTCATAGTTTCCTTGTTTTCAGTGCTATGTTCTGCCGTGCTATTCCTAGTTCTGTAATTCATCACCAAAGACACATAGAATAAACAGAGAGAGAGAGAAATAATAAGAGAGAGAGAGGTGTATATGGGAGCTGTTAGTTTGCTTTGGTTCTCATTTATGTCTGCTGTAACGTGGTGGTGGTAGTTCCTGCAGCTCCCTCACCCCTCTTCAC
>JAPQNM010000037.1:893035-895535 GCA_029783475.1 Metacarcinus magister | reverse complement strand
ATACTTTTTTTTCCCTCTTTCCTTTTATTCCATTGTGTATCTGTTGTGCTTCTTCCTCATGCTTCTTTGTGTGTGTAGGTAGTTTTTCCTTCCTTCTTTGTGTGTGTTTATGTATGCATGTATGTAGACAGTACTGTGTGTGTGTGGATTTTCTCTCTCTCTCTGTGACTGTCTGTTTTTCTGAGTGACTGGCTGGCTCTCTCTTTTTCTCTCTTTTTTTTTGTCTTTCTCTGTCACACACACACACACACACACACACACACACACACACACACACACACACACACACACAGCACACACCGCACACACACAACAAGAGAGTATTTCCTGTACAGATTCTCCCTGATTTAGTGTGTCGGTAATTTGGGAGTCGTACACATGCCACACACGCACCTCACCCTATAACTTCACCCTCCCCTCTCACCCCTCTCTCCCCTCTCACTCCCCTCCCCTTCACCCTCGGTAATGATATACACTTCTTGGATCAATTCGTGAGTCTTGGTACTTGATTTTCATTCCTCTTCCTTATTCTTTAATTTTTTTTTAGCTAGGTTCTGGATACGTGTTTTGCAGAAGAATGTTTGTCCTTGAGGTTCATTCTTATTGGTGAGGTTATTAAAGGGAAAGGGAAGAGGGTGATGTACGTGCGGCCGTCCCCTTCCCTCCTTCCCTCCTGCCTGCCTGTTCATTTTAGCGAGGGTAGTGTGACGTCTCCCCTCACTCTGCATGGCTATGGAATTTTATCGTTTACATGTAGATTGAATAAAGAAAAAATGTGGAGATGAAAAAAAAATACTTATAACACTTATGAAAGATATGAGAAAATAATAGTGAGTTTTAAGTGACTATTTCTGTATCCTTAACCTTATTTCAGGCTAGTTACTCCCCGGTAGTAGTTACGTGGTTGTTACAGTTTTTTTTTGCTGTAATGTTATCAGAGTGAGACCTGGAGGCGCGATGGACAGAGTAGAAATACGTGAACTTGATCCTCTGTTGTTTTTTATTTCGTTTATTTTTTTGGGTGTAGTTTCGAACCCTTATAACTCAGTCTGGTGGGTGAGTGAGTGACAGTGACGCTAACCACTTGCCAACACCTGTGTGAGGCAATTCGCTCGTTAAGGGACTGGAAGGATCGCGTGTTGAAAGAAAAAAAAATATATATAGAATCGAGTACATGATACAATTTTTGTTTTCCCTTTCCGCTTCTGTCTGTCGAATGTTAAATAGATTATTGACAAAAAACAAAACATAAAAATTGTAACCAGATTTAATTATGTGACATTGTTTAGGTAAATGGATTTGTGTTATAATGAGGTGAATACGTTTTGCAAATTATATCACCCTCTTATTCAGTGTGTGTGTGTGTGTTTCTTTTTTCATAGTCAACGCCGTAATGTTTCGATTAAGGGAGTGTGTTGAAAGTGTTGCTAATGGAACGTTAGTGGTGTGTGTGTGTGTGTGTGTGTGTGTGTGTGTGTGTGTGTGTGTGTGTGTGTGGGTGTGTGTGCGTGTGCGTGTACTTTGATGGTTTTTATTTATGTTATTGGAATTGTATTAAGTCATTAAAAGCAAAATATAGATTAAAACAGTAAATTGCACATGAAAGCCCATTTACAAGCCACAATAAAACACACACACACACACACACACACACACACACACACACACACACACACACACACACACACACACATACACACACACACACACACACACACACACACACACACACACCTTTGTCTTTTATGCTATTAGTGAGGTGTGTTATAAACCTTTAATCAATTTTCAAACTCCACCTGGTTCCGTTAAGCCTTACTTTTATATGAATTTCGAGTCCGTCTAGTTAATTAACTGAAAGGAAGCAAAAAACTCAGGTAACTTAATCGAAATTTAATTTTCTCCACCAGTTTTTTTTTCCATTTTTCGGGGAAAGGAAATGTAAAAAGAATATTAATTACGGAAGGAGGTAAACTTTTTTTTTTTTTTATTATTTTATATTAGTTTCGTTTGATGTGTGTTTTTTTGTTTTAATTGTGATCAAAGGTTTAAAAGGGATCGGGATTTCTTTCTTTACTGTAGAATGCATTTAGATCATGTCTCTGATCATGATTTTACATATTTTCGTCTCTTATCATTATCTTATCACTCTATTATTTTTTTTTCGTACTCAATGGTGGTGTAAGTGTCGATTCTATTTTTTCTATTTCCTTTCCACTGCCTCTGATACAAAACAATTTTTTCCTGAACGCAGCTACTCCCAACAGCCCTTGCCAATACTTTTTATATATATATATTTTTTTTCTACAACTCTTGACAGTTTCCATGACTGTCACACTTTTTTCTTTCTCAACCTCTATCTCCCACTTTTTTTCATATTTTTTTTTCACAGTGTGTTATTTTATCCATTCATGTAGAGACATTCCTTCAATATCCAGCTGTCTTTTAATATTTTTTTTTCAATTCTTCCTAATTTTTTACTCTATTTTGAACTTCCTCATAC
>JAPQNM010000037.1:860535-888035 GCA_029783475.1 Metacarcinus magister | reverse complement strand
CTGAAGGTCAAGGAAAGGCAGGAAGGAAGGATGGAGAGAGGGAAGAGCTCAAAAATCATGACGAATACCATAACGTCATTCCCACGCCATTGATGCTGGAGACGCCACGCTGCCGGCACCCACGTAGCTTCCAGGCGGGGCAAGGCGAGGCAAATTCCATTATTTACCCACTCTGCTTGCCTCATACATTCGCGTTCCGCCCGCAACACCAACGACTCGAGACTATTTACATTTGTCTCCTGAAGAAAGCAAATCCGTAGATCAAAGAACCCGCGCCACGCCCGGAGCCAGATGCCGCCCGGAGGAGGGTGTGAGGGAGTGGCATTGGGTAGGAAGCCGCCGGATGCATTCATAGGAGAGGCATGGCGATGGTGGGGATGAGAGAAAGGCCGGGTGTGGTAAGACGGAAGGGAGGAGGAAGGGAAGGGGAAGGGCTTGCGTTGGATGCTCGTAGTGAGTGTGTGAGGGGGCATTAAGGGCTGTGTGAGGGAAGGGTTAAGCCTGAGATGCTGTAGAGGCTGAGGAAGAGTGAGGAAAGGAGAGAGATGGGATGCAGGGAGGATAAGGGGAAAGTGAGCGGAATCTGAAGGCGTCTGGGATGCTGCCTGAATGAAGCATATCTCAGATGCTTCACCTTCCAAGGATTTGCATGAATCATCTGCTTCACCGATGACGTGTATGAAGGGCGTGCTGACGTGTATGAAGGGCGTGGTGACGTGCCTGGATTACTATTACTGATGCGCTGTAAGTCGTAATCTTTCTTTTGTTTGTTGTATCCTAATGTGAAAATTCGCTCCTATTAGGTGAAGTAGAATATTACAACTAAACATTTCACTGATGCAAATGTTTTTTTCTTGTCTAAGTTTGGTGCAACATTTTTTTTCTTCTTCACTCAGGTAATGTAATTATTGTAACTAAATAAAGGGGGAGGAAATTTTATTCTCTGATATAGAAATGTCTTTCAGCACAAAATTCGCAACAAAATGGGTTTAGTATTCTCATATTTTTAAGTGTTGGTGTAAAAAATGAAATTCGTACATTGCAGGATTTGCTCTGCCTCACCTGTGAACACCGGAAATGTTCTGTTACATAAGTAAATAAAATGTTTCACTCCATCAACATTGAAAGGGGAAAAAAATAATGTTAGGTCGTGTCAATACTTGTGAAATGCCAACACGAACCTTCTGTTAATTCTTTCACTGGCAGGTGGAAAAAATGCACACACACACACACACACACACACACACACACACACACACACACACACACACACACACACACACACACACACACACACACACACACCAAATACACACAACAAATATTATAGTAATCTAGATATTGAAGTTATAAAAAAAAAATAGTGTAGTAATTACTGATGTTTGTTTGTTTTGTATTAATATTCACTAACCAACATTTATCGTTCGTTGCACTGGGACGTTATATAGAAAGTGTACATACGCATCAGTGAATGTTGTTCAGTTGGGTGTGAAGCCTTACGTAACAGTCCCCCCATGAAAACAGATGCATTAAAAGATAGGATAACAAGCTGTTTCCCATTTCCTCGGCTTTAAAGCTGTCTAACTTGACCCAATTCAGACGGGGAGGCTTGGGGGGGTGGGTAGAGGGGTAGGATCACTCGGGGAGAGAGAGTCAGAGGGAGAAGGAAAACCTCGAAAGACTTCTGCTAAAACCGAAGGAGGGAAAGTAAAGGAGGCAGGAAGAGAAGAAAGAAAAGTCTTCCTGCCTCTACTGAAGAAGGGAAGTTGAGGGGCTTTGGAGGAGCGAAGGGAAGAGCAGAGTTCCATGACTACTGACGGCGGGAAAGTGGAACACCATTTTATAAACGAAAGGATCAGAGGCTGAGGCTTACCTTGCACGACTCTTGCAACACACAGTAAAGAGCAGATGTTTTACTTGAGCTGGAAACTCGAATCAGACGAAATTCACTTTCAACCAAGTATTATTGGATAAGTATAGCCTTGCATCTTGTAAAGCCACGCTCGGGTTAAAGGAGGTAATGTGATTTATTAAGCAACATTGGATAAAATTTATATATAATGGGATTCATCATCTAATTGGTGGCTTCTTCCCTTTAATTAGTGGACTGTAGCATTTAATTTCACTGAACATGATTTTTAGGAACCCACACAAAAAACTCTTTTAAACTTAGTAATTCCAAACTTTCTGCAAAACTTTAGTAGATGAGGACTAAAAAGGACTCCTTCTTCTTGAGGGTCTAATGCAATGCTCCTCACTCAGGGGTAGTGACGTGGGTCTTCGTTTAACTAATTACTTGTCCTTCCATTAATGTATCCTTTCTTATACATGTTTATCAAAGCTTCTTTTAACGTCTGACAAGTCCCCACAAAGGAACCTCGGTCTGTTTTTATATGAGAAGAAAAAGTTTATACATTTAACACCAAATAAACCGGATTTGGTCTACGTTTGTTTCCCTTGCCAATTAAAACTTTCATTTCGTATGTTTTTTTCTGGGAGACATTCAAGAGTTAACAAAAGACTGTGACACGGTGTAAAGATTATTTTTGTCTGTCTTCCTTATTTCGGTTTTTTCATAGTATTGGAAAACCTTCGAAATTAAATTCTTCTTGATTACTATATACTTGAAAGGGAATTAACATTTTTGTGTGAATTATACACACTCAACCAAAAAAATCCCGTGACATTTTTTTTACTAAGGCAGGAAGGAGGCAGAGTGAAGAGGGAGGGGTTCAGGGCACAGGAAATTATTCTCTCGGGAGTCAAGTTTCTGAGAACACGAATGAACTCATGTATTTTTGAGTGTACCTTCCTCCCTAGGGTGAGATGAGAGTGATGGAAGAGACGTACATTTAGAGAAAAAACGTGTTATATATATCACACTCAAAGAGAATCAACTCACCAGACCTCCAAAGCCTTACTGGATCTACCCTGAACCCTCCCAACACTCCCTTACATACATAACACGTGCCCCCCGCCCCCCACCCTTACGTAACCCATGACCTCCTTGCCCCCCACATACTCCTAGTGTGTGATAAAAAAAAATTGTACTCCCCCCAAAAAAAACTATCAAGTATCGTCGTGAAGTGGAAGTGTTTGGTGGTTCCTCTGGGTCCACTCACGTGCATTCATCACCACTTCCACTCGCAGTAAAGGGTTTATTGGAGCTCCACATAAGAGATTAGAGCGATGGCCGTATTATGCCGCGGGAAATGGGCTTTGTAGGAAATTTTGGCTGGATTTGTAACCTCGTATATCCAGCAGCTAGCGGGTGGCTCTTAGGGATAGGCCATACGGGGGGGATTCAGGATTCAGGCTTTGCTCCAGCGGTGGTGACGGCGGCGGCGGCGGCGGCGGCTCCAGCTTCCAAGGACAGACTTTTAAGAATGTGATGGTAGGCTCTGAAGAGGCTCTGAGTCTTGTAAGGAAGGGAGTGTAATTGTTGCTTGTGTCATGATTATTTTTGTTTTGTTTTGTGTGTGTGTGTTGTTGTTTTTTTGCATTTTCGCGGTTTGTCAAATGTAAAGAAGAAAAGAAAAGGAGGATTGGCCAATATATTTTTTTTCTCTCTCTCTGTTTTTTATATGTTCTCTCTCTTTCTCTCATTCTCTCTCTTCCTCTTTCTCTCTCCTCCTCACCCTCCTCCTCCTCCTCTTCTCCATCCTCCACTTTTTTGTCCTTCCCTCATACTAGTATAAAAACTTGTGTAGAATAATGTGAGCTACTAATGGCGGCAGCCTCGTTACAACCTAAGAGGGCTTCTATTACCTGCAACTCCTATACATATTTCAACTGTTATTTTCCTCCTCCTCTTCCTCCTCTTCCTCCTCCTCTTCTTCCTCCTCCTCCTCCTCTACAATATTTATCTGTCTTCACCTCTCCAAGTCTCATACCCTTAGAGAATATTTAAAGAAGCTTAAAAATAATAGATGAGCCGCTTTTCAGCTTATTTAATATATACCTAACTTTTGGTGATGTCTCATACGAAGGGAAAGTATACAAACAGCAGCTGAGGTAATGGTCTGTTACTGTTTGTATTCCTTTTGTAATCCTTTGTAATTCCCCTGTTTTCTCCTCCTACTCCTGCACGTCTTCAGGTCTGCAGTACCCCTCCACCCCCCACACACGCACACACACGCACACACACACACACACACACACACACGATGTCAGGAGTCTTAGCATTGTGTGTCGTGGTGCAATCAGCCTAACGTCGCTACTCTTGATGAATAATGCGTCCAGATGAAAACAAATCAAGGGTCACATGACTTTCCATCTGTCGCTGCCCTGAAATTATCGCCGCAGTAGACGAGGCGGAGTTGACATCGAGGTGGGGGTCAGTTCTCTCTCTTACCGTGTGTTTTCTTGTGCTTTCAGGGAAGGGATTGTGACAGAGGAGAAGAAAAGGGAGAAGGTCCTTCGTGCTAGTCATCACATAACACAGGTGAGAAAGGTGTCTGTCTGTCTATCTGTCTGTCTCTTTGTTTGGTTTGGTTTGATGTGTTTTTCCTTTCTCCTTCCCTTTATTTCAGACGGTGAAGAAAGCCAGTGATGAGATTTGGGCTTTTTTTCATGCTTTCAGTGGTTATGTGATATTTAATGTTTTTGTTTTGTGATGATAAGTGTGTTTGTTTGTGTGTTTTCTTCTTCTTCTAGTGTTTCTATATGCTTTACGATGCGACTGAACATTGGAAAGTAACAAATAATACCAGATTGTAGTTCTCTCAAAGTCCATAAAATCTTAGTACTCCTTCAATCTTCTTCCACATTTGCTCAGCACTCAACGGAAACAATATGTGAAAAGATAAATGGAAGTGATATTTATCCGTTATCGTTTCCGTGCAGTTTTAATGTCATTGTGCTCTTATGGAATTTACTGCCTTCCACGTTATTTTATTGTATATAAAATTGCATTGGCCATATATTATAAGTGCTTGAATAGCGCTCCAACCCACTAGTATTCCTGTGCTGGGATCTCCGTCCGTTTTGTTCTGGTAGAATCACACCATCATTCTTCTCCTTTTCATGCTGGAATTACTTTCTTTAAGATTTTATTTCATACTCAGTCGCTCGCTTGGTAAGGTAATAAATACTTCTTTCCCTGACCTTGCGTTCACTTGGGAGACTTACTCGTTATGTTCTCTGGTGGCAGGTGAATGGGAGAAAATCAGTCGCTTTAAAGACTCTCTCACTCTCACTCTCACACAAATTACGAGGAAAAAGACGAATGTTTAACGTTATTCTCTCAAAAACAAAAAACAGATAATCATTTCTATGTCTAATTTCTATTCCTTCTTACAATTTCCTTCCTTATTGCCTGACGAACAACTAAAGTCCACTAAATCCACCTTGGAACATCAGGTTTAATTCGTATCTTGGGTCACGCAGAGGTCAGGGAATCGAAGGTCAGAGTTCGTCCTAAGATATGCCAATTGACCTTCAGCCATTAAGCCCATTCTGCTTCGGTCATGGCACTCAGCCTCCTCTTGGGCCTCGACTGGCACTGGCCCGATGAACGTTGCTCTCGTATCTATGAGGGAGGGAGAGCGAGGTGCGGGTAGTGTCAATATGAGTGCCTCTTCGACGGCACGCACGCTGGAATTATGAGTATTGTCCTTAGGATGTTTAGAGGCACTGGGCCGCTCCAGACGATGGCGTGCTTGGCTGATTGATGGCACTGTGGATGTTAGTGCCATGAACCTGCCTCTCAGTGCCTATCAGTACTTGAAGCTGGCCTTTCCTTTGGTTTCAGTGTCAGCTAAAGGGTTTTCTATGCTTTTGATTGCCTCGTGAGTGCTTGTCAGTATCTAAGTACGTTGTGTTGTCATCTTAGTTTGGTGCCTATGAGTACTACCTGATTTTTGGTGCCAAGGGGCCTTTCAGACTCCAAAAGTGTTCCAGTGCCTCCTGACGACACTAAATCACCATGGCATTAAGTCATGTTTTGGATCGAGGCCAAAGTTTGTGTTCCAGTGATCAGAGGGGAAGGCAATTACTGGCTTAGTGATATTTTTGTGATAGTTTCGTTGCATTTCAGTAATTTGTCAAGCTGGTATTGCGCGTTTGTATTATCATTGTATTGTTATCTTGCGTTTGTATGCGTATGTCCTCTTCTCTTTAAAGTGGTGTTGTGATATTCCAGGATAATGCAATGATTTGTTAATAGAATTCGCTGGAAAACACACATTTCGTAACACACACACACACACACACACACACACACACACACACACACACACACACACACACACACACACACACACACACACACACACATACACACACACACACCTACACATTTATATAATGTTGATCATCCTAACCCCAAAAGTTCACCCTCGCTCCTCTCCCAAGAGATTACCGGGAATTCGTGAATGAAATGAATACATAATGAAACAGAATCCAGAGCATGGCAGGGGAGCAGAAAGATAAATATTTACTTCTTCCTACATCTGATGGTTCTCTCCCAGACTTAATGATGAATGTCAGAGGGTTAAGGAGAATTAGGAAACAAGGAGGAGGAACTTAATACATCCTGACTTAATTTTTGTATGGGAGACTTAAATGTTTTGCTGCTGATTATATGCACTTCCTATCAACCTCATGCTACGTACACTTGTAACGACCTATAAGTACCAAGAACAATTTCCTTCTGCCATGACTTGGAAATTTCTTTGTTATACACACACACACACACACACACACACACACACACACACACACACACACACACACACACACACACACACACACACACACACACACACACACACACACACACACAGTACTACATATCCATTTAATCTACCAAATGATACAGATCAGTAGCCTACGTATGTTTTTTTGGAGTGTTTGTTTTGTTTCAAGTGAGATTGAATCGCGCGGAATAACACTCGAATAAAACTTTCCTCGCTGAGAGAGAGAGAGAGAGAGAGAGAGAGAGAGAGAGAGAGAGAGAGAGAGAGAGAGAGAGAGAGAGAGAGAGAGAGAGAGAGAGAGAGAGAGAGAGAGAGATAGGAGAAGAACAAAAAATCTCTAGGCTTGATCCTTTCCAGCATCGGTTTGGGCTCAGGAAACGTTATTCATTTGTTTTTATGTGGAGTGCTGTGGTGCGATACAACATCAATACTCTCTATGTCTACCTCCCGTGTTATAGTACTGGGAGATGATGTTTGAATCCTGCGTAAAAACATCTATCCATACGCCTTATAGTATAGACGAAGCGTATAAGTATAGCGGATAGGGAAGAGGCGTAGTAGTGGGGATTAACACTTCCCTTAACCCACAACACGCTTATAACATGGAGTGTATGGAATCTTACGTGGAAATATCATTAGCGTGAAAGGTAAGGTCGAGCAACGCGTCTCCTCCAGTGTGGCGCGGCGAGGCATTTCCAGGATGTTAAGTTTACGGGGAAGAGGGAGGTTCCATAAGGGGCATTACGGCTCTATGGTCTCGTTCATGCTAGAATACGAGCCGCTCGATAAACCATCACCCAGGGAGGACTACTCAAGCCTATAGCCTTCACGGACAGCCTCGTTGGGTCTAGTAGGGTAGTTACTGTCTGTTCTGCCTTTGTGCTGCGTTGTACTCCTTTTCCTTAATTAATTGTGTGTGAAAATTGTTTTATGTTTCTAAATACTGACGGCTCTTCACTCCCTTACTACATTCTCTACTTAGGTGCTTAAAACTACCTCTTTTTTTCTGTTTGTATTCATGTATAACTGAATTCATAAACATATTTCACTATTTACTTATTTATTGCTGGTGTAATTGCGGCGAAAATGTAAATCAGTCAAGGTTAGAGAGGTCAGACAACCCACATCGGTTCGTCCTTATTATCATGAAACACCGATTTATGGAAGGATAGGAAAGTGTCCCCTCGATTTTCCTCCCTATTTCCTCCAGCCTTGTGACAGCTGCAAGGATCCTGAAGGGTGCCTCGTGGCCCTTCATCATGCACCTGAAGGGAATGACAAAGCACAGCATCGCCCTTCCTTCCCTCTGTATGATGCTAGGAACGTCTTTAGATTATAGAGGGAAATTCAGGCACAATAATTTCAGTTTACAATTTTGATTTATTTTTTTATTTATAATAGAACGTCATTTTTAGGTTTAGATTATAGAGGGAAATTCAGGCATAATAATTTTAGTTAACAATTTTTGAGTTTTTTATAATGTGCTGGCATGCCATTTTTGTTAACTATTTCATGGGGTTAAACTTTTTATTTGCTCTGATGCTTTCAAACTACTTTATACTTTGTAGATTTAAATCCCATGTGTTTTTTATTTCTATTTACTCTGATCCTAATGGTTGTTTCAGTTGTAGAACGCGTGTATTTTCATTTAACATTCACACACTTTAGTATACGAATGATTTACACGCAATACTCGCACTCAAAATTGCTAAGCGGTGAATATTTCCAGGTTTGTGTAGATTGGCTAGAGGCGGAAATATAAAACACAAAGCAATGGGAGAGAGAGAGAGAGAGAGAGAGAGAGAGAGAGAGAGAGAGAGAGAGAGAGAGAGAGAGAGAGAGAGAGAGAGAGAGAGAGGAGAAGAGAGAGAGAGAGAGAGAGTTAGATTTTCCAATATTAATCTTTACTTTCTGATCGAGTTGGAAGGAGTTTCTCGGAGCCTAAAATGTAGTGCAGTAAGTTATTAGGTGGAAATTTTATGTTCTTGTTTTCCTCGCCTTGAGTGTGTTTGCTGAAGGAAAAGGAAAGAAACTCGTAGAAAAGATGAGGTTATATAATTAGTGATAGCGTGTACTAATTTTGAAGTTGTCTGGTAAACTTCATAATTTGATTTTCTTTTTTTCTCCTATTACTAAGTTTTTTACTTCCTTATTTTTTTTCCAGGTATATAGGGAGTTTATAGTTAAGTGATATGGCAACTTTTACAACGTCTTATTGAATTTATTATACACTAATTTTATCAAAACAAGATGGAATACAAGTTTGGAATTCTTGGTAGATTCTCTTTTTTTCTATAATTATTTTTTTTCAATTCCTCTTAGTCTGCCTCAATGTTAATTTTCTTGTTTCCTTCACCAGTGTTTCCTTGGTTACACTTCCTTTGTAATGTTACCTTCCCTTACATACTACTACGTACTTCCCTTCCTGTAGGTAACCTTTCCTATGTAACAGTAAGACTCTTCACTAACATCCCACTTCTGTCCACTTTACTAATGCAGAAGTTAAAAATAAAAGTATTTCCACTCCTTCCTCCATTTCACTTGTAAATTCTGAAGCCTTTTTTTTATTTTTTTTAATTATTTATAACACTAACTAACTTTATATGTTTTTCCACATTTCCACTACTTCAACTCTTTTAAGACAAGAGTATTAAGAGAACTGAACAGCATTCCACAGAACTCTCTTTCGGATCTCTTCTTATATATTTTTTTCTTTCTTTTTTGAGTGTGAGGTGCAAATCGGGGTAGGAAAGTGGAGCTGCAATTGAGTGTCTTTTTTCTTTTTCCCTTACTTAATTTCTGCCTCGTGGCAAATATTCTTTCCACGCAAAATAAAACAGCAATAGTTATATACATGTATGAATAAGAAAATAAACCAAAACATACATACTACGACCAGGATATAAAGAAGAGTAGACGAAAGAGAGAGAGAGAGAGAGAGAGAGAGAGAGAGAGAGAGAGAGAGAGAGAGAGAGAGAGAGAGAGAGAGAGAGAGAGAGAAAGAGAGAGAAAGAGAGAAAGAGAAAAAGGGCTATTGCGACAACCACCGCTAGAAGGCCGATAAGATACAAACCTGAAAGCGGGGAGGATAAAAAACCTGACGACGGATCTATGACTAAAGAAAGAAAGAGGAAAAGACAAGAGATACGTGATTCACTGCCTCCCTCCATCGCTTGCGTGGCTGCAGCGATAAGGGCGAAGGGTGAGGGTGGGATCGCGTACAAGAGAGAAGAGGAGGAGGAGGAGGAGGGTAAAGGGGTAAAACTGGAACAAAAAAGAAGACAACGACGAATACGAAGAGATGGAGAAGAGCAGAGGAGAGGAAAACTGGTGCTTCCCTTAGATGACAAACCTGATAACTAAGATGAAACATGGGAGGGTAAAGGAAATAACCGACCCCTTTTCCCGCCTTAGTGCCCGGTGGATAGGCGGGGACGACGCCATCAAAGGGAGGTGAGAGCAAGGGAAGGTCCTTACTGGGCTTCATGGAGGATCTAAAGAAGAAAAGAGCCACTGAGTCGACTGGTGTTCCCGTGTGAGATAGAGACTATGTACAGCTATTCCAGGCTAAGAGAGAGAGAGAGAGAGAGAGAGAGAGAGAGAGAGAGAGAGAGAGAGAGAGAGAGAGAGAGAGAGAGAGAGAGAGAGAGAGAGAGAGAGAGTGAGAGAGAGAGACTAATGATAGTAGTAACCAAAGCATAAAATTTCAGTTCAAACCACCAAAAATAGATTAAAAAAAAAAATAAGAAGAAAATTCAAAACACATCAATCTTGACAAACAGCTTCGTGTGGGCAGATAAAGACACACTAAAACACGGGAACTAAAACACACAACAAACGCATCATTACCTTTACCAACACGACCAAACACGCCCACAACTTGTCCCTCCAAACACCGTAAACGAAACCAATCACAAAGTTTCCTCAATACCACGCACAACAGAGGGAAGGAAAGCAAGCGAAGGTGTAGCGTGAGTGGGACAGGAGAGAGGAGATGAATATTCGCTAAGTCGCAGACAGCTGGAACAGACAACCAGGTAATGACGATGAAAACGAGGAGGAGGAGGAAGAGGAGGAGGAGGAAGAAGAGGAGGAGGAGGAGGAGGAGGAGGAGGAGGAGGAGGAGGAGGAGGAGACTTAAATGATTTCAAGGCCTTGGAACACCTGGCAGAAGCAAGGTACGAATAGGAAAGGGGAAAATAATTAGTAATGATTCAGGTTCTTAAGTCTTAATGAATACGACTTTGTTCTGATGACTGATAGAAAACGGGAATTGTGTTATTGGAAGGACCAGCTCAAAAGAAATATTATAAAAAATTGATATAAGAATACGTGAAGGATACAGTGAGATCAGAAAATATAGGACATTTCTTTAACTCAATGGAAACTGTAAGGAAATCAACGTGAAGCTGTAGGACAAAGAGAAAGGATGTAAAGGGAAATGTAGGAGTGAGAGGAAATGGAAGGAAAAAATAGCGAAGGAAAAAAAAAGTTAAAACAAAAAAAAATAAAAGGCGAATACTGGAATGGGAGGAGAAAATGGAGCGGATTTTGTTAAAGGAAGCACGACCTGGAATGAGGTGAGCGTGATAATAGAAGGCGAAGGAAGGAAAGGAGAGAAAGGGGAAAAGGGAAAAAGAAAGAAAAAGATAACCTGGGTAAGAGGAAAGAAAAAAGGACAAGTAAAAAAAAAGTTATCCATTATGCAAGCTTATACTCATGAACGAAAAAAGAAAAACGAAAAAATCTGGTTGTGCTTCATAAAATCGGAAATGGTGCATTTTCAAGTTAGTAGGAAAATAAAAAAGCATGAAAGGGAAAAGATAGCAGTGCCAAAATATGTTGACTGACCATTACATTCTTTTTTGAGTTGAAGAATAAAGTCGTGAAGGAGGGAAGGAAGGAGGGAAGGAAGGAGTGACGCGTGGATGGACAGTTAGGCAGATGGACAAACAGACAGACAGAGCGATGGAGACGGAGAGACAAATGGGTCCTTTTTATGAAGACTAAAAAAGATAATAAAAGAGGAGACGTGTAGTGAAATATGACGCATGAAATAGTAATAAAGAACAAAACTTGACAAACAGTTTCTCTCTCTCTCTCTCTCTCTCTCTCTCTCTCTCTCTCTCTCTCTCTCTCTCTCTCTCTCTCTCTCTCTCTCTCTCTCTCTCTTTCTTATATATATCGAATATAAAACTACTTTGTCATTATTGCAAGGAAATTCATGCAACTTACAAATTAATGTAAAATTTAATTATCACAACCCAGAATAGCTCGGAGTGAAAGGGATAAGAGGAGGAGAGAGGAGGCTTACGAAATTCTGAGAAGACAGTAATTACATAAAGAAATGAATTTAATATTAATGCGGAAATTAGCTAAAGCTCTACTACTAATGATAATAATTTTACTACTACTACTAATGCTCCTACTACTACTACTATTACTACTACTACTACTACTACTACTACTACTACTACTACTACTACTACTACTACTATTTTTACGAAACTGTCATATTGTTACCATTACTTGTTTTGCAAAAGTAGGTCACCTGAAACACTAACCTCAAATTAACCTTTTAGAATGCAACTCTTAAAAGAAAATGAAATGTTGCCTTGCCTGCCCGCTTGCTCTACTCTTTTAGTGGAAAATATTCGACATTATCACCGGTTTATTTTAAGTTTAGTCTCGGAAAAGCTTGTAGACGGACGTTAAATATAGGAAAAGATAGAAGAAAAATAAAGAAATAAAAGTATTGCTGTTAGGAAGTATTCTGGAGACTGCAAACGTAAAGTATAATGGACAAAAACCAGCATTTCATTCGCTTACATAACAATGCAGTTTTTGGAAAAGCTTTAGAAGACAAAAAGATACCTATGACCTTTAAAATGTAAATTGTAATGTCCTCTTCTCCTTTTTCTAGTAATTTTTTTGTGGGATTTCATTTTACATTTTACACACACCTACACACACACACACACACACACACACACACACACACACACACACACACACACACACACACACACACACCACACACACACACACACACACACACACACACACAGGGTCATCCAGTGCCAATCATGTTGCACTGTGCCACCCATCAACCCTCAATTCTGTGGTGTTAAGGAGACTCATTACTCTTCATAACAACCATAAATTTACGCCCTCCAGCCTACACTTCCTCCCCTCATCCCTCTATTTACCTCTCCCTATTCTCATTCCATCATCAATTCCCTCTTCATCCACTCTCCTTCATCTCTTCCCTCTCCTTACCTTTCCATGCCTTCCACAAACCGTTTTTATTACACTCCTCCTCCTCCTCCTCCTCCTCCTCCTCCTCCTCCTCCTCCTCCTCCTCCTCCTTTCTTTATCATCCTCTTCCTTCTGTTCTTTTTTTTTATCGCAAATGTCCACTTACTTACACACACATACAAACACACACACACACACACACACACACACACACACACACACACACACACACACACACACACACACACACACACACACACACCACACACACACACCCACACACACAACGAGGTGAATCATGTCTGACGTGTAAAATTTAGTACAGCAATAAGTTGGATCTCAGGCACCTAATCTTGCATGGAGGAAATCTAGACACAGGGAGAGAGATGGGGAAAGGGTGTAATGGATGAGAGAGAGAGAGAGAGAGAGAGAGAGAGAGAGAGAGAGAGAGAGAGAGAGAGAGAGAGAGAGAGAGAGAGAGAGAGAGAGATTGAACCCTCACTTAAATTGTTCATATCTTATCATCAAAATATCCTTTGAGCTAACAACGATCTTCTCATCCTCTTTCTCCTCCTCTTTCCTTCTTTTCCTACTTCTCTTTTCTCTATCACCTCCTTCTCCTTCTCTTCTTCTCTTTCTTCTATTTCCCATATATGACGAAGACTATATACGAATCCAACAGTAGCAGAAGGATAGACTTGACAGATGTAAAAAGATGTAAATGACGTGGACTGCGTGGGTTGTAAAGGCTGTGCTGGCGTCCCCACGTGTTAAATCACATTATGTTAATCTTCCCCCCCTCAGCAAGCTTGGGAAGGGTTCTTGAGTGTCCTGGTGGTGGTGGTGGTGGTGGTGGTGATGGTGGTGGTGGTGGTGGGGGTGGTGGTGGTGGGGGGGGGGGGGGGGGGGGAGGCTCAAGGTCATAGCATCAAAGGAAGACACTGAAGGGTAAAGGTTTGTGTGTGTGTGTGTGTGTGTGTGTGTGTGTGTGTGTGTGTGTGTGTGTGTGTGTGTGTGTGTGTTTGCTTTAAGGGATGGATATGATGGAGGGAAGTCTATGATTTTCTAGTGTTTTTTATTTTTTTTTCCTTGTTTGTGGTTAGGTTGGTTTTATCAATGTTTACGTTTGTTTTTGTTGTTGTTGTTGTTGGTGTGGTTCTCTTCCTCCTCTCTTTCTTCCTCTTCTTCCTGCTCCTCCTCCCTTCATTTCAGTTCACTGGTCATAAGCACATTCAATATCATCGTTTTAAAAATGGAATGTGTGTGTGTGTGTTTTTTTCTCTCATTAGTTCTCCATTAAAAAGAATCAAGTTTTAGTCATTGGACATAGCGCTTTTCTCTTTTATTTTGAGTTAATGTTTGTCGTGTTTGCTGTGTGAAATACTTGCAAAGACTGTATGTTTATTTTTATTTTTTTATTTATTTAATTATGTTTGTGTTAAGAGCATAAAACACCATTAAATCATTGTCGTGAATATATATTTTGTGTTTAGAAAGTAATTTGTATCATATTAGTCTTTAAGTATTTTTCATTATTTGTAATCTATACTAATGGTTATATACATTATCACTTTTTTTTTTGCATATTTCATTAACTATTTGCTCACACTCACTTAATGTCCTTTTTTCTCTACATCATTACGTGTTTTGAAAGTGTTTGTCTTTTTAGTTCCTTTCTTCTCGTGTTTCTGTAATTCTTTCCTCCTAATGAGCGCGGGGAAACAAACAGGTTGATGTCAGCGTGTTTGTTTACTTGTATTCTTTGTTACTTAGTCGTGTTGTTTGTCTTCTCTTCCCTGAGTAAATATATGCATGTCAAATTTTACAAAACCAGTATTATTTTTGTTTTCTGTTTTCATTTGTATTTCATTGGCATTGCATTATTGAGGGACAGATATTTTGATTTTTCTGTGCATGATATTTTTTTATGTTGATCCTCCATAGTGCTTTCAATTATATTTTTTCTGTTTGCAAAGGTTGTTTCATAATGCATTTGTGAAAACAATCTCAATGTTGTTCTTCATATTTCCTCTGAGTTAAAATTTTCTAAGGCTTTGTTTTTTATTAACTGCTAACAATATATATTTCTGTCTTTATTATTCAATTTCGTTTTACAATGTGTTATTCTTTCTATTCGTGGAGGAAAAAATGGCACTGAAAAAGAGGAACAAAGTTGATATTTGCTCTGTACTATTTTTTTCGAGGTGTATTTTCAGGTTTTACGCTCGTGGACACACGCACACACGCACACATACACACACACACACACACACACACACACACACACACACACACACACACACACACAGACACAGACACACACAGACACACACAAGTGCCACACAGTCACGCAAACCTCACACGTCACCTCCTCGTCTCATCTTCTTGTAACCTTCCTCACCCTTCCTTTTCTTCGCCCAAACAGCCTTCCTCACGCAACACCTTCACACACACACACACACACACACACACACACACACACACACACACACACACACACACACACACACACACACACACACACACACCTTCCTAGAATCAAGTGTCTGTTTAGTAAATTTCTAACCATGCCTCTAGTAGCTGGTGTTTTTGGCATCGCTTGTCACCGGCAATTGAATGGGAAATGGCTTTTTCTCCACGCCTGTCCCCCGCTGGTACACCTGTCATGGTCTAGATTAAGCCGGTCACATTTCCATTCCTGAATTTTGGGGTTAACGCTTTCAACACGATGCCATTTTAACGTTCTCTTCAATATTCACCATGTTTTAGGCTTATTTAGTCAAACACACTCATACACACACACTCACACACACTCACACTCACATACAGACACACACTGGGTTGATACATAGCGGAGTGTTTTATATAAGTTAATAATTCCCGTGTCTCTAGTGTTTGCTGCAGATTTCAATTTCTCACGCTAGTCAAGATGAGCTTCAGTGAATGTCGTTCGTCCGTGCTGGAGACTCGTGGAATTATATTATATTTTGTTCCGACTCTTCTCTGTTTTTTATTTGCATTTTTATATGAAAGAATTGTATGGTGTTCTTTTTAATGGGTTTATTTTTATACTTTTTATTCTGTTCTCTGGTGCTCTCTCTATTTGGCCAGTTTTTTTTTTATATCTATTTTTTGTTCATTTTCATTTATTTTTTATTATATTTTTTAGAACCACTGATGTTTTGTGTTCGTACCATATTTTAAAGGTCTATTTCCGTCACGTCTTCCATCTTCCTTACACGTCAAGATTTCCTGTGTTTTTTTTTCTCCTTTCTCTTTCACGTTCCCTTAATAATCGCATCTCTAAAACTATTCCTTCCCCGGGGTGACGCACCTAAAATCAGTCAAGGAGTAAATGCCACGATAAAAAACAAGATGGCATGTGTTATGTCTCTTCTACGACACCTTTGTTGCGTGTGGTAGTAAGACTCTTAACTCTCTTTCGTCTCATAAACCTTAAGCTCACTGCAGAACTTTTATAACGTAAGAAAAATAACTAGAAAACATAGTAAAAAAGTAATACTAATGTGGTTTTTGTTCTACTTTTTTCACGTTATATATTTTTACTACCATGAAGAAGAAAAAGAAGAAGAAGAAGAAGAAGAAGAGGAAGCATAGCGATGGTGTGGTGTGGTGTTGGGTGGGTAGTGAAGCTTGTCTGTCTGTCTATCTTACGAGAAGTTCTTACACTGTTGACGTTTTCGGGGTGAGGCAGTGCAGAGGAGACAGTGTTATGAGCATTGAAGAAAAACGGGTTAGTGTGCTACAGAGGGTAACAGCACCACCTAACCCCCATCACACACACGTTAAAGAGAGGAGGGAGCCTTGTATACCTGGCACAGAAACGCCATTGCCACCAACAGCACCAAAAATGATAGCGAAGAGTGCGTTAAAAAATAGGAGTACCGCAAACATGGAAGAAAGGAGAAGGGTAGTATGTTACAGAGAAATGGGTTGTTTCATATACGTGGGGGGGAAAGAAAAAATGGAGATGGTCCACTGAAGAGAAAGCACTATCCCAAAAAGGTGAAAGGAGAGAAGAAGAAAATAAAAGATCATTTATTGCAGGGAAAAAAAAGTGAAATAAAAATAGACAAAGAAAGTGTGGTAAATAGCACGTTGAGTTACACAGTACACCCGAAAAAAATGATGAATTCTGTAATGGCACCGTGAAATATGATGAGGTTAGGGTGGGGGGGGAATTGGTGCCTCGTTTCCGCAGTGTAGGTCACCAGGCAGGCAGGCAAGGGATCATTGTGTGGTGTGTGGTGGTATGTGGTAGAGTGTGGTGAAATGAGGCTACCTAACCGTAGTGTGTGTGTAATGGAAGGTAGTGTGTATATTGATGGGAGAGGCGTGCACATAGGGTGGGGTGTGTGTGTATGTGTGTGTGTGTGTGTGTGTGTGTGTGTGTGTGTGTGTGTGTGTGTGTGTGTGTGTGTGTGTGTTAACTGGGGTAGCTATAGGTGCTATGTACATGTAAAGAATGTGTGTGTGTGTGTGTGTGTGTGTGTGTGTGTGTGTGTGTGTGTGTGTGTGTGTGTGTGTGTGTGTGTGAGTGTGTATGTATTTTTATGTTAAAAGGTGAACATGTGAGTAAAATGTGTCTGTACCGTTTGGTGCTGTGTACATATAACATGTGTGTGTGTATGTGTGTGTGTGTGTGTGTGTGTGTGTGTGTGTGTGTGTGTGTGTGTGTGTGTGTGTATGTGTGTGTGTGTGTGTGTGGCGTTGGAAGGGCCTTTGGAGAGAGTATAGGAAGAGAGGGGAAGGCAAGGTTGGGTAAGAGGCAAAGGATATACGAACGACACACGAGCAAAGGGTAGCGAATAGAGGGAAGAGATAGAAGGGGAAAGAGAGGCAAATGGACGGTAGGGAGAGGAAAGAACAAGGGGAAGGGGAAGGGGAAGGGGAAGGGTGGGAGGAATGTACCCAACTGGAATTAAGGGCACGAAATAACGGAGGTAAAAGTGCTTCTCTTCCCTACACCATTCATTAGCACCTCAACGGACACACACACACACACACACACACACACACACACACACACACACACACACACACACACACACACACACACACACACACACACACACGTAAGCTAAAGTGTGTGAAAGTTGCAGTTGATGAGTTGAGGTGAACCATTTAAGTACCTGTAGTTAAGTTAATTTTTATCTGGTACTGCAATTGCCTTTTATTGGTGAATTTTAATGTTATTTCAAGCAGTGAACGTTAAATGTAATCAAGGTTTTGGCCCTTAAATGCTCACGTAATTAGTAGTAGTAATAGTAGTAGTAGTGGTAATAGCAGTGGTAGTTGTAGTAGTAGTAGTGATTTGCTATGGAGAGGTGGAGATACACACTAGAGAGAGGAGAAGGAGGATGGAAGTCATTAGCAGCGGGAGTGAGTGTATATACGTGAACGACTAAGAGGACGAGGTAACGGTGCGGCTTCAAGGTGTATAGATTGAGGTTGTGAAGTTAGATATGAGTTCAAATACTTGGGGTCAACTATCCAAAGTAATAGAGAGTGTGCTAGAGTTTCAGGGAAGAACATAATTAGAAGGACGACACAAGTATGACGGTTCGATGGCATTGTGAGAGGTGAAATTAAGATTGTTTAGTTATGAGTATGTTGAGGTTAGGTTGTATGTTAGGAGAAGAATGCTGATAATGAAGCAGTCAGGAAGGAAGGAGGGAAAGAGAAAGGCTAAAGAAGGGGTTGTGGATGAGGTGAGGGAAGAAATGTAGGTGGATGGTTAGCAGTGAAGTATGCATAGACAAGATCGGATCCGTTGTGGCGACCCCTAACAGAAGCAACCGTGTATAGAGTAGTAATAATAGTAGTAGTAGTAATAACAAGGTATTAGTAGGCAGCAGAAGTAGTGATATAAGGATAATAAGCATATGATGAAGACAAAGATTAGAATGCAAAGAAAATGCAACAGAGAAAAATTGCTCGCATCCCAGAAATAAGAAAATGAAAAAAAAAGAAAAAGAAACGAGATAAGAGACTTCTTAATTCACGCTCATGAAAAAAACAGAAACATAAAAGAGCAAAGGAGATAAGAAAACACATACACACACACACACACACACACACACACACACACACACACACACACACACACACACACACACACACACACACACACACACACACACACACACACCGAAAACATCCCACGCGTTATCTTCCATTATCTAGAATCTCGCGAAGCAGGAACGTGGCATGAAAAGCTCTTGGACGCAGCCTTATCTCATTCCAGGACGTCGCAATTTTCATAAGCAGTTGTGCCTTAGACTTTTACCCTGGACAAGGCAGCGACGGGACTCCAAATGGACTCTCTTCCCTGGAACAGACAAGTTATTACACGAGAGAGGACACACACACGAGAACACACACACGAGGACACACACACGCCTCCTCCTCCTCCTAGTCCTGTATTGAGGTGAAGGAATGTGTCCCGTTTTGAGTTTCTGGGAAGAGTGTAATTTTGTGATTCCTGAAGTTGAGTCTGGTTTTAGGGTTCAGTTCTTGTGATTCTGGACTCCAGGTTATTAACTTTGGCTTCCAGGTATCCTTCCTTTGTGGGTAAGTTTAGGTTTTGATAATAATAAGTTTTGGCGGGTTATTTTGTGATCATATCTCTACTAATTATATATTTTTATTTATTTATTTTCTTGTACTTCTTTTTCTCCTCTATTTTATTATCCTTCTCTCCTTTTCTTCCTCTTCTTTTCCTCCTCCTCCTCCTCCTCCTCCTCCTCCTCCTCCTCCTCCTCCTCCTCCTCCTCCTCCTCCTCCTCCTCCAACTCATCATCATCATCATCATCATCATCATCAGCAAGCATTACAGAATATGGTTGAAATATTTTCCTAGAGTTGTTTCCTCACTGCCATCTGTCTAACTTCATTGCAAGGAACAATGTTAAATTTCGTCCAATTAATGTCGGAAAATAGCTTCTCTCTTTTTCTCTTACTCTCTTCTTTTTCTTTCTCTTTTTCTTCTCTCATTTCCTACCAAGTTAAGGAGGTGATCATGTTTTCTCCGTTTCTTGCTCTGTATTTTTAACATCCTCTTTTCTAACCCTTCTAACCTCTTTACTTTAGTGGTGTTAAAAAGTATTATTTTGTAATAGGAGTAAATTGTGTGTGCTTGTTATCATTTGTGTGTGTAAAGTGTTTCTCTCTTTGTACAATAATATTTCTTTCCATTCCTAACTTGCATTTATTTTTTCTCTTACTCTTTTCTTCTATCCTTTTTTCTTTATTTACTTACCTTCATTCCATCTTTTTCCTTTTCTTTTTAGTCTTTTCCATTCTTTACTTGTCCTCTCTGCTCTTCGTATCTTTTTTCTTATCCTCTTGTATTATTCCCTTATTTTCATTTTCTCCGCATTTACCATTCATTCACCTTTGTGTTTTTTTCTTAATCTTTTTTCCATTTTCCTTTCTTTTTCTTCTCTTTCCGATCTTTCCCTTCCATATCTCTCTCTCTTTCCTTCCTCTCTTATGTCCTTTCTCTTCTCTCACTCTTTTCTTTCCCTCCAATCTCTCCTTTGCAGAGTATTCCTTGTGGAAACTCAGTCTTACCGCTGTCAGTCTTCTTGCCTTCCTCTTTTTCCTCTTCCTTCCACTCACCTTCCTTCCCTTCCTTCCCTTCCTTTATCTTCTCTCTCTCTCTCTATTCCCTCCTCCGCCAGTGCCTCGCTCCTGCATTTACCTCGTGCCAGCATACTTTCGTCCACTCCATTATGGGAACAACAACATTAAAATAAAACTTACTTATGCAACAAAAAAGCTTATAAAAAGTCCCATTACTTAGCGTTATTCACAACTTTCCATCAAGCCGCATAAGTTTCTGTGTGCAGTTTCTTTTCATTAAAAGTTTCGGCTTGCAGGGCCATACATAATATTATTAATTTTCTCTCCTGTTGTCGAGAAGTTTACAAGTATACAAGTGTTGAAACAAGAAGACAATGGGTGGTCATGTATTTTTAGTACCATTGTGGGAGAGAGAGAGAGAGAGAGAGAGAGAGAGAGAGAGAGAGAGAGAGAGAGAGAGAGAGAGAGAGAGAGAGGGAGAGGGAGTGGTTCATATATAGGTATAATTTAGGCCAGGTGACACTGAGGCAGGTAAGGCCCTTAACACCCTAAGCCTTGGTTGTGACCCTGCCCAAGTTAATTTTCTTTCATCTTCTTTTCTTCTACCTAGTCTTATTTTCTTTTTCTTCCTTTTCTCTTCTTTTTCCTCCTCCTCCTCCTCTTCCTCGTACATCTAGTCTTTTATTTTTAATACTCTATATTTTTAAAACTATGTGTAAACGACTGACTTTTAATAACATTGGAATTTTTTTGGCTGATTGGAATTTGTTGTTTTACCAGACAACAAACTGAAAAAAAAATTGGTGCATTAACATGTTTGAAGAGTAATTAAAACCATTTAGTATTATTGCTTGTGTATTCTGTGTGTGTGTGTGTGTGTGTGTGTGTGTGTGTGTGTGTGTGTGTGTGTGTGTGTGTGTGTGTGTGTGTGTGTGTGTGTGTGTGCGCGCGTGTGTGTGTACATGTGCGTGTGTGCATGCGTGTGGGAGATGGTTTTTCGATACATAAAATATATTTACTCCTCCGCTTCAGACCCCAAACAAATCAGAAACAAAACAAACATTCAATAAGAAAATAATATCGTGAAATATACCAACAATTACAACAATTAAAACAGAAAATAATAAGGTAACGCAGGACAAAAATAAAGTCGTGTTGTCTATCGCAGTTTCCCTAAAAATCACTTACAAGAAACAGGACAACTGGAAACACGAGATCAGGAAACCCTTCACCCACCCATTCTTAAAACATGCTTTGTGTTACTTCTTGTAGTCTATTTCTCTTCCTTTCTTTCCCTCTTTCCTTTCCCTTCTTATCCCATTCTACCACCACCACCACCACCACCACCACCACCACCACCACCACCACCACCACCACCACCACCACCACCACCACCACCACCACCACCACCACCACCATCATCATCACTGCCTTCCAATATTTCCAGTGCTTTGCCATAAGTCTTGCCTCAAATTACCTCCCATGACAGTGCATCATTAAGACGTAAGGGCGAGCTGTTCATCACGATCAGTTTGGAGTTAACCTTTATCGCCTTTACATGTGCATGGAATTAACGCTACTGGGAGGAAAAAATTAACGTACCGAAATTGCCTTCCATTGGTGTGTGTGTGTGTGTGTGTGTGCGTGTGCGTGTGTGTGTGCAGAAAGACACCCACGGAAAACTCTTGTTGTGAAGTTATAACAGTAAAATATATGTACGTAAAAAGACAAGTAAGGAGGTAATTGGAATTATGCAAATGTGGCATGAATAAGAAAAAATGAAAAAAAAAATATATATATATATGCAGAAACGAAAATTCATAATAGAATATTGTTGCAGGAAACGAAAGGATTAAAAAATGTATAAATGAAGAAAAAAACCGATGACCAAATATGAGGAAGAACAAAAGAAAAAGAGAAAGAAAGCAAGAAAGAGAGTAAACAGGAGATATGAGAAGTAAGAATAAATAACAAGACAAAGACAACAATATAATGGAATGAAAGCCAGGACGAAACAGACCAACAGACCAACAGACCAACAGACCAACACAGACCAACAGCCAGCAGCCAGACAGAAATGAGTGAAAATACGAAAGCCAACCCACTAACATGATTGATCAAGGCAACACGTAACCCCACAGGGAACACCACTGACGCGCCAACACCCAATACAAGTCCAACCTCGACAAAAACAACACAGTCATACATAGATATACACATTTTTTTTTTGTTGAAGGACAGTCCGGAATCGTCCTTGCTCCCGATCTCTCTCTCTCTCTCTCTTTTCTTTTTTCTTCTCTCTCCAGCGACACGTTCAGAGTTGCACCATGTCATGCAGACTGTCGACACGGAGGAAAGATAACATATCGACTCTCCATGTTAAATCCTGCCCCTCTCTCTCTCTCTCTCCCTCTCTACCTCTCCCTCTGTATCTCTCTCTCTCTCCATCTCACTCTTTCTTTCTCTCTCTATCTCTCTTCCTTTGTCACTGTTTCAAGGTATAATCAGGCTTGGATGCTTCTCTTGTGTTTCAGATTGACTCATACATTGTCTCTCTCAGATATTGTCGTACATCTCCGTCTTTGTTCTGACATACACACACACACACACACACACACACACACACACACACACACACACACACACACACAGACACAGACACACACCAGGGAACAAAACACGGTTCCCAGCTTATGTTAAACTGACAGATACACTTTTATTTCTTGCTACTTGAGTTACACCTCCACCGCCACCACCACCACCACCACCTCGGGACCAAGGGATGAATTAGGGAACGAAATACAGAAGGGAAATGGAGAGGAAGCGTGGTAATTAGTACTGGAATTACCCCGGTGATCAGTAGCACCTAAGTTAATTGATTACGAATGATTACTGGCACTTGGGTCTTTTTTGGTCAACAGAACTATTTTTCTTCGTTATATGCTTGCAGGAGGGAAGAGGAGGTAGAGGAGGAGGAGGAGGAGGAGGAGGAGGAGGAGGAGGAGGAGGAGGAGGAGGAGGAGGAGGAGGAGGAGGAGGAGGAGGAGCGTAAAGTGGAAGAGAAAGGAAATGAAGTGCAAGAGGAGGAGAAGGAGGAGGAAAATTGAGAGAGGAGAGAAAATAGAAAATGTAGTCAACATAATTTATTTACTTGTCCTTGAACATAATTCATAGTGTTCTTATATATTCATCCTCTTTTCTTTGCCCTTAAATTATCTCTTTTTCTTCTTCTTTTTTTTGGGGTATGCATAGTTTCTGGGTCATTTACGTGGTGCATTATTAGACAAACTCCCTCATTAGTGCCAAGGATAAGACGTATAACACAGCACCAAACGACGCCTGAGAAGGAGGGAAGGAAGGAAGGAAAGGACATTCATTTCAAGTAATTTAATCTAACGTATTTTACTCGCCCTCATTATATCGACCCTCTCTCTCTCTCTCTCTCTCTCTTTCTTCCCTCTCTCTCTCTCTCTCTTTCTTCCTTCCCTCTCTCTCTCTCTCTTTCTTCCCTTTCTCCCTCACTTTCTCTCAAGACAGTTCATATTTTCACCCGATAAAT
This sequence comes from Metacarcinus magister, assembly GCA_029783475.1. Classification (NCBI taxonomy): domain Eukaryota; kingdom Metazoa; phylum Arthropoda; class Malacostraca; order Decapoda; family Cancridae; genus Metacarcinus; species Metacarcinus magister. Next base: position 863,912 of record JAPQNM010000037.1, on the reverse strand, counting down.
TGATACGAAAAAAAGACAGGAAACATATCATCCCTTTCCCTGTCTATTTGCATCCGTCTCCACTAGTTAATGAAAGGAAAAAACACCTGTTAATTACGTGATGATCCATTGAGTTCATTAATAATTACTTGGCAATTAGATGACACGCTACGAGTGAGTCATTCATTACGTCTATGCTTCATTAGGTTCCAATTCATCCAAGAACTTCATGATTACAATGGGAAGGGAAGGGAAGGGAAGGGTAACTTTAGGATCTGTGGCATCTCTCTCTCTCTCTCTCTCTCTCTCTCTCTCTCTCTCTCTCTCTCTCTCTCTCTCTCTCTCTCTCTCTTTCTCTCTTTCTCTTTCTTCTCTCATCCACTTACCTCCTTCTTGGTCTGAGGCAGAGCAAGCCAGGACGCTTAAAAGGCATATACGACGGAGAATAGATTGTCTCAAAGTTGCCATTTTTGTCCGTCCTCCTCTGCCTCTGCTGTGTGTGTGTTTGTATGTGTGTGTGTGTGTGTGTGTGTGTGTGTGTGTGTGTGTGTGTGTGTGTGTGTGTGTGTGTGTGTGTTTATTTTCCTTGTTTATAGTGTTGATTCAGTCCATGTGTTGTGTTTTCTTGTTTCTTTTTCTATGTTTTTTCTATCTTTCTTATGTATCACTTGTCTTGGTGTGCTTTCCTTTTTTTTCTTTTATTTTTTTCTTGCGTTCTTTTTTTTTTTCTCTTTATTGAGTTCAAGTTTTTTCTTTTGGTTTTTAAAGTTTGAAGGTTTTTTTTAGTTATTTTTTTGACAAGTTCTCACTATTCAGATTTTTCTTGAAGGATTATATATTTTTTTTTCATAAGTTTGCACAATTCAAATTTTCTTTACAAGTTTCATTGCCTTATAAAGCCACACAAAACTGTTAACAAGTCAGTCACACAACGTTAAATTTATAAACGTATCAAATATTTCAGTTTTATATCAATCTTTGACCAGGTTTTAAAGTTAGTGTTGAGATTGCAACCCAAAATATCAAAAGTTTACTATCTCTGCTTCATTTCACGTCGTCCTGAAGCACTACTGATTCAGCTTTCTTTGCTTCGATACTCAATGACTCGTTTTGCTTCATTTGCTGAGTTTCCGAAGCACCAATTCCAAGTCAGTTGCTTCAGTTTTGAGTCTCTGGTCTTTCCTTCCTCGTTCCAATCCAACTTCAGAATATTTGCCTCAACTTCTCCTCTGCCTGCCCCTTAGGACTTCACTGTATTTTATTATTTTTTTTGAGGGCGGGAGTGGGCGGTGCTGGGTGGAACGAGGGCAAGGGCGGCGCAGGGCATGGGCAGGGCAGGGCAGGGCAGGATCTAGAGGTGCTTGGGCGGCTCACGCGTCACCTGTGAAAAAAAAAGTAAAACAGGTAAAATATAGAAATAAAAAATCGTCATTGTTATTAAGGTTTACATGTTAATATTTGATGATTTACTCTCTCTCTCTCTCTCTCTCTCTCTCTCTCTCTCTCTCTCTCTCTCTCTCTCTCTCTCTCTCTCTCTCTCTCTCTCTCTCTCTCTCTCTCTCTCTCTCTTTCTCTCTCATATATTCACAAACACATCTGGGTTCTTGAGGCGTGAGAAGAGGGAAGGTGAAGGGAAGGAGTTTCGCAGAGGTAGAGAGGAAAATAATGAAGAAGAGGAAGTTTCAGAGATGAAAAATCGTGTGAGGGAAGTGCGTGGCATGAGAACCGGGAGGGAAAAAGAGAGGGAGGGAGAAAGGGAGAGAGAGAGAGAGAGAGAGAGAGAGAGAGAGAGAGAGAGAGAGAGAGAGAGAGAGAGAGAGAGAGAGAGAGAGAGAGAGAGAGAGAGAGAGAGAGAGCGAGAGAGCGAGCAAGGATGAGAATGAAAGGAGAGGGAAGAGAGGAAAAATATTTTGGTGTAATATATATATAAAGAAAAAAAACATCAGAATGAAAAATGAAGGAGTGAATTAAGGGAAAGAGAATAAAATAAAATAAAATAAAATAAACGAAAGTGAAAATAGACACGCAGGAGATATATGAGAAGTAAGATAGACAGAGACAATATATATATTATTTGCATATTTCTTTCTCACATGCTTCGCTTCAAGGTAATATATATTGAATAAAAAATAATAAAAAAAAAAATAACATATTGTAAAACTCATCTTAGTGTTTCTGAGAATGGAAAAACAAGGAGGTAAATCAACTTTGAATAAATACACAACCCATCATCATTCATATTCAGTGTCTAGTGCATAATAGAAGCAGGTTATATAGTACAGAGTCACAGCGAAATACAGAGACAAAATTACAGGACTTGTATCACCAAAAACCGTCTGGAACTAACACTGAAAGTATATCAACGTTACACACTTATTTTCTAAAACTGTTTCGCATTTAGATGAGGAAATGTTTTGAAATTCTGACCATGCAGTTTCGTGTTCAGTCTGGGTGAAAAAATGTCATACGTAAAATACTTGAAAGAGGAAATGTAAGGCTTGTTGGTAGTAGAAAAAAGTAGTAGTAGTAGTAGTAGTAGTAGTTGTTGTAAATAATAATAACTAATAATAATGAAAATATTGAAGAAAAAAAAATAATAACAAAAATAAATATCCGTAGACAGAAGCAATACATCGAAAAATGCATTCCAATAAATCAAACAATATTTACTGCATGTGTGTGTGTGTGTGTGTGTGTGTGTGTGTGCGTGTGTGTGTGCGTGTGTGTGTGTGTGTGTGTGTGTGTCACCCAAGAGCCAGCCGTGTGCTTGGGTGTCCTTCCTGCCAGCCTGGGAACCAAAAATGTAGACTTTTCCATCCAAGGTTCTGTTCCGGCGAGGGAAGAAGAGGGAGACACGGAGAGAAAGGAGGGAAGAGAGGGGAGGGAGAGTAAAGGGGGGGTGGGAGGGAAGGGATGGTGAAACTAGAGAAAGAGAAGAGAGGAGAAAGGAGAAGGGTATTGCAGAGATAGATAGAAATAGAGATAGATACAGATAGAGAGAGAGAGAGAAAAGAGAGAGGTGAATGAGAGAGAGACTGGGGCTGAGAGTGGAGTGGAGTGGAAAGGCAAGGCAAGGCAAGGCAAGGCAGGTTGAGTGTATGAGAGAAGAGGGAGGGTAAGAGGGGAGAGGGTATGGGATTAGGTTGAGAGAGAGAGAGAGAGAGAGAGAGAGAGAGAGAGAGAGAGAGGAGAGAGAGAGAGAGGAGAGAGAGAGAGAGAGAGAGAGAGAGAAAATTGGAATCCACACCATGCCACCAGAAATTGTGTTCCTGAGTTATGGATTCAATAATAAATATCTGCTTGACACCTTGTAAATCTCTTTTTTTTTTCTCTCACTTTCTCACTTTCTCTACCTATTGTATCTTCATTAACAGGTACAAGCTCATTGTTAACCACAG
>JAPQNM010000037.1:843035-850535 GCA_029783475.1 Metacarcinus magister | reverse complement strand
CTATTACCACACAACTGTAGTAAAGTAATTTTATAACGAGCTTGTCTGAAATGCAGCAATATGTATAATAAATAATATAATGTTGCTGCTTCATGTTCAAAAGATTGTTATAGATAATATTTTTGTGTTGTGTTGTGTGAAGAAAAAATTTGGCAATTGCTGTTTTGTTTTGATGTTGCAATGTTTGTAAAGCTGAAGTGACTGGCTGTTAGACCGTGAAAAATTATTAAATGAAATCAAAGGACTAGTGTGTGCTTGTGTGTGTGTGTGTGTGTGTGTGTGTGTGTGTGTGTGTGTGTGTGTGTGTGTGTGTGTGTGTGTGTGTGTGTGTGTGTGCAATGACGCAAACCTTTCCTGCCATTTTATGTCTTTTAGTCAAATTTTCATCATTTTTGTGTTTGAAATGATTGATTTTATTCTTCCACTGAATAACTCTTGATTTTTTTTTTTACCTCTTTTTAATAAGTCATTTTGCTCTTCTGTGTTTTGGCTGTCTGGCTATCATATTCTCTCTCTCTCTCTCTCTCTCTCTCTCTCTCTCTCTCTCTCTCTCTCTCTCTCTCTCTCTCTCTCTCTCTCTCTCTCTCTCTCTCTCTCTCTCTCATGACTCCCTCAGGCTGTACAAACATAACCTTTCAAATACAACAAACACAACATCTTTCCTTCCTTCAATACTAAACAACAAAAACACTTACTTTTCATTTCATACGAATAAAAAAAACGAGAAAACACACAACCCTTTTTATTATTTTTTACTCTTTTTATCAGTTTTTTTCTTTCTTTTTAAACTCTGTATCCGTTTTATATGCCGGTAAATCACAGGTGAATCCTTACTTCAGGTGTAATTTTCCTGTAATACATCCCACTAATCGCATGTATTATGGAGTGTAAATGTGGTGTTTGCGTGCAAGGAAGACAAACTTTAGCGTGTGAGAAAGACAAGGTTTATTCTCCCCTCCACTACCATCACCACCTCCACCACCACCATCACCACCTTCAACCACCTTCACCACCACAGTATTGTATAAGAAATTCATAACACCAGATAGAGGGAGAGTCAGTAAGCCTTTTGGGAATTATATCTTTCTCTCTCTCTCTCTCTCTCTCTCTCTCTCTCTCTCTCTCTCTCTCTCTCTCTCTCTCTCTCTCTCTCTCTCTCTTTCTTGCTGTCTTACTCAGGTGTTATTTTTGGAATTCTTTTTGCGTGGTGTGCTTCATGCTTAAGGCTCATACTTTTAATATATATGCCGGCCTTTTATTAATATTTATGCCTGCTTTTTATTCCATTTTCTATGCAGGCCTCGTCTCTGCATGGTGGTGGTGGTGGTGGTGGTGGTGGTGGTGGTGGTGGTGGTGGTGGTGGTGGTGGTGGTGGTGGTGGTGGTGGTGGTGGTGGTGGTGGTGGTGGTGGTGGTCAGGGGGGAGAGGGGGACACATGACTGTTCTGACCAAGTATTTTTATTTTGCTTATACTGTCGCCTTTTTACCAGATTAAAAATGCACTTTGTGTTTGCATTAGTGTATGTTTTTTTTTTTCCCTTTATTTTCCTTTTATTTTTTTTATTCTTCCAGTATGCTAGTGGTTAATTTCCTTATGTGGCTTGTTGGTTATTTATATCTTACCTGGCTTCTTGTTTTTATATATACATTCTTTTAAATTAATAGTAGTAGTAGTAATAATAGTAATAATAATAATAATAATAATAACAACAATACCACAACCAAAATCCAAACAGAATCATGTCTTTCCTCTCCTTTCTCCTCTCCTTCAATCTCTTATCTCTCGTTTAACTCTGTACCTTTTTCTCCTTGCCTTCCGGAAACACGAGTCCAGCACAACTTAAACGGCGGCTCCCTTCTGTTTCCCTTAAAAATTACTCCTACCACCATGGCAAGAACCGTACTTTGTTTCCCTTCTTTTGGCTTTCCTCCTCCCTTGGTTTCCCTCCGCATCTCCCTTTTTACCTTCCGTTTCCTCCTCGCTTCCTTGGTTCTTCCTGTCAGCTGTTATTTCCGCTTCTCACTCCCCACTCCCGCCTTCTTGCCTCTGTTTTATACTTGCTCTTAAGGCGTCGTAGGAATGGCGATGACTGGAGAATTTATATATTTTTTGGGGGTACTGTTATTTTAAGGATTATGTGTTTTTTTCACTTTTTATTCTTGGTGTTTTTTTTCTGGCTTAAGTGCAATTTTTTTTTATCATGTTTGATGTTTGGGTTTGGGTTTTTTTTTTGTGTGTTTTAATCTTCTTTGGTGTTTTATTTTTAAGTGTGAGATACGGAGTTAAGTTTATTATTTTTTTTTACATGTTAGATTTGTAGATTTTTATTACTCGACACAATTACTTTTGTTTATGTAATGGACGAGACAACCGGTTACGAAAATATTCATGTTCACTTCACATCGTTCTGAGTATGAACTCGTAATCCATTATTATTTACTCTTCCCTCTGTCATCTAAAACAAATGAAAACAAAACTAACATCATGTAATTATAGAAAATTGTACCCAACTTCTGTGTCATTCTGAAGATGATTTATGAAGAATCATTTGGACTGTGTGATTGAAAACAGCAACAATGTAGATTTGATTTTAATGGCAGCAATTAAAGGATAATGATCAATTAACAAAGGAAACTAGAGATCATCAGTCAGGTGACGCTTTGCATATTATGAATATTATCCGTTATTCAAGGATTTTCTTTTTGTGCATGAAATATCCTTGTTTTTCCCCAAAGATTGCATGGTGAGGCGGAAAGGTAATTATGTTGGATATTTACGTGAAGGATGAATAATGAGATTAATTATATCTTTTGGAAAAGTGAAAAGGCAAGTGTCTCTAATGAGTGGTATGGAAGACTTTTTAATTGGGCTTTTTTTTTTTTCTTTTTCTTGTTCCTTTTTCCGTCCCTCTATATTTCTTTATTCATTTTTTATTCTACTTTTGTTGTGTCACTTGGTATTTTTATATTGTTTTTACCTTTTATTTTGCAACTTCGTTTGTTATTGTCACTTTTTTCTTTCCCTCATTTTTCAATATATATTTTTTCGTAGTATATTTTTTGATAGTATGAAAGACAATACATTCATTTTTCCTGTTTTTCATTTCATATTCTTTTTTTTCTTCCTTTCAAGATACGAAATTTCAATAACAATCTCTATCATCAATTTCTCTTATTTTTCGTTTGACTAAAAAAAAACTTCTTTTCAACAATTATTGCAATTCAGTATATATATTTTTTTGTATTCATCATTGTTTCTTATTTTATACTAATCATCACGTCTTTCTTATTCTCAGCTCCAATATCTTTCGTTATATTATCGGCATTCCACTGATTTATCTTCGTTACGTTCATGCCAAGAATACTAATGACTCATTGTTCTTTCAAATCATCCTTCATCTCTTTGTCACTTCACTGCTTCAACCTTTACCTCCTTTCTTTTTTATCCCCAAAATATTTCTGTAATTTATTTTCAGTTTATATCTTTTGTATGTATGAGCCCTTATTGCTTCCGATGCATTATCTCTCTCTCTCTCTCTCTCTCTCTCTCTCTCTCTCTCTCTCTCTCTCTCTCTCTCTCTCTCTCTCTCTCTCTCTCTCTCTCTCTCTCATTCTATATTTATGCTATTTAATCTATATATAAATCCTTTTAAATCAACTTTCTATCAAACTCCCAAAATCTTAATATTTCTGGAATTTCTCGTCTTTGCCACACCATTTCCGTTTTTCTTATATTTTTTTTGGAGTCGTGGTGTCGCTCGCACTTTCCTATACTTCGTCTTGGCTTCCCGCATTTATATCTCGGGGTTCACTTTACGATCTTCTGAGGTTAGTAGGCCACGTCTCAGGCTCGTTTGTCCTGCTTAAAAGGCTATGTGGTATTCCTCTCACGCCTTCAACTGGGTAAGGCTGTGATTAAAGCTAGAATATGTGGCCTGGTGTGTGTGTTTTGTGTGTGTGTGCGTGTGTGTGTGTGTGGGGGGGGGTGAAGGTGAAGGATGTAAATGGTAGTGTAAGGTGAGGGAGCTTGTGAGGCCGAGTGAGGGTGAAAAGGGGGAGATTGGAAAGGGCCAAAGAGAGTGGCTGTGAAAAGGAGATACCAGGGGGAAGGAGGGTGAGGATGACAGGCAGGGAGGATGGATAGGTGAAGGGATAGAGAGGAAAGGAAAGTGGAAATTAGAAGATGGAATTTGTTATACTATTTAGGAGGAAAAACATATTATATTTTCATACAACTTTCACAAACACTCTCTTATGTATTCATTTTGTTTTTGTAGTATAGCTGTCTTCTTTTTTTTATGTTGTATTTTTTTCTAAAGGTTTTGATTTGTGTGTGTGTATGTGTGTGTGTGTGTGTGTGTGTGTGTGTGTGTGTGTGTGTGTGTGTGTGTGTGTGTGTGTGTGTGTGTTCGTGTTTATAGGAAAAGACGTTTCACTAACAGTCGAAGCACCACCAGCCTTGTTCTATGTAACGTTACCAATTATAAAAGTTAGAAAACAACCAAGAAAGAAAGAAAGAAAGAAAGAAAGAAAGAAAACTGGGAAGCGGCTTAGTTTGTTCAATATTTTTCTTGGTGATAATATTTTTTACACTTCTATTTCCACTCTCTCACTCTCTCTAAAAAAGTAAAACACGAAGCTTGGGGAGTCTATAAGGATTCTCTCTCTCTCTCTCTCTCTCTCTCTCTCTCTCTCTCTCTCTCTCTCTCTCTCTCTCTCTCTCTCTCTCTCTCTCTCTCTCTCTCTCTCTCTCTCTCTCTCTCTCTCTCTTTTTCTTTCTCTCCTTTACTGAAACAGGTCACTGGAAGGGCTGTAGAGGATGCTGGAGTTGCCAAACACATCTTCTTTTTCCCGCCAGCCCTGCCTCTCACCCCCTTCATGGCGCCATCTGTTGAGGATTTTCTGTAACATCCTCTCCTCCTCTTTCTTCCTCTATAGACAAAGGAAAGGTTTTAGGGGTAATAAATACTATTCTCTATATACTGATCCTTCTTTTACACTTGAAGGGATTCATAGATGATGCTAGAAGGCCTTCCTCTCTCTTAATAGGGTTAGGAAGCGTTGCGTTAAAATGATTTGAGTGTTATCGAATAAACTAGCTTTTGTTATTATTATAGTTTTTACGTTGTAGGAAAAATAGGGAAAATTAAAAAAGAAAAGAAAATGTCTATGCATACATTTTATATATCCACTTTTATTTCACATCATTCCATAGCCAAAAAATCAAAACAAAAAAAAGTGAGGATTCAGTCGATAAATCTAATGGACGGGAAATAGATCATGAAAGAGGATTACCTGCATGACTACCTGATCCTCGCATCGATTTAATGGTGGCCGATAAATCCCATCAAAGTGACCATCCCTCTATCTCGTTTGGGAAGGAATAATAACACCTAGAAACAGTGATCTAGTCTCGCTTATTCGGAACGTCTCGCGCTCTTGGACCTCATACTTATTCGGTCCGCGGCGCCTCAGTTTATGGGCTTAATCCCGCCCTAATCTGACAGCAGGCTTGGGGGCGCCACCGACTCGAAGGGAAATATTCATGCATGACTTAGATCTTGCGTAGTGTCATTGTATTGGGTTATTTATGGTATTATCCTGTTTCATGTGTGTTATCTATGTGTGTGTGTATGTGGGTGTATGTGTACTTATGGTGGTGTTTTAGGGTTTATGTCTTGTTTATGTATGTTTTTTTTTGGTATTTTTGTTGTTGTTGTTGTTGTTGTTGTTGTTGTTGTTGTTGTGTATTGTTTGTTTTCTTCGTTTAGGTTTTTATATTGAAATTTGTCTACTTCTGGGGACGTTTATGATATATTTTTTGTTATTTTTATTGTTACTCATATATTTTTTTTTCTTTCATTCCGGTTGAGTAAGTTTTATTTATAAGTATATATTTTTTGTGATGTTTAAGCTGTTTTTTTTATTTATTTATTTATTTATTTTTTTAACCTCAATTATCCACTCAAGTGTTGTCATCCGGTGAGTCACACTTAATGCCACATCAACGTACATACTTTAATTCCTACATACTTTTTTCCCTCATTTTTTCCTCACACGAACGTTTCCCTTCCATCACATTAGACGTGTAATTATGGACACTTGTTCTATTTTATTTATTGTATTTTCTGACTCAAAACTTCCTTCTGTCTCTCTGTTTGTCAGCCTATTTTTTTTTCCTTATTTTTTTCTGCTTTTTTTTTAGTGGTTTTTTGATCTAGTTGTCAGAGTTTCAATGTGTTTCTTGCGTGTCACTCTTGTCCTCATTATTATTTCTTGCTGTCATTTCCCAGTCTTTGAAGTACACATTTTCCTCTTAAAGTTCTAACATAATTCCTCAAATTTATACACACACACACACACACACACACACACACACACACACACACACACACACACACACACACACACACACACACACACACACACACACACACACACACACACATGAATGTACAAAAAGCAAGCCAGTGCTGAATCTTTCTTTCTTTTTCATTCCACAAGTAAAACAAACAATACATTTCATAAACCTTCCCTTTCACCAACCATCACGAACATGGAAAGAAAGAAAAAAAACAAGAAGAAAAAAAAACTCTTCTTTCTTCCTCTCACAACATTACTTTTGCCTGATTCCCTAAATATTTTCTTGTCCCTCTGTAGCAAAATCATTTAAACTATTATATATACTGACGAACATGAACATTAAAAAAAAACTCAAAAAAAGAAATGTGTTACAATCTTTTCACTCTTGTATATCATCCCAACGAAGGTTACTTAGTCGTTCTATACACACCTGTTATTCCAAACGCTGCAGGTGACGTGTGGGACTTGTGGGAGACGTGTGGTGATTGTAGGGAGTGAGGATGAGGTGTGGGTGAGCCTAATGGCGGGGCTTACGAGCTGGATGAGGTGGAGGACTTTAGTGAGAGTGGGGGAGGGAGAGGAAGGGAGTGCATAAAGGAGAGGAAAGCAAGAGGATGTCACGTGGAAGGGAAGTGTTGGAGGAAGAGCTTGGGTGTTAAAGAAACGTTGAGAGTCCCGGAGAGTCAGGAAAGGGCGGCAAGAGTGTTCAGAAGGAAAGGAAAAACAGCAGAAACTAGTGCAAGAACAACAGTGCTTGGGAGGAGGGAGGAGAGAGAGAGAGAAAGAGAGAGACAAAAATAGAAGAGAGAGGGTGGCAGAACATGAAGGGAAATATGTAGAAGGGAATAAAAGAACAATTTTTTTTTTTTTACCCTTTTAAAAGTGAAATGATTTTGGCCGCAGCACTAAACGTTTGGGAGAGAAAAAAAAAATATATAGAACACCGGAACTTCGGTTATAACCACTTGCAGATTCTTGGTAGAAAGTTTTAGAATCTTAAAGGACTTTCGACACGGAGGCAAAAGGGGGAGGGAAGAAGGAAGAAGTAAGAAGTGAGAGGTAGGGAAGATCAGAAAGGGTGGACGGATATTACATCTTGAGTTGGCGGTGGTAAGATTCCTGTGAAAAATGAGCCTC
>JAPQNM010000037.1:813035-838035 GCA_029783475.1 Metacarcinus magister | reverse complement strand
ACGCCCTGCTGCTCTCACAGACAGGATAACATCAATACAAGTCATGCTAACAAGATTATTCAGCTATTTATATTTTCCTGTTGTGCCAAAATGGGAAACATACGTCAATATTGACAGTTATGTAGTAATTGTTTTCACCTCTGTCTTGTATTTCTCTAATTTATATACATCTATTGGGATACAACTCTATATATGGAATCAGATATTACTTTCATAGTGTTAATAACTTCGATTTTTTTTTCAATAGTATGATAGAAGTTAGGAATGAATAACTTGTGCAATCATAGGTACACTCTAACTTGGTGAAAACACGAACCCATGAACTCACACTAAAGAGACTGATGTTATAGGTAAGGCTTTTCACTGCTACGCCTTACGGAACAAGAGTGTGATTACAGTGAAGGTGAAGAACTCTTGTCAGTAATACAAAGGAATTCCTCATCTTAAGTATTTTACGTTTGCAAAGTTGACACGAAGCTTGTAAATCTCTTTTGACGTCCTCTTGGTGTTTGGCGTGATGGAATGCTTGTGTGTGTGTGTGTGTGTGTGTGTGTGTGTGTGTGTGTGTGTGTGTGTGTGTGTGTGTGTGTGTGTGTGTGTGTGTGTGTGTGCGCGTGTGTGTGTGCGCGTGTGTGTGTGTGCGCGCGTGTGTGTGTTGAAATTTTTATTGTTTGTTCAAGCAATGATTGTGTGTCGTTTTGAATCGTACATGTAAAAGAAAACCTAAAATAATAATAATAATAACCATAACAATGATATGAATAATACAAAATATAGCAATAAGGATAAAAGAAAATAGGGATTATAAAGAGAAAAAATCGATCAGTAACAAGCACTGAACAGGATTCTTTTCATTAGCTCTGGTATCCAAAATACATTGAAGAGAGAGTAATTTGCATTCACACGAGCCCAGGAGAATGTGGTGGCAGTGGGGGGAGGAAGGGAGGGGAGCGAAGGGAGGGAGGGAGGGAGGGAGGGAGGGAGGGAGGGAGGGAGGGAGGGAGGGAGGGAGGGAGGGAGGGAGGGAGGGAGGGAAGGAAATGGGGGAAGGGAAGGGAAGAGAAGAGAAGGGAAGGGAGGGAAAGGTGAAAAGGCAGGGATAGGAGGTAAAAGAAGGAAGGGATGGAGGGAAAAGAAGGAAGGGAAGAGAGACACCCCTCCCCCCTACACACCTGACGTAGGTTTTTTATATTTTTTTCTATATCTTTTACCTATGGCGCCGATAGGCTTCAAGGAGACCTTAGATGGTTGGCCTCCGCCCGTTAGTAGCGCGGGTTAGATTTTTTAAGTGACACCTTGAAACTTTCTTCTTATTGATAGGCTCATGCTGCCAGCGGAAGCTCCTCGCGCATATAACGTTGCAGTGGATGGTGTTATGGCAGCATGTGGCTGATCTTAGGCCACTCGTCGGCAGTATCGAAGAAAAGTGGCCAGTCCGTGCCGGGGCTCGAACGCGGGACCCTGAACTGGAATGCCCGACCACTAGCCACTAGGCCACCGCCTCCCCAAAAAAGGTAAAGTAAACAAGCTGGTTTAGAGTTATTTTCTCCTTTTCTTTTATTTGTAATGTTTTCTTTAAATTTTGTTTACGTTTTTTTTCTGTTTGCTTGGGTTGTATAATTTTTTCGCTCTATTGAAATTCTTATTTTCTTGTTTTGTAATTATTGGGTGTTTATATCAAGCCAATCAGTAATGGCTATGTTTTGTTTTATCCAGCTCCCTTAATCTCTCTCTCTCTCTCTCTCTCTCTCTCTCTCTCTCTCTCTGTCTCTCTGTCTCTCTCTCTCTCTCTTTCTCTTTCTCTTTCTCTTTCTCTCGCTCCGGAATTACCCTCTGTCGATACAACAAGAGATAAAAATAAATCAGTAGAGATAGGAATGGAATAATGATGATAAAGAGAAAGAAAGAAAAAGTAAAATTGGGGGAAGAAAGGAAGGAAGGGTGTTTAAAGAAAAAAGAATAAGAACAAAACTCGATAAAAAGAGAAAATCAAGTGAGAAGCTTAGCATATTATATCCGATGCATTTTTGAATTGTTTTTCCAGAGATTATTGCAAAAAGGTTTTCCATGTGATTTATGAGTTAGTTATGCTCTCTGTCCATTATTTTTTCATAGTGTGTGTGGGTATGAGTGTGTGTGTGTGGGTGTAAGTGTGTGTGGGTGAGTGTGTGTGGGTGCCTATCGCTCTCTCTCTCTCTCTCTCTCCGTCCGCCAAAAATTGCTCATAATATTTCAACCTTTTAGTTATCCGATCTTACGTAAATTCATATCATTAACATTTGCATAACCGCATAATCACACAAGTCTGTTTACCCCTTTATTGGTCTTCACCTTTTGTCGCATTTAACTAATTCTTCCCCACAAAGCTTCCTAATTGAATGATGGAGGTTTTGAAAGACCACATTGTAGACGTGAGGAGCGAGGATAGAACTCTAAGTGGTTAAAAGAAGTGTTATGTTGCAATTATAGATTTAATTCGATGACAAAATAATTATAAACGGAAATTAACCGATCAAAAATAACAGAATCAAAGGAGAATATAGATTTCTGAATACAGAACAAAAATTTATGATGAAAAAAAGGAATTAGAAAGATTGGTAATAGTAAAAATATGAAGGAAAATGCAGAAAAGAGAGTAAATAAGTTAGAGAGAGAGAGAGAGAGAGAGAGAGAGAGAGAGAGAGAGAGAGAGAGAGAGAGAGAGAGAGAGAGAGAGAGAGAGAGAGAGAGAGAGAGAGAGAGAGAGAGCTAGCGCGCATGAGAAAAGCAGAAGAAAAAAACAAGGTTGAGGAAAAGGTTTCTCGCCTCCTTCGCATAACGTGATTAGACTAAAGTTAAGCTCCTTAGCGGTGGTCCAAGTTCAGAAGGTAAAGTAAAAGGAGAAGGAAGGAGAATGTTCCCTGTAGTCCTCCATAAATGGGTCCTGTTGAAAATTTTTGTTGTAAATATTGCAGTTTCAAATTTTCTCAGTAGGTAAAATTTTACTTTCTTTTTTACTTTGAGGGAGAGAGAGAGAGAGAGAGAGAGAGAGAGAGAGAGAGAGAGAGAGAGAGAGAGAGAGAGAGAGAGAGAGAGAGAGAAGAGAGAGAAGAGAGAGATAAAGAAAACATAAATGCATATTCACAAACAACACAGACATACAGACAGATAAATAGACAGCCAGACAGACAGACAGACAGACAGACGTTTACATTCATCCTCTTTAAATTGTTTTCATTTCCTTTTGATGTCGTTTTTTATTGAAGATTTATAGAATTTAATCTGTTGTTGACCTTTTTGTATTTACTCTACACAAAACACACACTTTTATTTTTCTGTCTTAATGAAAACTGAAGCGTAGTTACGTAGTCCTTACCTGTCTATCCTCTTACACTAGAAACAAAAAATAAGGATAATGATGGAAGTGATGGATGCTCTCTGATGATGATGTGAAGGAATTAAAATGTTGTGAAGAAAAAAGTGTGTAATGAAAGTGAAAAAGTTAGAATATGTAAAAAAAAATAAAGAATAAAAATAAAAGACATGTATATAATGAATGAAATAACTTGCGTATGATGAAGGTAGTTAAGTGAAAAATGGAATTAAAATAAAAAGTCTTTGAAGTAATAGAAGTGGAAAAGCTTTATGAATTACGATGAAGTGAATGAAGTTACCAAAAGGGAATGAAATATGGAAATACGATGAAACTAAAAAAAAAAAGGATGAAATGAAAAATAGAATGAAATGAAGTGAAAGTGAATGAAGTGAGGGTATAGAATGAGATGAAAGGCATAGATGGAGGGAAGTGAAGTGATTGAGTGGAGGGAATGAGAGGGAATCCGAAGCCAAGGTCAATCGGAGTCCTGCAGGTGAACATCCAATCAACTAGTTCCGGATTTACCTGGAAACAAACCATCCCTTCTTACCTTTCCATTTTACCTTCCATGTTAACCTTCCAATCATGTTTTCCTTACTTTATTTTCTTCCTTTTTCTCATTTAACCATTATTTTCTTGCTTTTTTAACCCTCATTATTTGTGTTTTTTGTTGTTTTGCTCTATTTTCCTTTGTGTTTCTCTCTCTTTTTCTTTCTTTTCCTTCCCTTTGTCTGGGGTATTCTTGTCTTTCTTTTATCTGCTAACCTTTTATCCATTTCTTCTTCTCTTTCTTTCTCGCTCTTTCGCACCTCGTTCTCTCCTTTCTTCTTAATTTTCTTCTTCCTCCTCCCACATTTCTTTCTTTGCTCCGGTGTCTGACTACCTTCCTTTACACTCTCACCTTCTCTTCTCTTTTCTTTTCTTCTCCTCTATTTGCTACATCTCCTGTCCTCCCTTTCTTCTTCTATTTTCATTACTTCTTTTTGTCATTCTTGCCCCAACTTCTATTCCTCTTTCTACACATTTTTCTTGCTTCTCTATTTTCTTACACTTGTTTCTTCCTTCCTTCAGTCTGTCTTGTCACCAATTCGTATCGTTTTCATGACCATTTATTTTTCATGTTCACACACACACACACACACACACACACACACACACACACACACACACACACACACACACACACACACACACACACACACACACACACACACACACACACACACACACACACACACAGGTAATCCGTGGGGTCATCTGACACTCGTAATGTATTCAAACACAGACTTAATGTTATCCAAAGATGGTGATAGCGAAGCCCTTGGGAATGTGTGGGTAGCCTGGCCTCTTGGGTAACTGTGGTAACTGTGTCCTAAGGGTCTCTGTCTCGTGTGTGTGTGTGTGTGTGTGTGTGTGTGTGTGTGTGTGTTTGTGTTTGTGTTTGTGTGGTTGGGTTATGCTATAAATCCTCTTGATGTTAGAGAACGTAATGGTTTAACCCTCTATCTCTCTCTCTCTCTCTCTCTCTCTCTCTCTCTCTCTCTCTCTCTCTCTCTCTCTCTCTCTCTCTCTCTCTCTCTCTTTCATATCAAACGTAGGAAAACATTCAAAACAAAAGCTTTTCATCACACGAGGTTTCCCTTAATGTTTTTTTTGCTTCGTCTTGTACTTTCTCATTTCCTTCCCACGAGTGAATTTGGTGAATTTTTTTGTTTACCTTCTTTTGACTGCCTCCCAAAACTCGCCTTTTTTTGCCCTGACGGTGGCTCTTAAGGTTGAGTTTTATTCCTTCCTGGAGGAGGAGGAGGAGAAGGAGGAAGAGGAGGAGAAGGAGGAAGAGGAGGAGGAAGAGGACGAGGAGGAGGAGGAAAAAAGGGTGAAGGAGGAGGAAGGTCAGAAGTAAAAGAAAATAGGAAAAAATAATAGTAAGAGGAGGAGGAGGAGGAGGAGGAGGAGGAGGAGGAGGAGGAGGAGGAGGAGGAGGAGGAGGAGGAGGAGGAGGAGGAGGAGGAGGAGGAGGAGGGGGGACAAAATATAAAGAAGAATAACTAAGAGGAAGAAGATGGAATGATGTAGAAAAAAAGAAAAGAAAAATTGGGATTAAAAAACAAAACAAAAAAAAGTAAGGAATAGGTAGGTTAATGCAACTTTTCTTTAGTCTGGATTTGTTTTCTTGTTCTCAGAGGAAATTAAAGAGAAGGGAAAGTATATAAATATTCTTAGGTCGCGGAAACAAGAGTCAGACTAACTTACAAAACTTTGGTGAAGGGATTGTGATGGCGGTGGTGGTGATAGTGGTGGTGGTGGTGATGGTGATGGTGATGGTGATGGTGGTGGTGGTGGTGGTGATGGTGGTGATGGTGATAGGAGAAACCACAAGAGACTCAACTGTTACTTGTCTTCATTTGCTTTTATTCTTTCATTTATTTGTCTTCATCTTGTAAGTTTTCCTTTTCCCTTCTTTCTTATTTTCTTTCTTCATCATTATCTTCATTATATTGTTTTAGTTCTTGTTCTTCTTTTCTTCTTCCTCTTCCTCCTATTGCTCTTTCATGGGGCCTCCAGCTAACTTCACTTCCTTTTCTTCTTCCTCTTTTTCACTTCCACGTATATTTTCTTCAGTTACTCTTTCAACTCTTCCTCCTTCTCCTTTCTCTTCCTTTTCCTTCTTCTTTTTACATTCTCCTCCTCCTCCTCCTCCTCCTCCAGCAGTCGTGAGGGCGTGAAACATCTTTTTTCCCCCAATTTTTGAAGGTTTTGAGTCCGTTTTCAATGGGTTACTGCATTGCTTCTCTTTACTTGGTTTTCTTTCTATATTTTTTCTTTGTTATTGATTTTCATATTGTTTTTGATGATGTTATTTATCTATGTTTTAATATGTGGATGGATATAGTGACTTATGATTAATGTTTGGATAGTTTGCTTAATTCTCTTCCTGTGTTTTTTTTCTTAATGATTTTATGTTGATTCTGGTTTTGTTTGAAATGTTTAGTTTTTTGATCGAGAACTTTAGCATAAAAAGAAAAAAAACTTGGAAATGGTAAAACAAAAGTTAGCTATGAAAAATCAAGAAGAAAAAAACGAATATGCAAATTGAAAATAATGATATAAGAAAACGATTATTAAACATTTATTTGATTTATTGCTGAACGTCTGCATCATTTACTTGACGAATATAAACTTTGATTTAACACCGAGTTAAGCTATCAGTGAGTTTGACAGACTTGGAAAATAAAACAATTCTTTTTCCCCATTTCATTTTGCTTATTTCCATGAATATCTCCAAAACTTTTTACGATATATATTTCCTTTCTGGTTTTTTTATATATTTTCTTCATGTCACAGAGAGAGAAAAGACCCCCCCCCCCCCCCCCACCCCGACCCCCCAAAAAAGTCAGGAGTCTATGAAAGAGGAAAAAAGTTCAATCCGCTCTTCATTTAAGGCATTACCTAAACTTTTACCTTTAATACCGAGAAAGTTTAAGGTTCTCTCACAACTGTAGGCCACGTGGGTCCCTGAAGGAGGCAGAGGAGTGCATTAAGGTCTTCCTCCTCCTCCTCCTCCTCCTCCTCCTCCTCCTCCTCCTCCTCCTCCTCCTCCTCCTCCTCCTCCTCTCTTTGTACCTGTGATGCATCTCAACCTGTGTCCTTTTCTCTTCCATTTTCTCTGATTGGTTGAGTTTTTTCCTTCTATTTTCATTTCTTTACCTTTTTTTTTTTTCGATTGATTTTTTATTTTTGAGTTATTTTTTTTTTATTTGAGTGGAATTTATTTCTTATCGGTACGACGGTGTATTTTATATCGGCAAGGTACAGCGGTGTTTGTTTAGCTTACTTTAACCTTTCTAGAACCTGGTGCTATTTTTCTTCCCTCTCCACTCCTCCTTTCATCCTTCCTTCTCTTTCTTCTTCTCTTCCTTCCTCTTCCCTGTATTTTCAGAGCAGTATTTGTAGTCGGTGATATGGTATCTTTCCACCGACTCACTTGATTTTATTCTTATATATTTTCTCCATTCTTTTTTTCCCTTTATTCTTGATTCTTTAACGTGACCTCTCTTCCATTCCTCTTCTGTTCCCTCTCCTTTACTTTTCCCTCCTATTAGTTTTCGTCCCTCCCTCTCCCTCTCCCTTACACTCTCCCTTACACTCTCCCTTCCCATCTCCCTTTTCTTCATCAATTTCAGGACCGCATTTTTCCCCCATAGTTTATATGAACACATCAATTTAAACCTCTCTATTGACGTAATCTACATTAACCCCAGGTAGGTATTTGCTTTTAATTATAGAGGAGCAGCAGCAGCAGCGGTAAAAAGTTGGGGAAAGGTAATTCGTCAAGGCTGTGGGAACGTTAATCAATCACCCAGTTTCTTACCTGTCTCTCTCCCACGCCAGGTAACTTATGGTTCTTGTGTCAAATGCTTTTAAAGTGTCATTCGTTAGAAGAGATTTTTACGAGCAATTTGTCAACTCTAAGCCTCTTCTTTGCCCATTTCTTCGTGTTCTTTCATGCACTCATCTATTTCTATTACTTTACCTGTCCTACATCTCCCTCGCCTTCTCCTTCTCTTACCTTTGAAGTGGAGGGAATTGTGCTTCTCTCTCCCGCACTGTGCTCCGGGGAAGTTACTTGGATATGAGGCAACTTTGTTATAGATGTAAAGTCGCCAAGTGGGAACGGTTACGATGGAGTTAACTTGGCGATATAGTTATTCCAAGTGTATTAAAGGAGCAGTGTGGAGTTCCTTTGTAGTTGTGGTCCCGGGGTAATATTGTCTTGCAAGTTCTGGTTCCGTAATCCAATATTGTGTGGTGTTGGGTGTGTTATCTGTTTTATGTTAGGAAAGAATGTTAAATTTTTTTTCTTTAAATGTGTCTGCTCAATATTTTCTATATATATATTTTTTTGTTGTGTGTGTTTTCCTGTTAACCTTTCGTGACCTCTTTCCTCTCCCTCTTTCAAATAACGTTTTCCTCTCATCATTCTTCCATTTTCCTCCTCTTCATTGGTTTCCTGATGTTTCCCTGCTATTCAGTTTGTGTTTCCCCTTATTCGTTCCTTTTATTTTACTTCCGTTACTCCAAATTCCCTTCTTTCCTTCTTCTCTTCTATTTCATTATCATCCCAACCTTTATTATCACCATCAGTTCTCTTTGTTTCTCTTCTATTCTCTTTTATCTGCTCTATTCTCTTTCCAATTGTTCTCCTCCTCCTCCTCCTCCTTCTCCTCCTCCTCCATGTGTCTTTCCTCTCACCGACCCATAATATTCTTCAATGGAATGTCACAAGTCTTTATGGGAAGAAACAGCTGACTTGCCTCCGGGGACAATAGATTAGTGTGTGTGTGTGTGTGCGCGCGTGTGCGTGTGTGAGTGAGTGTGTGTGTGACAGACTTCTTTGAGTTAAGAGTGGAATGTAATATAACTTTTCAATGATTGTCCACCATATAATTTTCTTTGTATACTTGAATGGACGTCAAGAGTCATAGGAACAGAATAAGATGGAAAGAAATATGTATAAGCTTCTTTATTTTTTTACCAGACGAACCTGAGATAGGGAATACATATTTATCTACACTATATAGATAAATAGATAGATAACTATATAGATAAATTGATTCTTTGATAGACAAACTAACTGCTTCTCACTTTCTTTCCTCTAATAGACTTGGAAAATATGAATCTATTTACCTTATTTAACTTTCCTCCTTAACGAAACTAAAACTTTAAAGACTTTTACTTTTATAATCATTTAAGAAATAAAACACATCAAGGATAAAGTAAAAAAAAAGATTCACATAATTTTTCCTTAAACTCTCTGATTGCTCAAGGTGATTTTTAACCTTTTAATACTTTTCAATCAGACTCTTTCTATGGAATTAAGGAAGAGAGAAAAAGGAAAGCTGCAGACGAAGCAGAAATACTATTGGTTGGTCAAAAAGACTTCACGGCTGAGAGAGAGAGAGAGAGAGAGAGAGAGAGAGAGAGAGAGAGAGAGAGAGAGAGAGAGAGAGAGAGAGAGAGAGAGAGAGAGAGAGAGAGAGAGAGAGAGAAAGATATGAGGTCAAAGAAAGAGGAAAAAGTTAAATGTGCAAGAAAAACGCATACAAAAGTGATAATTAAAGTGATATTAATAATAATAATAATAATAATAATAATAATAATAATAATAATAATCATAATAACCTAATAAAAACAACCTTACCTTCAACAAAATAATAATAATAATATTAATAATAATAATAATAATAATAATAATAATAATAATAATAATAATGATAAAATAATAATATTCAGGTAAAAATCTGGCTGTAATTAAAATATCATAAACTTTTTAATGGTATTTTTCTTCCCTCTCCACCTCACTCTTCTCATCCTCTTCCACCTCATCTTTCCACGCTTCCACAAGTACAAAGGCCGTCCATCAAACACGTGAAGCGATCAAATGATTCCTTACCACTAACTTGAAAGCACAGACATCAAAGGGAGGATCTAATGATGTAAGTTTACCCAGAAGGCCAAATTATCACGAAATATCACAAAATAGTTTCTTATGCATATATATATTTTTTTATCCTAATTTTTTTGTATGTATTTTATTTGTTTATTGATTTAATTTAATTTTTATTTATTTATATATATTTAGGTATATATATATTTTTTATTTTTTTTATTTATGGATTAACTGATGTATTTTTTTGTTCGGGAAATTATTAAATCTAAGTTAATTTTAAAGACACCAATGTTTGTTTGTTTGTTTGTTTGTTGGCGCGTCGAAGACATTCCCGTTTTATTGAGTGATTAATATAAATAAAAATGCAATTAAGTCTACTAATTGCAAGGATTGGGTGCTTTGATTCTCTCTCTCTCTCTCTCTCTCTCTCTCTCTCTCTCTCTCTCTCTCTCTCTCTCTCTCTCTCTCTCTCTCTCTCTCTCTCTCTCTCCACTGCGCACATCTCTCCTTGTCAGCAAGATATTTTTCCTTATTCATAATCAGGAGCTTACACGAGGAAGGACAGGCCTCGAGAGAGAGAGAGAGAGAGAGAGAGAGAGAGAGAGAGAGAGAGAGAGAGAGAGAGAGAGAGAGAGAGAGAGAGAGAGAGAGAGAGAGAGAGAGAGAGAGAGTGAGTGAGTTCCTCCCCTGAGATTACAATTTGTTTACTAGCTTCACATCCTTCGCAATATTCTCATCGTCATTAAACATCTAAAAAATAATAAATAAATAAAAAAAAAAACTGAACTCGTCTTATTAGATGTAAGTTGTTTTTTTGGTTTTGTATTAATGACTTTATTTATTTATTTTTTGTCAACTTTAAGACCAACGATTTTGTTTATTAGTTCAACTTTTAATGGAAAAAAAAAAACATGACAAAAAATAGATACATATATAAAATGTGTGTGTGTGTGTGTGTGTGTGTGCCTGTGTGTGTGTGTGTGTGTGCATGTGTGTCAGTACCTATAGGCAGTGCATCAAGCTACCCACACAGTTATTTACTTTAGAATAACATTTGGTGTCACACATAGAACTATTTTGGAGTGTGTATGACTGACGGCTTTTGTATATATTAAATCCAGTGAATATTTAACGTCGAAAGGCAGGTGTGTGGGAAGAAGAGAGGGTGAGGAAGGGAAGGAGTGGTGAATGTAGATGAACTGTCAGAATACACGACTACCAACCCCTTCCTGCATGTCTTCTACCCTCAACTCTTTTTCTTTTACGCAATCATACTCTTCTTGTGTTTTCAATAACTTTCATAAGGTTGATTGGAAGGAAATATTGGGATGTTTTTCGTCACGTTTTCTAACACTAAATCAGTAACCATAAGTAAAGGCGTTCTAGGATTGGTTTTGTCTAATTACTGTTGGAGTATTAACGCATAACATAACATTACATAACATAACATAACATTACATAACATAACATAACATAACATAACATAACATAAAGGGTAAAGAGAATCTACCTCTCTCTCTCTCTCTCTCTCTCTCTCTCTCTCTCTCTCTCTCTCTCTCTCTCTCTCTCTCTCTCTCTCTCTCTCTCTCTCTCTCTCTCCACCGCAGACATCCTTCTCTGTCAGCAAGATATTTTTCCTTATACATAATCAGGAGCTCAGCGGAGGGAAGGGCAGGCCTCGCTGGAGAGAGAGAAAGAGAGAGAGAGAGAGAGAGAGAGAGAGAGAGAGAGAGAGAGAGAGAGAGAGAGAGAGAGAGAGAGAGAGAGAGAGAGAGAGAGAGAGAGAGAGAGAGAGAGAGCCTTGCCATATAACTTATAAGGTATCAGAGTTTTATTGAAGTCTGTTTAAAATGATCACTTGTCAGTCTTTTGATCCGAGATTACTGTGATTATTACCTCAAAATATAATAAAAAAAAACTTGGGTGATATTAAGAAACAATAAGTTCTTAGAAATTTAATCTTGTTGATTATTTCCACGGAAAAACAACAGCGTTAGAGTGACGGATTGATTAATTTAATTAGAGGCGTTCAAATTACAAGGTCATTTGGTGGAGTGTGAGGGAAGGAGAGGGAGTAGAGGGGAGTGGAGTGGAGTGGAGTGGAGGGGAGTGGAGTCAGGAGTACCAACACTTAAAATTACCTTTGTACTACTGTTACTTAACTTACTCACATTAATTAGAAAACAGTTCCTTGTATAACAGTTTTCATTATTGTGCAAAAGTTGTTTGTTAAATGAAACTCTTGAAATGAAGTGTTAGCTTTTTTGTTACTTTAGTGTGAAGTGAAACGAAGTGAAGTGAAGTGGTGTTGGGTGTTTTCTTTCCCTTAATCACATTCTTCCTGATGTATTCGCGTCTCATCACCTCGACACATCTCATTTGCCGGAAATCAAATTATTTCACGATTGCATTGGTGGATAAGTGGATTTTCCGTTTTCTTCGCTCCATTTTCTTCGTCATACCTTCTGTACAAGACTTGAGGTGAAAGTGTTTTGGAAGTGTTGCCAACAGTGTGAGGCGCCATTTTGAATCACGAGATACATATAATTTACCGATAGTTCATATATATATATATATATATATATATATATATATATATATATATATATATATATATACACACACACACAATAGTCTTTATGGATCAATGCATAATGATTATATTCAAGTCACTCTGCTAGAATGTCCGGCAGCAAAATCTTCCTTGTATTTCTCTTCACAAACTGTTGAACTTCCTCCTTTGGTTCAATGGTAAAGTTTCTATGAACATACATCATTATCAACGAAGATAATCGGTTGGTTGACATTGTTGACCTCAAGTAAGTTTTCACAAGTCTCAGTCTACTGATACTGGATCTAAATTGGATTAAAATCTATACGAAAAATGTGTTGTTTATATGCAGGTGTATTCTGGTGGAGATGTAAACTTTTACCAATGTAGATATTATAGGACTCAGTAGCAATAAAATTAAGTTTTAACTTTTTTTGGTGACCCCGACTGTTGGGGCGGGAGGCACGTACCCCCTGCCCCCCGCCCCTACGGTAAATCCGGTACTGGACAGAGTAAGTACTGTAGGTTAGGTTAGGTAGTTAGATTGTCCTGTGACTCCATATCGTGTACGTGTTGGGTATGCATGGGTGTTTATATCCTTTGGTTATTGCAGCGGCACATGCATTCCAACTAGGTGGGAATGGTAGGTGGGAATGGTAGGTGGCAGCAGGTGGTAAATGGGTCTGGCTGTGATGGTGGTGGTGGCAAATGTTTACCTTCACTTCAGGTAGAACACAATGGACGCATATGTTGGAGTGGCCTTGACAATGATGTATGTAAATGTGAGAACAAATATCGGTTGATGGGTGTGACATGGAAATGCGTTTAGTTAGTTAGTCACTTAACCTCTTCACTACAATGCACTTACTGTTTATCTAGGTTGAGGTTAGATTAGGTTAGAATGTTATTAGATTAGGTTAGTTTAGGTTAGAATATAGTTAGATTAGGTTAGGTGAGGTTAGGTTAGAATATAGTTAGATTAGTAGCTGAAGAGGTGAATTTCTACGTGGTAGATGGGTTAGGTTAGGGTTCAGTTAGATTAATGAACACCACCACCCCTACCCACCTCACTCTGACAGTCAGTTGGAGGTGGGTTTCCCCATTAAGGGAGTCAGCCATTCAGGGAGCAACCTTTGGAAGTCATAAATCTAAACTGTAACATAACGCAGCCAATATAACAAGAAGGGAAATCCATCCAGTGTTAAAGCCGAGTCGTAAAATCCTGGAAATATAACCTACTTCTACACTAAATTTTTAATCCGTTTGCAGTAGTAATGCCTCTGCGTGATCTGTAATTCCATATTGTGTTTTTTATATTACCAAACCCTCTCATTTTACAGGGTGGTCATGCCTAAACCCCCCCAAAACACACACACACACACACACACACACACACACACACACACACACACACACACACACACACACACACACACACACACACACACACACACACACACTCAAGAACGAAACTCAGCCATTGCACAAGGTAAGGTCGGAGGTGTTGTAACTTACTGATCCTCACGTTTAACTGAATGCAAGTCGTTAGTCGGTGAAAACATGCTGGACTGAGTACCCGATTAGGCTTGTTAATGCGGTGATTGGATGCGGATTGACTCATCTGTTTAATTTATTCCGTTCCTGCCGCTATCACCACGTGTACTGCACATGTTGGCGAATTTTGGAGATTAATTACCAGAGAGAGAGAGAGAGAGAGAGAGAGAGAGAGAGAGAGAGAGAGAGAGAGAGAGAGAGAGAGAGAGAGAGAGAGAGAGAGAGAGAGAGTCACTAAGTTCCCGTTGTTGTACATGGAAGCTTTAATCTGCTAATGTAGGGTAAGGGAGAGAGGGAGGGGAAGGGGGGTTAGAGGGGATGCAGCAAGCCACCCTTTTCCCTTTTCAAATGTACATCAGTATCATTGTCTGTATTTCTTGTTATATTTTCCTGAATATATGCAGTTATTTTAGTTTTTTTTTTCTTTTCTTCCTGGGAATGGGCGCCTCACGGGTGGTTGACCGCTATAAAGGTTGTCATTCTACTACATTATGGTCACCTCGCCCTCCTCTTCGCCCCCCTCCCCCCGCCCCCCCCAGGCTGCAACGCCCTTCATTTGTATGTATGGTGAAGGGAAAAAAATGAACTCATGTCTCGTTAAATATTGTGGGTTATAAAAAAAAATGTTTCTTCACTCCTGTGATATTTTTTTGAAGCGATATTTTAGTTTTTTATGGTTTTTACAACATCCTTTTGCCATACATGCGAGCTTGTATGCATGTAACACACACACACACACACACACACACACACACACACACACACACACACACACACACACACACACACACACACACACACAGTATACAAACTGCTAAATGGAATGGATAAAACAGATAAGAATATACTATCAAGGGAAGAAGCTGCTTACACAAGAGGCCACAAGAGGAAATTAAAAAAGGGAAGATGCTTGAGTAACACAAAGAAATATAGCTTTCCACATAGAAGTATAAACGCATGGAACAGTTTGAAAGAAGTTATTGAAGTGAATAGTGTGCACAAACTGAAAGAAAAATTGGATCAATGTAGATACGGAGACAGGACCACACGAGTCTAGCTCAGGCCCTGTATACTACAACTAGGTAAATACAACTAGGTAAATACACACACACACACACACACACACACACACACACACACACACACACACACACACACACACACACACACACACACACACACACACACACACACACATCGATACATATATATATTATAAACATAATGAAAAAATTATGTGACAAGGGATGCGGATGCTGTGTGGGCGGATGTTGTGGGTGTAGGAGGAGGACATAATGTTTGAGTACTTGACAAACATGAAAGAGGTTGAAAGGGATTGAATATACATAGATAGCATGAAGCACTACAAGATATATTCAACCATAGATTTTCCTGGTAGGATTCTGTAGCTAAAACTGTTTAGGCTTCCAATATGAATGGGAAACTTGGTTAAACATATCACATCTGCTACAATACTGAACACAAACTCCAATGCAGTAACTATAGCAACACACATACACAGACAGACATACAGACACAGACATATGTTATACCCAAAGCAACATAACACAGCCTTTGCTTCAACATCGAAAGTGACAAGTGAACAGGAACGGACTAGAATATGACCTAAATCAGTCACTTCCACCTGTATCACTCCTGTTTTTGGTGTTGCGTTCGTTGTGTGATGTTGTGCTATGATGGGGAGAGGGATTTCATAGCAATCTGGACACCACAACCTCGTTATATTTCACTGGTGGCGCGTAGAGTGAGAAATAACTTACAGGATCGCGAGAGAATTTATGGAGCGATATACAGGGCGAGAAATAATTTATAGTCGTGGCATAGAGAGATAATTTGTAGGTGACGTGTATAGAAGAGAGAGAGAGAGAGAGAGAGAGAGAGAGAGAGAGAGAGAGAGAGAGAGAGAGAGAGAGAGAGAGAGAGAGAGAGAGAGAGAGAGAGAGAGAGAGAGAGCAAAGAGGTGTAAGGGTCAGAGGCCGTGAAAAAAAAGTAAAGAGATAAGAAAGATAAAAGAGGTAACAAAAGGTGGAAGTTCTAAAAAAAAAAATATATATATATAGAAAAAAGGAAAGAAAACGATGGTGATGTTAGAAATAAAGAAGAAAGGAAAGGCAAGGAAAGGCACAGAAGACTTTAAAGGTGATGAGGCAAGTGAAAAAAAAAAAATGCATTATAGCAGAAAAAAAATAAGGTGAATCATATTTCACATTAAAGTTTAAGCACCTCTAAAATTTCGTCTTAATTCTGACGGAGGTAAAAAAAAAGCCTTAGATGAAGTTGACTAACGGGAAATTTAACCCAGAAATAAAACTTCTACCTCACTCCTACTTCAAAGACTATTTGATAACATGTAATCTAGGGACGAGCTGGCAAAATGGACACGTGTGCAAGATGTTTTCTACGTACCAAGCTTCATTACCCAACTTTTTTACGAACAATCTCAGAAATTTAAGATTAATATCACAATTTTTCCTGTCAATCATAAAAATGAAAAAGGGACTTAAACGATACTGTCACTGGCACTAATGATGACGCTTAATGGTTGTCATTATTTAATAGTGGTGATTGGAAGGTAACAAGGCAAATGTGTCAATAGTTTGATGTGTTAATGGGTTGAAGGGGAAAGTTTGCAGTGGAGTGAAGGGAACTGAGGTGTTAAAGTGTATTGGAGGAAGAGTAAGGAGGAGAAACACATGAAATACTGATCACTGAACGGAATTGGCTGCAGTCACATTTGTCTTTCATGGATGATTCTCTCTCTCTCGCTCTCTCTCTCTCTCTCTCTCTCTCTCTCTCTCTCTCTCTCTCTCTCTCTCTCTCTCTCTCTCTCTCTCTCTCTCTCTCTCTCTCTCTCTCACTAACTACGCCATCACCACCACAAATAACAACTACAGCAACTAAATATAAACAGACGTCACAATCCATACATTATTTTTGCAGTTCATTATCTAATACATTGTGAATCCATTGCATTTATAGGGAAATACACCGTCCAAATAAAATTAACACCCACCATACACGCAATAATGCATAATTTTCGAGGATTAACGTTGAAAAAATGTATAGAAATTGGATTAGAATGGTTTTTTTATATAAATTTGGTCTATTTTTAATGTATTCTTTGTTGAGAGAGAGAGAGAGAGAGAGAGAGAGAGAGAGAGAGAGAGAGAGAGAGAGAGAGAGAGAGAGAGAGAGAGAGAGAGAGAGAGAGAGAGAGAGAAAGAAAGAAAGGGGATAAGGTGTAACTACCCACGACAAAAGCTATAATGAGGGGCCGGCAGGTGATCAATTGCCTCATTAAGGCACCTTCTCATGTTACCTTCATCTTTGTTCAGGTGATGAGGAGACCTGACCTTACCTGTCCTTACCTGGCCGAGGTAGATAAAGGCGAGGAAAATTGATGCTAGGTGTGTGTTAGTGTGTGTGTGTGTGTGTGTGTGTGTGTGTGTGTGTGTGTGTGTGTGTGTGTGTGTGTGTGTGTGTGTGTTATGGGGTGTATATGTCATGTGATGATATGGGGTGTACCTGTGTTGTGTTTGTGTGCAGGACGCGTTGTGTGTAAACATTGCGTATGGCTGTGTGTGTGTGTTTGTTTGTGTTTGGCTAGTTGCAATGCGGTGGTGTTTGGTACTATTTTCTGTTTTATTTTGTTTTTTTTGTGTTTTATATGTTTGTGTGTTACTGACTCGTTCCTCATTGTTCTGGCACACACACACACACACACACACACACACACACACACACACACACACACACACACACACACACACACACACACACACACACACACACACACACACACACCCATATACAATACTTTTATGTGTGTTCTGTTTGTTGACCTGTATGTGCGTGTTTGTATGTTTGTATGTTTGTATGTATGAATTCAAGTTTTACACAATTACTGACACCAAAATCACAGATACATGATAATGAGATAGTAATTATTAAAACTAATTAGGACATACTTTCAATACATGTTTTGGTAAAGCTTTTAATTTGATTTATATAGTGATACAATGTTACAGTTTTGTTATGCATTAATTGGTGTTACATGCATTGTGTATCACTATTGCATGCAGAGTGAATGATTACTTGTATGTGTATTCATTATTATTAGTAGTATTTTTGTTTTATTCATGTGTAAATTTTATATCTTTTATATATAAGTTATTTTTTTTTTTTATGTTTATTTTCAGCTTTATTTTTGTTATGAATGTCTAAATAGTTTTAAGCACTTTTGGTTTTTATACACTACACCATTTGTTATCGAGGACAAATGTGTAACAGGCTGGCTATTTCCACGCCTACCAATAATTTGTCTATATTCTAATAAAGGGCAATGTTTGTATTTTAGCACCGTCAGCTTAGAGTTATTTTGTGTATTGACATTTCGCAAACGTTGATGGAAACATTAATTATTTTGTGTTTGGTCTTGGAGTGAATTCCATGACTCGTAAATTGTAATGGAATGAAGTAAAAGCATTTGAATTTTTATATATTTCACGATATATATGAGTGGAGAAGGTTGTGGAATCATAGTCAATTGCACCATTTACAATATTTATAAACAGTAAGGTAAAGTTATACAATTAACACACGTATCGAAAAAAATATGTTTGTATTGTATCAAAAGCGAAATGGATTATATTATTACAGCATGTCATTGAATTTCACTTTACGTTTTTTGTTTTCATTAGTTTCCAGACTAAGTTATGTTCATTGACTGCTTTAAGTTATCTCCAAGTATTTTCTTTCTTTTTTAATCTTCCACGTCAGAAATAAGAGAGCCTTAAGTCTGCCTTCGTCGTCTTCGATACCCTAAGTTTCAGAAACCGTGTGCCATTTTATGAAAGCTAGCGAAACATTCCGAGAAAATAAGATCGGCGCAATTTTCCGGTTGAAATCTTAAGACGAAGTTAAAATTAGACTCCTCTCCGCCTTTACCCAAAGTTTCCACCTGAGAATATTTTCCATTCATTTTATTTTGCAAGTGAGTGAAACGAGACAAGCTACTACAAAATAAACTCATCCGAATTACTATTTTAAAGTATTTTTTCTCTAAGTAATTTTTTCAATGGGTTACATAAGGTCGATTAATAGAGTTACACGCCAAACTATATGTACCAGATTTTCAGTAATTGGAACAGAGGTAAAATTTATCATTGGTGTTTAAATTATGGGAAAGTTTATGGCAATTCTCGTTTTCTATGAATTTGTAGGGACGACAACGCACTTTAGCAACGCACTTCATTATGTATTGGAGAGAGAGAGAGAGAGAGAGAGAGAGAGAGAGAGAGAGAGAGAGAGAGAGAGAGAGAGAGAGAGAGAGAGAGAGAGAGAGAGAGAGAGAGAGAGAGAGAGAGAGTTACAAGTATCGTTAATTAGTAAAATGAACTCTCTCTCACACACACACACAAACACACACACGCACACACACACACACACGCACACACACACACACACACACACACACACACACACACACACACACACACACACACACACACACACACACACACACACACACACACACACACAATTAGAGAGAGAGAAAAACAAAATAAAAGAAGAGAGTAGGCAGACAGGTAGGCCGTGGCAGGATACATTATTTCTTTGGAGTGGCAGCTTTGTGTGGGTGTGTAAAGTAGTGGAAGACAGGCAGAACGCATCCCTGGGGAACCACAACTAATGATATTTGTTGTTTTGTGAGAGGAAAAACGGTGTGTGAAATATTGGAAAGAATCATCCCTGTAGCTTTTTTTACCAGAGAGAGAGAGAGAGAGAGAGAGAGGGAGAGGGAGAGGGAGAGGGAGAGGGAGAGGGGGAGAGGGGGAGATAAACAGCTTTCAAGACACAGACAGAGTGAAACTTTACTATCAAGACAGATAGACGAACAAAACACACACTGAGACACAAAAATAAAAATACAAAAACCCAAACCAAACCCCAGAGAAGTGAGTGAGTGACAGCCACACGCACACACGCACACACACACACGCACACACACACAAAATCAAATAAACTAAAAATAAGATGAAAAAAACCCACACAAAAAATATAACTTTACTCTCTTACGAAGTGAATTTAAGCTGTGGACTCTAGACGTTGGGTTCACTCGTATCACTCAGTGGGACTGCAAACTGAGGTCTACTTTGGGTGCTACAGGGACTTGAAACTACGGTCCTGCTTGGTGGGGGGGGGGCGAGACTAACTAACTATACGGACCTGAAACTGGGGTCATGGGGGAGGCACAAAGCAGGGGTCTTGAGGTCTCTCTCTCTGTGTACTGGAATGACTACTAAAGAGAGACGTACAGCCAGGAAGTAAGCCCCAGGAAGCCAGTACTTGCTCCGGAGGCGAGTTAAGGGACGTAATATTAATCCCATTTGTTTGTGGTGTCGTAATTAAAGAGAAGAGAAGGTCGTAGGGTACAGGTTAAACACGTGAGGATCCGGGGAAAGGTGCGGGGAGGTGATAGGAAGGGTTGAGGTGTGTTTAAAGGGAGGATGTGGGTTAGTGTGGTGGTGTAGTTTGCGTGCTGGTGTGTGTGTGTGTGTGTGTGTGTGTGTGATTAAAATGAGACACAATCATTATAGACTCGTGTGGTGTTTAAAAAGGGTCGAATTGTACCTAAAATTCGAGTTATGATTATTATATTTTCTATTAACATTTGGGTTTGGTTTGTGAACTGATTGACTGGGGAAAAATATTATCAATACATATATATTTTAAATCCCTTATATGTTCAGTTACTTATAATATATTTTTCGGAGTGGAATTAATGATGGGAGAAAAAAACGGTTGGTTACGTCATGGCTGTAATGGAGTGGTGGCGGAGGAAGGAAGGAAGGAAGAAGGAAGGAAGGAAGGAAGGAAGGAAGGAAGGAAGGAAGGAAGGAAGGAAGGAAGGAAGGAGGAAGGAAGGAAGGAAGGAAGGAAGGAAGGAAGGAAGGAAGGAAGGAAGGAAGGAAGGAAGGAAGGAAGAAGGAAGGAAGGAAGGAAGGAAGGAAGGAAGGAAGGAAGAAAGAAGGAAGGAAGGAAAAAGGAAGAGGTAGTAAGGAGAGCCGTGAGTTTGTGGCTTAAGTCTTGAGTGTGTTTTTCGAAGATTGGGTAAAGAAAGGCATCCTATTTTTCAAGATTTAGAAGGAGTTGATACTTTCCCTGAGGATTAGGAAGGCGAGATTGTGTATCCTTTTTTCTTATTGAGTTAAGCAGAGACAGTTTCATTTATTTTCTCTTGGTATATTTACTTTTATTATGGATTAAGAAACGAATACGTATTGGTAAAAGATTAGGAAAGGGAGGGAAAAAAAGGAAGGAAAAAAGAAAGGCGTTGATATTAAGGGGAGACTTTGGTATGAAAAATTGTTCTCAATATGTTGTTTGTTAAGGGAATTGGTCTCGTTATCCTGTCACACATACACGTTCTCTACACGTTGGAATAGTGTGATCTAAGGTATCGTGTCCTTATCCCTTACTCTGTTTTCCACTTTATTAAACTTTCTCCCTTACTTCCTATACTCTCCTCCATCTCCTTTCCTTCCCTTTTCCGTCCCCTTCCTTTTTTTCTTCATTGTTTCCTTGTTTCCTCCCCTTCTTGTCCTCTCTCTCTTCCTGCCCTTCCTCTCCCTTTCCCTCTCCTGTACACCAATTTAAAGTATACAGATTAACTCTTTTTTTATGTATCAATAGATGGGAAGATGTTTAGGTTAGAGTGATTAGCCTTGTTTTTTTTCGTATTTTTACTGCAGATATAATTGTGTGTGAATAAGTTTTGATTTTTTTGTGTGTGTATATTTGTACTTAAGGCAGTTTGGTAAATTAGGAAGCTTTGTTTGTATGTGTCTTGCCTTTGTTTGGGTGATTAGGTAAATGGAGATCACACACACACACACACACACACACACACACACACACACACACACACACACACACACACACACACACACACACACACACACACACACACACACACACACACACACCCACCAATTTATCATCAATCAAACACGTCAAACAGATAATTGAATATAAAAATACATTCTAGCCATTAATCTCGTTTTGGGGTCAATTCCTTATCAATCTATTTTGGATTAATTTGTGTCTCTCTCTAGTCAGTGGATTATGCGTGACCTGCTTTTGAATTAGGACGAAAAAAAAGATTGGTCACATTCTTTCACCTAGTTCAATAGCTCACTAGAAGTTAATGTTTACTTACAAATGATCAAAGGCCTTATGTTCAATTCATGTTCTCTCTCTCTCTCTCTCTCTCTCTCTCTCTCTCTCTCTCTCTCTCTCTCTCTCTCTCTCTCTCTCTCTCTCTCTCTTTCTTTCTTTCTCTTTCTGTGTCCGTTTTAGGTTAGGTTCAGAATATATACAAGTTTCCTGTGTGGTGGAAGGACAATCATACTTGGAAATGTGTTAATTATAGATTCAAAAGATTACGCAGAGTATTTGAAGTTTTATTGATTTGTTATCGATTCTCAGTCACCAACGATTCTCAGGTAAATTAGGTAAACAGGTGTGCAGTCCATAATTAATGTATTGGTATTTGACTCCTTCCTTATCAAATTGACTCGTGGTTTTCCCCTATATCAGGTGTATGGTGGTGGGAAATGTGAATGGAGTGAGTGTAGCGTGAGTCCCAAATTACACTCTGCACACTAGCATTTTATCCTTTTAAATCATCAACTCTGTAATTTGGTCAGAGTGAAATGGTAATCGAATTCACGGCAACATTGAGTCAGGTATTGTGGCTGATAATTACAGTGTGTGACAGGTGATGTTGGGGGGAGGGAAAGGACAGGAATGAGATACTGTACATGTACTAATTATGTACTATTATTATTACTATTATTATTATTATTATTATTATTAATCACCATCATTGTAATTGTTTTTTTATGGATTTGGTAATATTTTCTTTTGGAATGCTGTTACGATTACAAAAAACAACTGATGTAATAATAATAATAATAGTAATAATCATACTATTACTACTTCTACTATTACTACTGCTACTACTACTACTACTACTACTACTACTACTACTACTACTACTACTACTACTACTACTACTACTACTACTACTACTACTACTACTACTTCTACTACTACTACTACTACTACTACTACTAATAGTAATAACATTGATAATAACCACCACCATCACTGCCATCACCACTACCATTGTCACCACATCTCCATATATTCTGTCACCAGCAAACACTAATAGAAAGCGCATTAGGAGCCTTGGTAGGGATGCAGATTAGTACTTGAGGAGGTCATTGCATTAGCTGTATTGCTGCAATGTTCAGAGGAAACGTGGAATTACAAGTACGTGATTATAATTAAGTTGTAAATGGAATTACCACCGTGCCAATGTCTGTATGTGTGTGAATGTGTTTGTATGTATGTTGCTCTGTCTGTCTGTTTCTCTCTCTCTCTCTCTCTCTCTCTCTCTCTCTCTCTCTCTCTCTCTCTCTCTCTCTCTCTCTCTCTCTCTCTCTCTCTCTCTCTCTCTCTCTCTCTCTCTCTCACCCTGTTGCTGGTGTCGTGCTGTCCTTTCCACACGCTTCGAATCTTGACACCGGGTTGTTATGCGTGTCTGAATAATGGAGATGATGTGTAATATTTGATGAGAGAAAGAGAGAGAGAGAGAGAGAGAGAGAGAGAGAGAGAGAGAGAGAGAGAGAGAGAGAGAGAGAGAGAGAGAGAGAGAGAGAGAGAGAGAGTGAATAATGAATAACTCAGCAAATAGTGATTGACAACTTTAAAAAACGAGGTATAAACAACTGAAGTAAACAAACAGAGACAGACAGGCAAACAGATAGAAACAGAGACATGCATACAGACAGACAGACAGACAGACATAATAAGAACCAGGTAGGTGACATATATAACACATTATCAATATTTTTTTTTCATTGCAGAAATAATGTACAGTTTTTTGCAACATAACGATCGATTTTACATATAGTGGAGTGAAGATAGAGAGAGAAAAGTGAGGAGTTAGAGGGAAGGAAGGAGGGAGGGAGGAGGAAGAGAGAGAGGGAGAAAGGGAAGGAAATGGAGGGGCATACCTATCGTTTACCTATTATTACTGGAAAGGGGAGGAGGAGAAAGGGGGATTGAGAAAAAAAGTATAAAAAAAAAACTTGCAATTGCGAATAAGTAAACGCTAGGTGCAAGGAGAGAAAAGAAAAACAAAATATTAATGTGTTTCAGCCTTTTGGGTATTGCGTTTCTGCCTCGGGTGTTTACTATGAATTATCCAAGTGAGAGGTTTTAATGCCAAGGTAATGTAGAAATGGAGCTTGTTTTTTCCCTTCTATTTATAGCTTATGTTTGAAGTTCAGGAAAGGGAGAGAGGGAGAGAGAGAGAAGGTGGGTGTCGTGTGTATAATTGAAGTGTGTTTTTTGGGGTGGTATTTGAGAGAGAGAGAGAGAGAGAGAGAGAGAGAGAGAGAGAGAGAGAGAGAGAGGAGAGAGAGGGAGAGAGGGAGAGAGAGTATTGTTCCTTATCTACGTGTAAGTGCCGTAGCTTTCCCATTAACCTCTGTGTGTGTGTGTGTGTGTGTGTGTGTGTGTGTGTGTGTGTGTGTGTGTGTGTGTGTGTGTGTGTGTTTCCTTGCAGACGATAACAGTAGTAATGTTTTATGCATCATTTGCGTTGCGTGTAAGTAAGTAATTGCACGCAACTTACGAGGCTTGTTTTGTTTTGTTTTGCTGTGCTTGTTTTCTCTGCAGATTTTCTTTCCCTTGAAGTAGAAAACCCGTAAACTACACAGCAGAGAAGTTTAAAGTTGGCATTACGTAAAAATGGTACGACCTTGCAAAGAGAAAGAAAGAACGAAAAGTCGATTCTTTCCCCCGGCTTTTATTCACGCCAAAAATATGCACTAAATTTACCTCCCAACTAAATCCTCTTCCCTCTGACGCGAGTGCAAGGAATATATGCCCTTGAAACATTAAAAAAAAGCCTAAATCCAAGGAAAAAAAAGTCAGAATAAATAGAGGAATAAAGTAAGATCACATATTCTCTTTCACATCGTCTCATCCACCG
>JAPQNM010000037.1:805535-808035 GCA_029783475.1 Metacarcinus magister | reverse complement strand
CACACACACACACACACACACACACACACACACTGGATTGAAATGCGGCAGGACTGTATAGAGTTGAGGTTCCTTGATTAAATTTTCACCCAGCTCAATATTGTGTAGGAGAATTATAAATATCACTACTGTTGCATCTCATATTATTTATTTTTATCAACATATATTCTAACATTCTTGATATATTTTTTTTTCCCGTCTATTCTCGTCACAACTAAAAATACAAAACTAAAACAAAAAAAGATCTGGTTCATCACCCATTCATGTTTTTTTTTACCACTTTTTTCTATTCCACTCCGTTACGTTATGTGTATTCTCAGGTTAATTTGATTTACCAGGAAGCCGGGATGAGGCCCTTTGTGTGTGTGTGTGTGTGTGTGTGTGTGTGTGTGTGTGTGTGTGTGTGTGTGTGTGTGTGTGTGTGTCTGTTTGTGTGTGTGTGGTAGGTATATGTAATGTATTTCTCCTTTTTCCTTTTTCCTCTTTATTGTGTTTCTTTCTCCTTCTTTTCCCTTTCTGCAGTGCTCTCCGCCACTCTTGCTTCCTATCGTAACTTACACTTCTCCTTCTTTATCACGCCATCTCTGCCTCTTCCATTTATTCTGTCCGTGGTCATCTTCCTCGCTTCTTCCCACCTTTTTTTTTCTGTATCGATGCACTTAGTCATAACACGATATTTATTTATTCATCTTTCTGTCTGTCTGTCTGTTTGTATCTGCTTTCTACTTGTCTATTTTTTTTTATCTACACACACACACACACACACACACACACACACACACACACACACACACACACACACACACACACACACACACACACACACACACACACACACACACACACACACACACACACACACACACACATAGACAGACCTAACTCAAGCACCGTGCAGGAAAATTATGTCTGTTGAATTTATTATTATCTCTGCAACTCTATGTAATTTGCAAAAAAAAATAAAAAAATGAATAAAGAACACGATCACACAACGAGGAATTTTTTTTAATTTTTTTTTATAACTCAGTATTTGTTTTTGTTTTGTAATTTAGTAAGAAGTCCGTGTGTGACCTTTTACATTTTTATTCGACGCCTAATTGCAGGTCTTATCTGGAACAAAGTGCTGGAGGAAGTGTCATTACATCCACAATTTTCTACATAACTCACACTCATACACTTCTCTAACATGGCAGCGAGTATGTGTTAAATATGTGTAACTAACTCTCTGTTGCTGTACTTTATCACGTACTAGTATACAACACACAACAGGAACAGCAACACCAGAGAAGTATATGTGGTATCTATACACGTCTCTATATTTTCCTCTAAACACATCTTCTGCATATTTTTACATAATTCTCTGTTGTTCTGTCACCTACACAAAGCGGCAGGATTTCGGGGGCAGTCTTCGCATTTCTGTCTCTGAGCGTATCTTTAAACATTATTTCGGGTCGCCTATTTTCCTCTCGTCTCACTCAAGGCTTCACGGTGCCCGGCTGTCACCTCCACTGCCACTCACTGACAGCACACGAATTCTTGCCCTTCACGCCCAGAATCCTTAGCAAACATCGAATTTTGCTCTTATGTTTGTGTTTGTGTGGGTGTGTGTGTGAGAGAGAGAGAGAGGGTGGGTGTGTGTGTGGGTGGGTGTGTGTCCAGGAATTTTTTTACGTTCCTCTTTTCCCTCTTGACGTTGCAAATGAAGCGTTCAACAGCGAGTTATAATACACATTCTCGTTTTCCCTGTCACGTAAATGCGCTGAATAAACTTTCCCCTTTGTTTAGACGCACGCAGCGGAAACACAACTAAATATTCACAGGATAAGAAAATAACGAATACAATAAATAAGAGCGTCACACCCACACGGGCGGTCAAGTCAGCCTTCATTAACCACAAACAATTAACTTAAAACCTTCCAACAATCCACACAAAAACAACACACACACAAAGATGCCGGGGAACGTAGAATTTATATGCTGATTCAATTTTCAACTCATCAAACTTTAACATGAGGCCAAAAGGGGAAGGCTCTTTACCTGCTATGAATATCTTGGTGACTTAGCGCTAAGGTTCATTTATATAGTAAAGGCTGTGAACAAAAGACCTTGACTGCCGCAGCCTTTCCTCTGCATAAATCAATCACTTGCCACCAAAGAGAGAGAGAAAGTGTGAGAGAAAATGAGAGAGAGAGAAAATCACCCATGTCTTCCTCGCAGCACGATATCACAACAAACAAGTGTGTAGAGACAGACAGACGTGTAAGGAAAGAGATTATGCAGTAAGACTCAAGATTTGCAAGATTGTGAAGAAAACGTGATATGAAAACAAAATATTCCCGGGAACGAATAATAGGATAAATTTTCTTTTGTTTGGTGGACTATATATAAGACAAAAAATAAGGTCAAGGAAAATAAAGATGTTAAGATATATAATTGTTGTTCTTTAAAAAAAATTATGAGACGGAAACGTAAACAGAATAAGATCGTAATTTGAAGGTAA
>JAPQNM010000037.1:790535-800535 GCA_029783475.1 Metacarcinus magister | reverse complement strand
AAAAATTTATGGCCTATAATATAATAAACATATCTACGAACAGCGCGAGGTGGGAGGTGGAGGGATAAGGGGGGTGAGGGAGGGAGGGAGGGAGGAAAGGGTAGGAAAAGGGTACTAGTATATATGGAAGAGTGGAGTGCATGTCAATGAAATGGAGAATATAAAGCTTTTGAAGAGAGGTAGTATTAGAGAGGCGGAAATTAAACTTATTGCTGGATATGGATATGGAGTGTATTGAAAAATGAAATGAAATGAATACTCCAGTAAAAAATAATTAAAAGGATGTTGTTGATCCCAGTAACGGATATTTTGGTAAAGTGGCTGTTTGGTTTAAAAAAAAATTGTTATATAAAAAAAAGTTGAAATATAGTATGATAATGGTTATTTTTTCTTCCCATCGTAGTGTAAAGTTATGCAGATTTATTATTTTTGTTTTACTTTTCTCACTTAAATCAACGCATGGAAAAATAAAGTATGGTAATATGCGAAATTCAAGTAGACTGTTAGGGAAGGAAAGGAAACAAATTTTTTTCATTTAATTTTTTTTGTGTGTTTATTAGATAACTTTTCCCATCTTACTCTTTATTTACTTTCATCATAGACGGAATGTGAAGGTTTCTTTTTTATTTCATCATTCGTGTTATAAACTTGACTTGTAATTGTAACGATTAGTTGTACTTGTTTAATTGTAACTAGTAATTTGTGGAGTAATATATATGTGTGTGGACTAATAGAATCTCTCTCTCTCTCTCTCTCTCTCTCTCTCTCTCTCTCTCTCTCTCTCTCTCTCTCTCTCTCTCTCTCTCTCTCTCTCTCTCTCTCTCTCAACTGTTATTGAAAGAAATTTTGTATAGGTCATTTCTCTTAACCTCCATCAACAAGTAGCTAAGTTTACGCGTCCAAATATGACATACTTAATTATTTACCTGTAAGAAACGTGTCTCATACTTACCTGAACCGCTGGAAACCTTCATAGATTTGACGGAGAGGAAATAAATATCTGGTCTCTCCCTCCCTTACCCCTAAAAAAAAAAAGAAAACAAAAGAAAGAAAGTTGCAAATTTTCCACTTGTTTCAGAAAGTAAAGAGGCAGGAAGAAATAAAGCTTAAGAAAGAAAAGAAAAAAGTATGTTTGCTGTTTTATCCAAAGTTGGCAAGTGAAGAAGAGGTTATCCATTAGCTGATGGTCTTAACCCTCTTGTGGCGTGTGGAGGGGAAAAGGGGAGGAAGAGGGGAAGAGAGAGAAGTAAGGGTGTTGTGGTTTATGCAGACGGACAGACCCAAGCTGGCTATGCATTATTCAGACAGCGGAGGAAGCCACTGTACTGTACCTTGCAGCTTTCTTCTTATTTGTCCTTTTTTTCTGATGTGTGTGTGTGCGTTTATAGGTACGTTTATATGTTTGCATGCTGCTTTGCCTCATTTTTTTCCTCTCTCTCTCCCTCTCTCTCTCTCTCTCTCTCTCTCTCTCTCTCTCTCTCTCTCTCTCTCTCTCTCTCTCTCTCTCTCTCTCTCTCTCTCTCTCTCTCTCTCTCTCAGTGATACATTTTTTACATGAGTAGTAGCGTGTCTTATCACTCTTTCCTGCCTTATCTAAGTGAGGGTTTCGTCCTTGCCTCCCGCCCACCGTCTCAACACTCATCCCTCGTCCACTGTCCTTCTAAGGGTGATCATGACACAGATTCCCACCCACGCCTCCGCCTGTGTCCGCCTTCTAGTCTCTAACAAGTGATAGGATTCATGAGGAGTATGTGTTAACGATTTCGATGTTCGTAGGATTTTTCTTGCAATTATTGAGTATGAAATTTTGTTGGGTTAATTATTTTTGGTTGTAGGTGTAGGATGAGTATTGATAAGAACTAGTATTTGGTATTAGGTATGGTGTGTGTGGTGACTAGACTAGGAGAAGTATACTAGTAGTGGTAGTGTGTGGTGACTAAAATAGGTAGACTAGTAGTGATGGTGGTGTGTGGTAGGCAGTACGAGGGGGAACTAAGGCTTTGTGGGTCGTCCAAGGATTACTGGCAGTCGTCAGAGCGTGGTAGTGTATGAGAGACAGCATTAGGTTCCTGGGTAATAGTGGTGGTGGTGGTGGTGGTGGTGGTGGTGGTGGTGGTGGTAGTGGTGTTGTGTGGGAATAGGTTGGTTCAGTGTGGCTCTCTGTGTGTCTCGTGATCGTTCCTTCATGGCGGAAATCCTTATACTGTGGAGGTACATTTGTGACCCGTTATGGTTTGTAGTATCTTATGTGTTGGTGGTGGATGTAGGGTGTCTCTCCCTATTGCGTTTCTCTCTCTTTTCTCCCTTTTTCTATGTCTATTCCTTTTTCTTGTCTATTACTTTCTTTAATATCATCTATCATCATTATTATAGATTTTGCTTATTTTTAATGTGAGTTTTGAACCTTTCATTATTTCTCTTCTTTTCCTCTCTTTATGAATGACTGGGAAGGGAAGGAAAGACATGATGACTTTTTTTTCTCACTGTTATTGCTTGAATACGCTCACACCAGCAATGCCTCAACAGTGACAAGGTCGTGTACATTATGTTGTGCTATTTACTCTTTCGTTATCTGCATATTTTTCTATTTCTTTCAACAGTGACCTTCCACTTTTGAAATGCATTGTGTTGGGCAATGATTGAAAAGGTATTGCAATGGATAAAAAAAAAAAAGTGTATATATATATTTTTTTTGTGTACGTGTGTTTTTGTGCTTGTTTTTCTGTTTGTTTGTGTATGGGTGTATGCCAGGTGTGAGTGTGTGTGTTGTGTGTGTGTGTGTGTGTGTGTGTGTGTGTGTGTGTGTGTGTGTGTGTGTGTGTGTGTGTGTGTGTGTGTGTGTGTGTGTACCATTATCTCGTCTGCTTTTGTTTATGCATGTAAATGATTTATATTTTCATATGTGTATACATGTTTATGTTCAATATTTTATGCGTGAATTATACGCAATATTTAGGAAGGGTTCACATGGGGCCAAATTTTCTCTATGGATCCCTGAATGAAAAATATGGAAGCTGAAAACGTAACAAAAAAGAAAATACGTAGCAGAATCCACACACATTCACCCTTGTTGCTTGAATAAATGCTTCATTCACACACACACACACACACACACACACACACACACACACACACACACACACACACACACACACACACACACACACACACACACACACACACACACACACACACTGTTGATTGAGCGTACGTAGTCTCGTCTATGTAAACATTTTTATACCACGTTCAAACAGCGCCTCACCATTTTCCGTAATTTTCCATCCATAAAGGTGGAAAAAATACTTTAAAAAAAAACTGGGAGAGGGAGAAAATTACAGCAAATTAGGCAGCAAACGTCGTGTTCTGAGGCTAATATTGTGTCATTAACAATTTGGAAATCAATGTAGGTAAAATTCT
Organism: Metacarcinus magister; assembly: GCA_029783475.1. NCBI lineage: Eukaryota > Metazoa > Arthropoda > Malacostraca > Decapoda > Cancridae > Metacarcinus > Metacarcinus magister. Next base: position 797,118 of record JAPQNM010000037.1, on the reverse strand, counting down.
GATGTTTTCCTATAACAAAATACCATACTACTACTACTACTACTACTACTACTACTACTACTACTACTACTACTACTACTACTACTACTACTACTACTACTACCAGAAATCGACGCTGTTATGCATTGTAAAGATATTGCAGTTACATATTTTTGTGATAGTAATGGTTGTAATGACTAGTAAGGTTTGGTTTTCATTAGCTATCTGTAAATTATTCTTCTCCCCCAGTTTATTAAATTTCATATGCAGGTGTTTTTTTCTTTCTTTTAACTTAGGAATAGTTTTGAAGCCCTTGATGGTAATGATATTTGACTAAGGCTTTGACGGGGAAAGTGAAGGGAAAGTGAAGGGAAATTGAAGGGAAAATGTGTTAAAGTCAAGGAAATATAAGACACCGTTCAGGACAACCTTCTCAATCTTCCCTTTCCTCTTCCTTGTCTTCGTTCTTGTCCTTGTCTTCTATCTGCACTTCCTTTTTATTACTTGCTTTTCTTTTTCATTTTCTTACTTCTCTTGCTTTCGAAGTCATTCTCCTCCTCCTCCTCCTCCTCCTCCTCCTCCTCCTCCTCCTCCTCCTCCTCCTCCTCCTCCTCCTCCTCCTCCACTCGAGACTTGCACCAAAAATCTCTACCTTTATCTCCGTTCTCGACCGGTCGTGCGGCAAAGTGAAAAGGAGAGAGAGAGAGAGAGAGAGAGAGAGAGAGAGAGAGAGAGAGAGAGAGAGAGAGAGAGAGAGAGAGAGAGAGAGAGAGAGAGAGAGAGAGAGAGAGAGACAGAGAGAGAGAGAGAGAGAGAGAGAGAGAGAGAGAGAGAGAGAGAGAGAGAGAGAGAGAGTTGCCTTGTTTCTCCATTATTTCTTGAGGACTTTGATGAGACATTGTATTACTCTACAATACCCTAAATCTGCCCACACACACACACACACACACACACACACACACACACACACACACACACACACACACACACACACACACACGCACGCACACACACGCACACCTTTATAGTCCTGTGAACTTGCTAATGCAATTACCTTCTGTTCTGTTTGCCAGGTGAGCACCACATCCCCGGGACTGACTTGGACGACTTGTGGTAATGTACTCAATTCATTATAGTTGTTTGTTTCTAAACTCTTCACTTCAGACAAGAAGCCGAAGGGCGAGATGCATAGTTTTGGTTACGTTAGGTTAGGTTTTGGTTTAGGTTTCGTTAACAGGACACCAACTCTTATCTTATCAGCCGTTAATGTGTATGATCATGACAAAAATTGGCCCGAAGTGATGATATTTGGGATTTTTCACCAAGTAGGAGTATATATTGAGTTATTATGTATTCTTATATAACCCTGATGACGCCAACATTTGATGCTTCATTCAGTATACCTTTTTTTTTCATATGATTTATAGTTTTCTTAAATATGCGAATAATTTGTCCCCAATATATACGGGACAGTGTTCAAAGGACTTCAAAGAAAAGGAGTTCAAGCGTACATGTTAAGTGTGCGGCTTTGTAATGGTAGTGTTCCAGGAATAGTATTGGAAGGGTTATTGATCAGTGAAAAAAAGGAATACCAAGAAATATCCCAAGAAATGTGTGGTTACTGAGGTTCAAAGGCAAGTTAATGAGCCTTTGAACCTTCCTCGCCGCCTTGCCTTACGACTTAACACAGGTAGACTCTTTGCTACATTTGCAAATTTAACGTTAAAACGAGGAGTGAGTCTGTGTTCTTAGCTTTCAAGGTCTGAGCTGATGCAGCTTTTTAAATAGATAATTTGCTACTACATTCATTGCTGATGAATGAAATAGTGTTATAACTGGAGGAGGAAGAACATGAATACCATAGTTCTATACATCAAACTTGACTGTTATTTTTTTTAGTTAAGCAAAAGAAGCTTCAATATTCATGGTGTTTGCAGCGAACAGAAACTTGAAACAGCCGGTGGAACAATTATTATTTCACTTCAGGGCTTCGAGCAATAGAGTTTACTTCGATATTGTTTTTATAGAAATAATACATGATTAACACTTTATTCACTAACTCCAATATCTTTCGTGTAAAAAAAAAAATACGACAATCCCCCTGGTAAATACTGAATAGCCTTCCCTGTGTTGTGTCGGAGTCAGGGTTGGCTGGGTGAAGGTTCTTGCCATCCCCAATACGGTGGTGAGACTGTCTGGCAGCACTTCCCTCAACGCTCTAACCCGCTTACGTCGCCTCCTGGCTTACTCTGCCTCCCAGCATACAACCCGGTAAACCTTTTATCCCTATATCTCATGTAATCATAAGTTGACAAAAGAATGTTTACGCAGATACCCTAAAACAAGGATGAGAGAGAGAGAGAGAGAGAGAGAGAGAGAGAGAGAGAGAGAGAGAGAGAGAGAGAGAGAGAGAGAGAGAGAGAGAGAGAGAGAGAGAGAGAGAGAGAGAGAGAGAGACTGAGAGAGAGACTTAACATTGTCGTGACTTTCCGCTGACTTTCCACATGTCATAAACCTTATTTTAATGGTCTTTCAGCACACTGGAACGTAACAAGCTGCAGTTTGTCAAGTGTGGGGTTAAAGGGGACAGATGTAGGGGAAAGGGGGGGGGGTTGGGTGGGTTGGGGGGGAAAGTATGCAAGTTTGGTCTATTATTGATGAGGTGAGTGAGTGCGTGTAATTAGCAGGTGTCATGAAGTGATGGAAACAAGTACGACGACACATTGGATCAGATTTCTGTTAATATGATATGCAGTTAATGAAATTTGAGTAATATGGAATAAATCGTTGATAATTAGAGATATTGTAATGTGCTTCATCATATACATATATTAAATTTTGCGCACACACACACACACACACACACACACACACACACACACACACACACACACACACACACACACACACACACACACACACACACACACACACACACACACACTTTATATATATATTATTACATTATAGCGCGTATAATATTGGGTCTGCGGCGTCCTATTGATTGTGAGTTAAATCCGAGGTTTTATTGGAATTGAACATGCAGATCCTGGCAATGTTTATGTTGGGTGGCAATTTTTACCATGAAGATATTTATTAACTCTTATGAATTGTGTGCCAGGTAATGCGGGAACAGCGTACTACCTGAATGCAATAATAAAAAAAGAAAAACAAGCAATTAAAGGAATTAGACCGTGTCATTGAACAAAAATAGTATACATTTTATTACGTTCATAATGCGTTGATTGGACTTGATCGTATGTTGAACGGTATGTCATGCATTTTGGTTCTTAATTACAGCACAATTTCGTTTGATTCCGTCCAATAATCACCTGGAGTTGAAAGCGGAGTGGCTGGGTGTTGGTGCAAGAATGTCGCTTAAACGATACAAACTAAATGCATATCATATGGTTTTGAAGACAAACTCGACGGAAACAAGTCATACAACGCCAAGTCATTAAACTGATGCTGTGTCTTTCTACCTTAGCGATGCATGAAGTTCTATGTCGCCATGGAGGTAGTCGTGGGTACCTTCTCTTTCATTAAGGAGGCAAAGACACAGGCAGGCAAAGCAAGGAAGGATAAAAACTTGATTGCCGAGCTTTGCCGCGGCACAGACAGACGAGGAAGGAAGACACTGTCACTCACACGGAGACAATTACGTTTTCTGTTGATTAAATGGAGAGGAATAATTGCGTGTATGACTGTTGATGACGACGGCGTGAATACCCAACCATTAAGCGAGGTGTATTTGTCTCTAATTGTCCATGAAACAAGACCAGTAATCAGGAAGTTGTATGCGGAGAGAAGCATTAAAACATAAATTAAAGTTCATATTCCGTTTGTCAAGTTGATTCAATTTATGTTGTGTTTGACATTCTGAAATTGTGTGTCATTTTTCGAGTGTTGTAGAGTTGCATTGTCCTGATTTGAGAGAGCGAGAGCGAGAGAGAGAGAGAGAGAGAGAGAGAGAGAGAGAGAGAGAGAGAGAGCGAGAGCGAGAGAGAGAGAGAGAGAGAGAGAGAGAGAATCTGCACTCTCATGTTCCTTATTTTCCGAGGAACAAAGTGGCGGAAAGCAGAAGGAAGGGGTGAAGCGGGGAGACCGAGGAGAGAGAGAGAGGGAGAGAGAATGATAATGAGTCTGGTGACGGGCTAAAGGTGGAGGTGGAGGTAGAGGTTGAGGTGGTGGTGGAGGTGGAGGGGGAGGTGAAGGTAGTAAAAGGGGCGGGAGTAACTGAGATAAATATTCAGTGTGAGTTACGGGTGGCTTCTGGGAATGGTCCACTCACCTGCATACTTAATTAGGGTTTGGATATTCATATAAAAAAAAACTGCAGGTAAGAGCGGTCGTAGTAAAGGGGAAAGGGAGAGTAAGAGTAAGCGAGAGGTGGAGGTTAATGTAAGAGGAGTGTAGTGCATTTAAGAGCCACAACATATTAATGAAGAGGAGAAATAGTGCCCTTCTGTCATCCCTCAATTTAGATGGTCACACTGCAGAGGCTGGATATCGAGGAAGTGAAATGGTACCAGACTTCACTTAATTGGTGCGTGCGTGTCTCCCTGCCTTGAGCTCGTCCGTCTGGGCTTAAAAATTATTGGCATGCTCTTCGTTTCAATATTTTCCTTGCCCCTTGTTTTGTCTGGGATTCTTGAGTGACGAGTGGCTGAAATGACTTGTCTGTGTTGGTGTTGCGATTGAAGACAACACTGCAAGGTCGTCTCGGGTTGGTGTGTGAGTGTGTGTGTGTTTGTAGTCGTTGTTTGAAGTGGTTACTGGTGCAATCCTCTCCAAAGATGTTTTTTATCCCTCCTTGGTTTGATTTTGTTGATGTGGCAGAGCTGCTTCGAGTTTTGACTGATATCTGATCCGTGAGATTCAGATGGAAGGGTGTCTAGCCTTAACGTTTCCTTCGCCCCTCGCTGCCAGGCCACACGCTGAGCTGTTTGGAGGCTGTATGCACGCCGCCAAAGATAGACACTGCGGTCCTTGGGGTGGTGGGTGGCGGGCCGCGAGGGTGCTCGTCTCAAGGCAGATCGATGGCACCCCAGCTTTCACCCACCAGAAGACAAGTGTCATTGAAATCCTCACTGTTCCTCATCCTTCCCGCCTCGTCTCCTTCCAACCCTTCCTCCTCCACGTCTCATCTTTCCTCCATCCCTCCCTCCCTCCCTCCCTTCATTCTCATCTCAGCGTCCGTCCCTTCCAGACTGACAAGATGGAGAAGATCTTTCCCACCGCATGCTGATGGCCCCTAAGGAGTCAAGATCAGGTCAAGGTCATATGACTCTTATTTATATATATATATATATATATATATATATATATATATATATATATATATATATATATATATATATATATATATATATATATATATATATATATATATATGTGTGTGTGTGTATTTTTTTACTTTATTTTATTTATTCTTTTCCTTGTCAGTCTGGAAGGGAAAGAGAAGAGAGAAAACCCTCAGGCCCACAAAAAAATGTAGCTTGATAAACGGTATCTACTCGAGCTGTCAGACCAGATACAAAAAGGGAGGAAAATAAGGAAAAAAAACATTATAGACTCGTCCTAAGCACTCGAAAAAACAATACACATATTTTTCTTATTTTACTTGGTTATTGAAACTTTTCCCCGACCATTTAAATAAACAAAATAGAAATATTTAACTTAATTGCAACATAACGCAGCTTATGAACAAAAATTAAAAGAAAAAGAAAAGGATGAAAACAGGGAGGAGGAAGGAGTGAATTTTCAGGTCGAGGTGGCAAGGCAAGGCAAGGCAAGGCAAAAGCAAGGCAAGGCAAGGCAAGGCAAGGCAAGGCAAGGCAAGGCAAGGCAAGGCAAGGCAAGGCAAGGCAAGGCAAGGCAAGGCAAGGCAAGGCAAGGCAGCGCATCTTAAGAATCGACTTTTCACAACACGACCAAACATGTTATTGGAGAACCAACACAGATTCAACACAAAAATATACATTAGTGTAAGATGCTACAAGGTGCACGAGAGAGAGAGAGAGAGAGAGAGAGAGAGAGAGAGAGAGAGAGAGAGAGAGAGAGAGAGAGAGAGAGAGAGAGAGAGAGAGAGAGAGAGAGAGAGAGAGAAAGAGAGTGAGAGAGAGAGAGAGAGAGAGAGAGAGAGAGAGAGAGAGAGAGAGAGAGAGAGAGAGAGAGAGAGAGAGAACATACCCTTTTATGTTAGGATATATTATGCAGACAGGTGAGTGTAGCCCCGCAGTGGGAATGAGAACTTGTGATGAGCTACCCGAGTCACTGTCACTCAAGATGGGGAGGTAAAAGGAGAGGAAAACCCAGCAATTCCCCAACAATCCGGTGATTTCCTAGCCTCTGTTGGGTCGGGTGAGTGTCTCTTCAAGAACTCAACTTGATCGAATCATATCATACACTTTGCCAAGAGGAGGAGGAAAAGGAAGAGGCGGAGGAAGGAAAGTGGAGGACTCAGAGGAAAATGGAAACGAAGAATGTATAAGAAAAAAAAAATTGGTAAAAGATGAAATAGTCGTAGATGATGATTTTAGCTTTTTTTTCCCTCTCTCTCTGTCTCTCGCTCTCGCTCTCTGGCACTCTTTGTAAGGCTTTT
>JAPQNM010000037.1:778035-785535 GCA_029783475.1 Metacarcinus magister | reverse complement strand
AAAGGTAATATTCTAGTGTATCCATCACGGAATTGACTAATGTTCGATTATAGTGTTCCGATGCAGTTAGACTTACGTGGAGTTGTTTTATCGGAAAGTGATTGTCAATAAGCAGACGAAAAAGTGGAATGTGATGCCGGTAAGTGCAATCTGCAATAACACATCTTGCGTCAGGTAGGTGTGGCTGTGTGTGTGTGTGTGTGTGTGTGTGTGTGTGTGTGTGTGTGTGTGTGTGTGTGTGTGTGTGTGTGTGTGTGTGTGTGTGTGTGTGTGTGTGTGTGATTGGTCAAGAGAGATACAAACCGTAATGCAAATTACTAGACAGCTTAATACATGCTCTACCTATATGTCTCCTCTCCCATACTCTCTCTCTCTCTCTCTCTCTCTCTCTCTCTCTCTCTCTCTCTCTCTATCTCTATCTCTCTCTCTCTCTCTCTCTCCCTCTCCCACTTTAAAACTTTCACTCATTAATAATTTTCAAGCAAGTTCTGCAAAAGTGGGTCACATTTTTCTTGTTTTTTTCTGCTTTTCCTTCATTATTTTCTTTGTGCATTTGTCAGGCAGATTTTAGGTGGTTTGTTTGCAACGTGTTTAATTGCCTTTTCCTTTCTCGCTTATTATTTTCTTCAACGCATCTTTGTGTCTTCTCCTTTGTCTCTTTTAAATGCATGGGTAATGTTGCATTCTTTCGGCAGCAATATTTATTAAAAAGTTTCGTATACTTATTCCTCTTACTCATTATGAAGAGAGAAAGATTAAAGAAAATTGTTTCGTCTTTGTTTTTTTCTTTTATATATTTCAGAAACTGTTTGCAATGCTAGTTTTTCTTTTTTTTTCTGTTTTTTCTTCTTTCCTTCTTCCATCTTGTTCTCTTTTTCCTCCTCCCTCTCCAGCCTTTTATTCACATACTTCATGCCTTACACACGTGTCCTAACTTTCATTTCTCCATCTTTTCTGACCAAAAAGACTTGTCTCTTGTCCTCCCTGACCCCACACACTCCTACCAATTTTCTTTCACCACCAGCTTACCACACAGGGACTCTCTTCTTCCCCTCTTCCACCTTCCTTCTCATCTTCACCAGCAAGTCACTTCACCTTCCTCTCTACCTCAATTCAACACCTTTCGTTATTTTTCCCATTCCTATTCCCTCTATCCTCACTTCACATCTCTTACTACACTCCTTCCTGTTCCACTTCTTCCTCCTTCTCCTTTTCATGACTCGGTGATGTGCCTCGTCTCTCTCGCTTTGCTACAGACACTATTCAACTCTCACATCTCCCTCAGCAAGCGGTCTCACCTCCTCTGACACAACCAGCATCCTTACCATTACAATTTCCTCTTACCATACCATCCCCGTTGCTGCTGCCTCCTTCACATTCCTCACTGCCACTCTCCTTGCCGCCTTGCCCTCCTCTCTAGCCTCTTGGGTGACATTATCAATAGGAAATTTACCCGTGGTCTTGCATTCTATCTGTGTTCTTGTAAACTCTGTCTTCTTTGTTCCTGCCACGTCCTCGCCCACACGTGAGTTCTCAGCCCCTTCGGGAATATATTGCAGCTGCCATCGTATAAATCCAAGACAAGGGTGCTCTTAGAGGAGGAAATTTATGCCTAGCCAACTCTCCCGCTCACTCAAGTTTTCGCTCATACTCGTCCCTCATAATATTCGCCATATCGGCAACACCCATCAATTTTTTCTTCTTCTTCTTCTTCTTCTTCTTCTTCTTCTTCTTCTTCTTCTTCTTCTTCTTCTTCTTCTTCTTCTTCTTCTTCTTCTTCTTCTCTCATCCTCCTTCCATCATCCACTTACTCATCTTTCCTTCCTTCCTTCCTTTCTTCTTTTAGACCGTCCTCCTCCCCCTCCCTCTACCGTCTTTCAACACCTCTTCTTCTTCTCCTCCTCCTCCTCTTCCTCCTCCTCCTCCTCCCCCCCCCCATCAGGGTCAACACTTCACTACCCTTCCTCTGACTCGGCCCAACGCCTTCACGCTGAATGATCGGATGAATTAGAGGAAATGAGTTTTTTAATTGAATGATGAGGCTCTCTTCAATATCGTGGTAGTGGGTAGACAAGGCAGGCGAAGGGAAGAGGGATCGGGGGAGGGAAGGAAGGAAGGAAGGAAGGAAGGAAGGAAGGAAGGAAGGAAGGAAGGAAGGAAGAAAGGAAGGAAGGAAGGAAGTATGAAAATGACAAAGAAGCGAGGAACGATGAAAGAAAAGAAAGGAAGAAGAAAGAAGGTTTGGAAATGCAGGAAAAGCGATGTAGGTTAAAGAGAAAGAGACGCAGCAAGAGGGAGTTGAAGGAAAGAGGAAGAGAAAGCAATGAAGAGAAGAGAGGCAAAGCGTTTCTCGGTGTACGAGATCAAGCGGAATGGATTATAAAGTCTTAGAGAGAGAGAGAGAGAGAGAGAGAGAGAGAGAGAGAGAGAGAGAGAGAGAGAGAGAGAGAGAGAGAGAGAGAGAGAGAGAGAGAGTGAGAGTGAGAGAGAGAGAATAAAAATGGGGAAGGAAATGAATGCGCCTGCTTGTACACACACACACACACACACACACACACACACACACACACACACACACACACACACACACACTCACACTGTTCAAAAGTTTAGTGGTAACGTCTGCGCCATTTGGCAGGGTGAGGTTGAGGAGGGGAAAGGTTTTCTCTGATGAGCAAGCAGTTACTGTCACCCTTGAGCAAGAGGATGAGGGTGTGTGGTGCTTGGAGGTCAGACTTACCTATAGATTGCACTGTATGACCTCTGAGGAAGGGTTGGAAGGGTAATAACTGGTGATCATGAGTCTAGTGCATACTTTTACATACCTTTTATGATGGTAATATTTTATGAAGACAGTTTAATTTAATCTTTTTGACTGATTGGTTCATTATTATTTGATTCTAGTGTCTACATCCAGAGGTTACACAGGTACAGAACTTTCACCTGTATCAAGAATTCTGTTTGCGTGCCTCATTTAAGCAATACTACCACGGTAAGGGAAGCACTTCTATCTGTGTTGTGCATTTTCACTTCAATTTCCTCTTTACTTTATCTTAAAATACCGTCAAGTATGCCAGTCAGGCCTCGCGTTCCATTCCTTCGTTAAATGCAGAATTACTGTATTTTCAACAAGAGTTAAATTTAATGGTACTTCCGCATTGACGCGAGTGTAAAGTGAACTGGAAAATAGTTACTCTGTTTGCTTCAATTTTTTCCCACTTTCCTACGACTTAAATTTCTGCAGGGGGCTTCAGGAGGCCGGGGGGGTGGGGGGCTGGGGGTGGGGGGCAATGAATGCTGTGAAGGTACATGGAAAAAAATAATTAACCTTGATTTCTGATTCTCTCTTAACTGTGTGTCCCTCTGAAGTGCTTTTAGCTAGCTTTTATTTTTTAACATTTTTGCCGTTCTGTCGTGTTTTCGTGTGTGTATGTATGTATGTGTGTACAATAGACACACACCTGGACAAAGAGTAATTGCTATTGCACACCTGTCCTTGCTTTACTGTAGAGGAATACTGGCCTGTACTCTATTGTTTTAGTGTGTTTATTAGTGAGCGAGGTAGCAAATTTTAATATGATTTTTTATTAGTTTATAGGAATATTACTTCTTTTTTTTGCGTGTTTGTTTGTGTTTAAAAGAAAGTTATGAGAGATTCTTAGTCCTTACTGTGGGTGTGATAATATATATACACTGTGTTATATTTGATTTATATTTAACCTCCACTATTCCCTGACTCGATTAAGTATGCATGTTATTATTTATGTACCAAACTTTTTTTCTCACTTAAAATGTTCGTGAATGAATTAAAATTGAACGGATGAAAGCTTTTGGACTTCAAACTGAGTGATTAGATTATGGTTATTTCATGATTTGCGAATATGATTAACGTGATTTTTGGGTTATTAGCGTGTTTACCAGCGCTGCAAGTTGGATGAAGTGTGTACAGCATAAACCACGAACAGAACCAGCAACGTACATGTATATAACACTATAATATAAGGAAGAGGAGGAGGAGGAGGAGGAGGAGGAGAAACGGAAGAAAAAAAGGAGATAAGAAAAAAAAGAAAAAAAAATAATAATGAGAAGAAGATGAAAAAGAAGAAAGAGCAAGAGGACGAACAGCAATAAGGAACAAAATCATTTTACTTTAAGTTTTATTAAATGAAACTTTGGATTTCTCACGTGAACGAAGCGAGTGAACACAGCTGTTCCACGAGGCTTGTTAGTTTAGGCGACTGTATCTCCCCTTCCCCTTCCCCTTCCCCTTCCCCTTCCCCTTCCCCTTCCCCTTCCCCTTCCCACTTCCACTTCCCTTACCCTTCCCCTTCCCCTTCCCCTTCCCCTTCCTCATCCTCATCCCCTTTTCCTACCATTCACTCCTTTCTCTCTCTCTCTCTCTTCATCCATGCGCATTATCATCCTCCTCTTCCTTTTCTTTCTTCCTCTTCCTCCGCCTTTATTTCTCACTCTATTCCTTTTACTCTTTACATTCTCTTTCTTAGTTTCTCTTCTCTCTTTTATGATCGTTTTCTCTGCGATCTCTTCCCTTCACCATCATTATCCTCCGTCCACCTCCTTCGTACCATCCCATATATATTCTCTCTCTCTTCTCTCTCTCTCTCTCTCTCTCTCTCTCTCTCTCTCTCTCTCTCTCTCTCTCTCTCTCTCTCTCTCTCTCTCTCTCTCTCTCAGTAGTACCACGTTCCACACTTCTAATCTCCTTTCCTCCCCTTCCTGCGATAGCTCACCCCATGAACCCATTGCCCCCACATGGCGCAGTGAAGGCGGGCTGCAAGGCGTTTCATGTATTGTTCAGGTACGGCAGGTAATTAAGGTTACCTGTGTGCTTTAATTAAGAGAGAGTAAAGCATCGTTAGTCTTTTTTGTAGATACTGGCTTTGTACTATTTTATTTTATTATATGTTTGTGTTAAGATGGTATTGTGATTTAAAAGCGTGTGGGATGAAAGGTTGGATGCTTCATTTTTTTTTTTTGGTGATGAAATGAGGATGTAAAACTCTTGAAGTGACATTGAAAAAACATGAAATCAAGGAAATGGGAAATGGAGATTATCTAGGTTTAATTAAAGTCACTGGGATGGAGATGATAGAAGCTTGCGTCACCTTGAACTTATGAACACTCAAAAAGTCAGTGTAAAAGTCATACTCAATTAGACTTTATATATTTCCCTGTATATATACTTCCCCTTTTGACTTTGTTTCCCCATAACCTCATCTCCTTTTGACTCAGTTTCCACCCCTTAATATAACCTCATATCTGTATCCTCCTTCACCTCATCTCCCCGTTATCTCTCCTCTTACTTAACCTCCCCACAACATTCTCCTGCTTCATCGGTGTGGGACTTACTCTCCCCGTGGCTTATCTCCCTTCTTAACTTACCTCCCCGTGACTGTATCTCTCCGCGCCATTCTTCCCCACCCCGCCCGTGACCTTATCTCCCGTTTACTCAGCGAGAGGTCAGCTGGGTCGTAAGGCAGCGGGAGTCAGCGAACGGAGACAAAAGCTATGAATATCTTTAGCGAGTAAACGGAACAGAACGTCATGCGGCGACTCATGAATTTGGGTCCAAAGTGCATGTGTTCAACCTGGATTTGCTTTGCCATTGAACATTATGTGTATGTTTGGTTATGTACGTATCTGTGTGTATATACGTGTATGTGTGTGTGTGTGTGTGTGGGTCAAATATTTCCATGAGCTCAGGATTTTGGTATATTTACATTATAAGTGGAATTTTTGAGGTTCGCGGTGAATGAGGAATGGAAACGCTGACGTGACAGGGCCGGATACACGCTCGGTCCGGTACAATAACCGAAGGATGCGAGAAGGTAAAAGGCTGGTAGGGTCCGTGTGCTCAATAACCATGAGAGCTCTTTCTTTCCTCGCTTTGGTCCTCTCCTGACGAGGAAAACATGCAGGAGAAAACCAGCACCTCCCTTCTCCTTCCCTCCCTCACTCTATCTATCCATTCATTCATCCATCTATCCATTCATTCATCCATCTATCCTTCCACCTATCACTCCATCTCCTGCTTTTCTCTCTCATTCCTCCCCGCCTTCCTCCTTCGTCCAGCCTCACTCTCCGCCATCCGTTTCTCCGCCAGACTGCCTCGTCAGGGGATTAAATAACTCGAAAAAGAAGTTGGTCAAGTTTCACGTCCAGTCAAAAACAGGAGAATCTGGCTTTTTTTCATTTTTATCCTCGAGTTTTCACCTCTCTTCTCCATTTCTCGTTTCTTTATCTTTTCATTTCCGTCGGTTTGTTTTCAGTTTGATTCCCTGATGTGTCATTTTTTTCTCTTTTTATGTTTCTTGTGTGTGTGTGTGTGAGTGTTTTCTTTGTGTTGTTCTTGCTCTTGTATTTTGCGTGTATGATTCTCGTTATGTTTTGTATCATAATAAAACTGGTTTGTGACGAAAATATAAATAAAATACAGTCTTTTCTAGTACATGTGTCATTAATTATTTTTGTCTTTCATTTTTTATGTTTTTTTCTTTCTTATTTGATTACCATTGCGTCTTCATCTTTATCATCTCCCTTCCCCTTCCCATCCTCTTCTCCTCTTCCTCTTCTCCTTTTCATTTCCCACAAAGTTTTTACGTCTTCCTTCTTTCCCTCCAACCATTCTCATCTTTAACATGTGTCGTACAATCTTTCCTCTCTCTTCCTATCTTCTAAAATATATATATGTACTTTATCTATATTTTATGTGTTACTCTTACTTATGCGTAGCTATTTATTTTGTTTTACTTACATCACTTACTTATACCTTCTTTGTCTTCCTCCTCTTACTCACAGGACACACAGCAAGTCGCAATATAGTGCCAAGACATTTTTCTCTAAAGTCAAGGTATGAAAATGGGAAAAAAGTTGGTATATGCCCATTTTTTAGACATATTCAACACTGTATATTTTCTTCCTCCATTATTCTAGCTGCCTAACGTCCCACTCTCCGTCTCACTCTCTCTCTCTTTCTCACACTCTCTCTCTCTTTCTCTCCTGGGTACGCATAAATACACTATATCCTCGTTTCTTGTATTCAGCTGTAAAAAAAAAGTCCTTTGATATAATCCTTATTTTACATTCACGTATTCATATCATTGTATTGCTTCCCACACCTCGTGATATTGTTTTGTTAATTGACTCGCTGGCTTTGATATATATGAATTAATCTGCGTTTTTCCTAAGCTACTAGATTAGAGTTAGGTTGAGGATGTAATTGCCTTGTCTGAGAGAGAGAGAGAGAGAGAGGGAGAGAGGGAGAGAGGGACAGTCTTAACATTTTCGTCTTACCTTGGTTTTTGTAAGTTTGCTTTCATGTTGCCTTCTGTATTCTCTCTTTTTCTACCTGGTTCTACCTTTCCTGTTTTCCTCTTATCTTTCCCTTTTGTTTTTTTCTTCGTCTAGGTCAAATACTTTTTCTTCTGTTGGTTTGCGGTAAAACATATTTGAAATTGTTTTGTAGATTTTTTGTTTTAT
>JAPQNM010000037.1:760535-770535 GCA_029783475.1 Metacarcinus magister | reverse complement strand
TCATGTAATTCTTTTTTTGAACTCAATTAATCCCGGCTTGGGGTCAGCTGTATGTATTTAGATTTAGTAAATATTGTTGTGCGTTCATCTAACGGTGTTCCGAAAATCACTGTGGAATATGTGTGTGTGTGTGTGTGTGTGTGTGTGTGTGTGTGTGTGTGTGTGGGTGTGGGTTTGCCTGTTTTTTTCTTTGCTCAATTTTCCTTTATTTTTCATCTTTTCCTTTAATTTTTTCCTCTTCATTGAGTAGCATAATAAGACAATTTAAGGAGAAAAAACAAAATAGAATATAGCTACCTGTCTGCCTGCCAACCTTTACTCTCCCTCACCTGTCTTGCTCTATTAAATCCCCCTCCACCCCTCCACTCCATTTTCCCCATTACTATTCCACTCCAGCACACTCTATTGCAAAACACCATTACTATTCCGATAACCACACCCACCTTTAGTTCCCATCCCTTTTACATGCTACACCGTCTTTACTCCTTCCTTCCCTTCAGTACATCTTTACAAAACATTAAATATTCTGTAATGACCACTTTTTCTTACCGCCCCATCCTTGTACCATCCCTAGAAAGACTATTTATTTTTTGTAGTATGTTATATTTCTAACCCTCTTGTCGTATACCTTAGCTAGTCTTATCTAGTCCTACTTACCTAATAGTCGTTGAACATGACAGACAGACAGACAGACAGATAGACAGATAGACAGACGAAAGGGAAAGGTCAAAGTAGCATTTCGTTCTGTCATGCATCAGCAAAACGTGGATGTCAGATCAGTGATGGTAATGATGACCTCCCTCGTGACCTGAATAACTTGTGACCTTGGGTGAGAGTGGGACACATTTACTTCAATCCTCGACATGTGCAATTTTTTTTTTTCTCTCATTTTTTTTTGTCATGGTCTCCATCCCCCTACTACTACCTCCTCTCATTCCCCTTCCCTCCCCTGCCATCCTCTTTCTCCTCGCCTCACCTCACCTCTCCCCAACCAGTATTATCCCCAATAACTGAACATTTTCCATCCCCTCCCCCCTCCCCCCCTCCCCCCCCCCACACGTGCGAACAAAGGCCTTAAAGGTGTGGTGGTCGTATGAAACAGTAAATGCTAAACACCTAAATAAAGTGGGTTTTTTTTCTTCTCTTTTATTTCTTTTTTTTTCTGTGAGTGTGGAGGCTTGCGTGTGTGTGTACGTGTGTGTGTGTGTGTGTGTGTGTGTGTGTGTGTGTGTGTGTGTGTGTGTGTGTGTGTGTATGTGTGTATTGGTGTCTTATTTATTTTTGCTTTTTGGGGCAATTTTCTTTTCCTTGTGTGAGGTCTTTTTTTCATTTGTTATTTTTTTTTTTATCTTGGTTTGTGTTCAATAATGTGAAAATATCGGATATGTCTCATTATTTCCCTTATTGTTTCGTCATATTCATCATATATGCTATTTTTAAGGGTTTTGGATTAAATATTTCATTCATTCATTAATTGTAATCCATGAAAGAGGTAGTTTTCTAAATATCCAATTGTTTAATATATTAATTGAATACATTTATCCATATTTTTCACCATACACTCTCTTTAGTTAATCCTAGTAATGAGAATATCACATTTACATTAATATATCCAAGAGTAACATTTAACGTCATTTCTCATTCACTTTCACTCGATCTTCTTTTATGAAATTGAGAAATGAGAAGATGCTCATTTTGTCTTGATACTTTCTTCTCCACATTCATCCCACAAAGGTTAAAATTTAAGCCGTCCTGGGTCCTCCGCCGAGTGTCACCTGTGAAGCCTCGTACCTCAAGTTAGGCGCCGGCTGGGTACTTATTAAATTTTCTCCCTGAAACGTAGGATTTTATGAGAAGAATGCGTCAAAAGTTAGTGCCGCGGGTGTCTGGCCAATTACGTTTCAAGCTAGTGGTTTTATCATTGTCTTCTTCGTCGTCGTCGTCTTCTTCTAAAATGAGATAGATAGATAGATTGATAGATATTACTATGACAATTATTACTCCCATTACTACTATCATTAATTTTATCATTTACATTACTATTTTACTGTGCAATTGCTTAATATTTACTTTTTGAATAGTTAAGTTCATTAAAAATCATTAAAATTTGCTCTTAATTGGTATAAACTCAATAACAAGAATGAGCAGCTGGAAAAAAAAATGAGGAAAGGAGAGGAAAGGAAATTATCTGGGTTTCCTCCTTTGCTCATTTTTTATTACTCATTTTTTTCTCTTCTTTCTTATCCGTCTCTCTTCATTCACTCCTGCTCATTAGGGAGGAAAAAACTCAATCGATCAAAGAAAATTAAGCGTTTTTAAAGGGAGACTAGCACACGAAAAACTATTTACCAACCATTCAATCATGTACTGGGATATCCACTAGTCCTCAGCCACACTCTCTCCCTCCCTCCATCCCTTCCTGTCACACTCCATCACTCCACTTAATCCCCATCACTCTATATCACTCCCGTCCTCTCCAGGTCCATCACTATAAATCAGAATTATTACCCCAGAAAGAATGATGACAAGGAGTGGATCAAAAACAATCCACACACAAATATTTTTCCCATCCTACCTTTCACTCTCCGCCCGTTTCTCCCTCTCCCTTCCCCGCCCTCTCCTCCCCTTCAATCCTTCCTTTATCCACTGCCATAAAAATAATGATAAAAATCTATACTTAAAGTCTTGTATAGTCTTGTGTTCGGTGAAACTGAATATTTGTTTTTACTATTATTTTATTTTTTTAAGCCAGCAGTGAATGGGAAGACCCGGGGTGTGTGTGTGTGTGTGTGTGTGTGTGTGTGTGTGTGTGTGTGTGTGTGTGTGTGTGTGTGTGTGTGTGTGTGTAAACCTTCCCTATTGTGGTCCATTTGTTACATGGACATATTGCAAAAGGAAATAGTTCTGGGATAGACACGCGGTCAGATGAAAGACTCACTACACCAACTTTCACTTCCTTGGAAAGTTTTAAGAAGAGAGAAGAAAGGAAGGTGAAGGACAGTGACGAGATGGAAGGTTATAGTGAAGGACTTAAGTTTTAACAGTCAAGAGAAAAGTGAAGTGAAGTGAACTGACGTAGACAAGGAAAGTGTGTTGAATATTGTGTGTAGAAGAAAGAGAGAGAGAGAGAGAGAGAGAGAGAGAGAGAGAGAGAGAGAGAGAGAGAGAGAGAGAGAGAGAGAGAGAGAGAGAGAGAGAGAGAGAATAAGATCAATCAACATATAAATCAAGGAAATCAAACAGTTATCTATACTTTCAGAAAAGAAGTAAATTTACAGAGAATAATATCATCATTATTAATATCTATATCTTCACTTTATCATCTCTTTATCTTTTCTCTCTCTGTGTGTGTCTGCGTATGGCCTTGGTTCCTATGACGCCGGTTTCGTAAGCAGTTTTATGGCGTCTGTGGTTTGCGAGGCGTAAAGGATCTTACATTATCTACTTTCCCTTTTAGTGATTCAGTCCCATTACTTTTCCTTCATCGTCTTTCACTTCATTTTTATTATTTTCCATATTATTTCCCATATTTCCATTACATTTGTTACTTCTTTTTCTTTTCCTTTCGTGTCATTTATCGTGCTCGCTATTTTCCATTTTCTATTTTTGTTTTTCTAAATAATTCCATCTTGTAGTTTCCTCTCGCTGGTATTTTTCAGTTGGCTGTTTTCTTGCATTCTTTTCTACTATTTTTTCCCCTTGAATTTCCTCTGTCATATGCTCCAAAAGTGTTAGGTTCGTGAGGGGAAATTTCTTCTTCATATATCCCTCCCTCTTTTTCTCTCTTTCTCTCACTCTTTTTCCTTCCCTCTCTCTCCACACACACTGAAAAAATAAGGATTCTAAGGATATTTTTATCTTTTATTATTTCTTGTTCCTGTTTATTTTCTATTTTACATTGTTTTTATTCTTTGTTTTATTATTGAATTTCTTTCTTTTTCTACATGAATTTTTGTTTTGTCATAAAAGGTTTTGTTAATCTAATTTCCACTTTTCACTCTACTTTTTTTCTCTCCTTTTCTCCACATAATTCGGAATTCTCTCCAAGTATGACATCTTCCTCCACTTATTTTTACTCTCCACACAAGCCAGGTCATTCACCTTTTCCTCCTCCTCTTCTTCTTCCTCTTCTTCCTCCTCTTCTTCCTCCTCCTCCTCTTCTTCCTCCGCGACCCAAAAAAAGGTTTCACTCTTTCCTGCCATTTTTCTCATTTTTATTACTCTTTACGGCACCTTCCCTCCCTCCTTCCTCTTTTTTTTCTACGGTCTGAAATATTCACGTCATATCACCGAATTCCAGCGAGTGAAAATTCTCCTTTTCCTCACCTTTTAAAAATGAATTTGGTCGTGTTGGTGAAAGGCTCTCAACGGTCACCATTTTGCCAATCTGGGCCTTTGTGTATCAGTCACTTAAGGGTGATTACTAGCTTGAGTATGTGTATTTTTAACTCTAAGATTTTTTTATTTGGTTAGTTAGACGTTCTTAGACACGTGTTTTCTATTGCTTATTAATTTTCATATGTAAGGATTTTGTTTTGTCTGTGCTAGTTATGATTAGGGAAGTAATTATTTTGATTTATCGTTTTATTCAGTATTGTTATTATACTGTATTTTTATGTATTTAAAGTTATTGTATTTAATTGTGTTTGTAATGAAAATCACGCAAGAAAACTCAATTCCTTCTTGGTACATATTATTTATTATTGTTGTTATTATTGTTATTATTTTCTTCTTGTTATTATTATTGTTATTCTTGTTATCATGATCATCATTATCATTATTGCTACTACTACTACTACTACTACTACTACTACTACTACTACTACTACTACTACTACTACTACTACTACTACTACTACTACTACTATTACTACTACTACTACTATTACTTCTACTTCTACTTATGTGAAACTACCTGTTGCTGTTTGTTTTTATAAAGAATGAGAATTACTTGCGTGGAATTCATGTTTGTGTGTATTTTTTTCCCGCGTCAAGCCTGGTTTTGTGTTTTATTTGGCGCCTCGGGAAGGTATTGTGTTGGTGAGGTGATGGAAGTGTGTTGAAGTGTGTATGTTTACGGTGCAAAAGGATGATTTGATCTCAATTATAGTTGTTTGTATCCTAGTTTGTTTTGTTATTGCCTCTTACATAGCTTATTGAGTGTGTACCTGGAACTGTATTACGTTGTGCGTCTTTATTTTTATTATTATTAACTCTATAATTATTTCACGCTTGCTGTAACAAAATAATAATAATCGCATTATGTAGACAAATATTTAATCGTATTTAGATGATAAATATTCATAAAGCCGTGTCCTCGATCATTAGATATAAAACCCGCAAAGTTTTATTATATTTTTACTGCCGAACATGACAATAATATGTTGAGTATTTTGTATGAAATAATACCATCTCTGGTCTGCTACTTTTACATCATGATATATAAGTAGTATTTAGAATAGATATGAATTATATAGTATAGTAGACGAATAGTATAGATATATATATAGATAGATATTTGATATTATAGATAGATATATATATAAGAGAGAATAGAGTAGAGATGAATTACTAAGATAGATATTAGAGATATAGATATTAGAGAGAGAGATAGATATTTACTAGTATGATATTATTAGTAGAGATATGATGTATAGTATATTATTAGATATATAGATATATATATTATATTACAAATATAGATAGATATATATAGATAGAGTAAATAGACATATGAGATTATTTATATGATGATATATAGATAGATAAATTATATGAGAGAGATGAGAGGAGAGAGAGTAAGATAGAGAGAGTAGTAGGACTATACTAGATAGAGAGAGAGGAGAGAGATAGATAGAGAGAGTAGATATAGAGAGGATTGTATAGAGAGAGATAATAGATAGAGAGTAGTAGATGAGAGACCATCTAGAGAGAAGAGATATATGATATAGTAGATATATGATGAGATATAGATATGACACGATATGATAGTACGAGAGAACATGTAGAGAGTAGATAGATAGATAGAGAGAGAGAAGAGTACGAGAGAGAGAAGAGAGACAGAGATAGAGAGAGATAGTAGGAGACGAGATAGAGATAGATAGTATGAGCGCAGCAGTAGAGAGAGATGAGATAGACAGAGAGAGAGACTAGATAGAGAGAGAGTATATATGTATAGATATAGAGAGAGAGAGATAGAGAGCTTAGATAGAGAGAGTTATAGATGACGATAATAGAGATTATGAGATAGATATATGAGATATGCAGAGAGATAGATATATAGAGAGTATATAGAAGATGATATAGATAGAGATGTATAGAGATCAGAGAGATATGATAGAGTACATTATAGAGAGAGATTATAGTATGATAGATAGAGAGAGAGATGAGAGATATAGAGAGTAGATAGAGACAGATGATAGAGATATATATAGAGAGATGAGATAGATAGATAGAGTATAGATAGATATAATATATATATGATAGATATATATATATAATATATAATATAGATATATATGATATAGAGATATATATATATATATATATATAATATAATATAATATAGATGATATATATATATAGATATATATATATATATATTATATATATATATATATATATATATATGATTTCGAAAATAAACATAATTTCCTTAAAGACACTTTTTTTTCTAAGGCGTATATACTAATGGTTTTGTTGCTGTGTTTATTTCAGTAAATTTTTTTTTTATCAAACTCATATATAACTAATTTATTATTTTACGGAAAAGACACAATGAAACATGAAAATCAAGCACCGTAGAGTTTCACGTAAAAATTACCCCCAACTTTTTCTCTATAGAAAGTTGCCATCTTTGCAAGTTTTACTATATTCTAAATTTATTATCTTGCTGATTCGTGCTGGAATAGTTTTTAACTGTGGTCAAATATTGTTTTTTATGAAGCCTTACCTTTAAATCACGTAGGGCGGTGGAAGAAAACTTTTTATAAGAAAACGGGATATAATGGGGCACATATATGAACATT
Organism: Metacarcinus magister; assembly: GCA_029783475.1. Lineage (NCBI taxonomy): Eukaryota > Metazoa > Arthropoda > Malacostraca > Decapoda > Cancridae > Metacarcinus > Metacarcinus magister. The sequence goes on along the minus strand of JAPQNM010000037.1, from coordinate 763,507 downwards.
CCACGTGTGTTTATAGTCCGAATTAACTTAAAAAATCTCAGTGTGTTTTCGAATCCATTAGCGTGTGTTTATATTGAGTTTCTATCAACAAACTAGTGTTGAAACTAATTTTTTTCCATTACACAACTCTCGGTTATGTTGGAGGTAACATGCGGGGATATAAATTACCTTCACATGTTTGCATACTTACACGACTACTCAACGTCCCCCTTCCCTCCTTCCCCTTCCCTTCCCCTTCACACTCTTGTACGGTGGTGGATAAAAAGGTACATGTGGAAACGTACCTGGAAAGGGTTAAGTAGATGGTGCAGTAAGGAGCGTCAAAACAGCTCTGTCTACTTTGAGGCGTGTTCGTTTTCTTTCAACTCTCAGGTTTTCTGTGGACTATATTAGATGGATAACGTAACTATGATGTAGATATGGATTTTAGATTGACTATATACCATTTCTTAATCGAGTTCTATTTTTCTACCTCTCTATTTTAATATCAAGCGTTTTCAATACTAATAACTTATCATCCATATAGACTTTATGAATTTCTATGTAACAATCTATTAGTATTCCTTTTTCTTCCGCCTCCTTACCTCCTACACCCTCCACCCTCCTCTCCCCTTCTCCTCCACATGATACAAAAAAGTAACGAGATACAAACATGTTCATCTATCAAGGAGAGAGAGAGAGAGAGAGAGAGAGAGAGAGAGAGAGAGAGAGAGAGAGAGAGAGAGAGAGAGAGAGAGAGAGAGAGAGAGAGGCAATCAGTATTATCTTTTATGTCCTTCATTAAATGTATAATTGTCATGTATATTTCTAATTGGCTGTAAAACAAACAAGAACATTCTCCAATTACACGTCAATGACATATTAATTATTAACCATTTGTTTATACATTATTTACCCATTTTCCTGACACCTGATTCCTTTTTTCTTTTCATTACTCATTCATAAAAACAACCATTAATCTCACAACACCAGTCACACACACACACACACACACACACACACACACACACACACACACACACACACACACAGCACCTCTCAACCTCATTACAAAATACATCCTCTTAGACAGCACCTTCTCACTACCTTCTCCTAACACTCATCTGTAGCTACACATCCCTAGAGAGTCAGCATCTTAGAACATTAATAACCTCTGTAGCGTTTCTCCAAGTCGCCTCTACTCCTTCCTTTCATCTTTGCCGGAAGGGTGGGTCAATATTTACATGTATGGGTGGGTAGCGGTCGGGGCCGGACGCTTGGTAAACAGTCTGGAGGTAGTACTGCCTTAGGGTACTGTTGTGAGGGGAAGGAGACGGGGTAACTTGTCTTATAATGGGTTTTGCGCTAGCCGTGTTTTGTTTATTTAGTGTGTGTGTGTGTGTGTGTGTGTGTGTGTGTGTGTGTGTGTGTGTGTGTGTGTGTGTGTGTGTGTGTGTTTTGTTTGGGTTTTTTGTCTTGCTTCCTCTCTCTTCTCTTCTACTCTCTTCTCCTCTTGTGTCTACTTGCACTCACTCACTCACTCACTCACTCACTCACTCACTCACTCACTCTCTCTTAGCGCACACACACACACACACACACACACACACACACACACACACACACACACACACACACACACACACACACACCCACACACACACACAAGGAAAACGTACATGCAGACGAAGGAAGGCTTCATGCATTATATTTCGAACTTGGAACGAAGTTTGAGAACGTATTGCCGTTTACCGCGAGGCTCAGGCGAGAGACCAGATCAAAAAGAGGACGTAAAGATCTGAGGATGGGGCGTGTCTGGGCCGGCGAGCACGACAAAGACGGTGAGGATGGTTAACGTGAGACAAAGATCTTGGTCCTCAATTCTTCGGGAGGTGATGCATAGTAAGGGAAACAGTATAGAAAACGCTCAAGTATGGAAAACACTTACCTACCTCAAAGGAAGTATATGCCTGTGAATGCGATCTGGGAGTTAGTGAAGGAGTGCAAGGAAGATGAGTTGGTGCAAAGGAGTGCAGGGAGTCCTTAAGTGTTGATCTCGAAAGGAGGAGACGAAGGAAAGGATTGAGTAAGCCTTGGAATGGAAGTTAATTCAGGCATTATATGAAATTGTAACGTAGGAGCAAGGGAGAGAGAGTGAGTGAGAGAGGTTTGGGAGCGAGAGGAATAAGACAGTAGGTAACGTTGCATAAGCCAAAAGGGGCAAATGGAGGAAGAAATTATGTATGTTATGTAAGACGAGAAGGAGGTTTAAAAAAAATTCTTCTTCACTAACTAATAACAAGAGCGAGGGGGAGGCGAGAGGAGGTTACACAACATGAAGACAGTTATTAGAACACCTCTGAATCCAAGAATGTTACAGCCTCTATGAAAGTATGTTGAGCCTCCTCCTCTTCTTCTTCTTCTCTCCCTTCCTCTCTTCCTCCCTCTTCAACGCCTCCTCAGCCCAGCGTAGCACAAGTCGGCGGCCAGGCATGGAAAGTAGGTAATCCCAGCCGAGCCTCATGGGATTACAGGGGATTACACCAATTTTCCCGCCAAATTAGACTCTTAATAGACGAAATAGGTGATGCCTCTACGTAGCAAAAGGGAAAAAAAAAAAAATATAATAAAAAATCATTCATTCTACATACAATACTAAAAAATTTATTCACATGATAACTTCGGATTATTTTTTCTCAGTTATATTTCAGTGGACGAAAAAAAATGATGATAGGAATAAAAGCCAAACAGAACAAGCTTGAAAGTGTGTGATCCTCTCCTCTCGTCCTCACCGTGTTAAGCTTTGTAAGGGTGAAACACGGGACGCAATTGGGAATAAATAGAGCGTAAGGGTTCAATTAGCCCAAGTAAATTATGTTGGAGGGCCCGAGAGAGTGTTAGGGGCACCATATGGTATTTCGAAGGAGGAAGAAGAGACGAGGAAGAAGTAGATTGCTAAGATGAGAGAGAGAAAAAAGAGAGAGAGAAAAAAA
>JAPQNM010000037.1:750535-755535 GCA_029783475.1 Metacarcinus magister | reverse complement strand
ATTTCTTTCATTTATGTAACTTGCTATTTCCGTCTCCCTTGTATGTATAATATTTGGTTAGTTTAATCTACTAATGTTCCCTTTGTTACTAGTTTTTTCCTCTTCCTATTGATAACTATGGCTGGTATTGTATTACCTTGTACTCATTTAACTCGTATTACTCCTATTATCTCTTATCTTTATTCCTATTTCCTTGTCTCTAGTTATTTTATCGTTGCATTACTCCCCTTTTTCCTCTCTTCGTCCTTCTCTCTATCTCCTTTAGTATCAAGTGTTTTTTTTTATTAGCCTGTTCAATTAGTTTTTGTTTTGTCATTCATATAATACCTTCTGTCACTTATGTTATACTTTTTTTATTACGTGGACTTATATTTTTGTCTTTTCTTCCTACTTACGTATTTTTCTACCAAACTTTTCTCATAACTTGGACCAATCTTTTTTAACCCTTAGTACTTCGCCTCATCTTCCTCCCACTTCCTTCTCATCCTTATCATCTTTCCTTGTGTGTCTCTGTTTCTTACCCGTCTTCCTCCTTCTCTTCTCCTCTCCTCTCTCTGTCTCTCCACCTCCATTGTTCCGTGATCATTAAAACTTTTGGGCGGCAGGATTAAGGGTAGAACTTAATCAGTACTGAAGACTTTCTCCTTTCCTCCTGATACACCACACTAAGACGACCTATGTAGTCAGCCGCGTGTGGGTGGTTATTGTGGCTTTAATACTTTTCCTATCATCTATTTGTACCTTAGATTGAGGCTCTAGTTTACCTGTTTACCTGTCTGTCTGCTTGTCTGTTGTTCCACCTGCTTGTTTGTTGTTCTGTTACTCTGTCTGGTTTTTTTTCTTGGTTGCCTTCTGTTTGTATTTATGTTTACCTACTTGAGTGTCTTAAGTGTGTGCGTGTTTTTTAGTGTTTGTATTCTTAGTTTTTTTTAGTAGATTGTTGTGTTGTTTTCCTCTCGTTTTCGTTCATCTTTTACTTTCATTTGCTGTTGCTACGCTCTTTGTTCGTATATTTTCTTAGCTTTCATTTTTTCTTTTTTTATTTCTTACTCTTTTTCATCATTAAGTTTTTTTTTTTTATCATATGAATTGCTGAGTTTTTTTAATCAACTGGAGTATCCTTTTTTCATATATATATATTATCTATCCCACATACTTTTAATTGCCTGATTCATACCTAATTCTATACACACACACACACACACACACACACACACACACACACACACACACACACACACACACACACACACACACACACACACACACACACACACACAGTCATAATCAGAGCCTCATTCTATATGCACACTCTTTCAGAATAACCAATATATACTCTTTACATAAACTACACTTCCTTCCTAACCTAACCTAATAAATATGATCCTACCACTTACAAAAAGGACTTACCTACCAAACTAACAAGTCCCTTATGTCAAACTCCCTCTTACTTAGCTCAACGCGAGAAGATATAACACAACCTTGTATTTCTCCCCTTACCCCACAGTGCTTTGGGGGAAGAAAGTGCTGAAAATTATCTTCACTCTTCTAATTTATGATCCTTGTGGGACGGTGCGTTGGGGGTCTTGGTGGAGGGGGTGTTGGGGTCTTGAGGGAGGGGTTGGGGGTGATATTGCCTTGTCAGGGAGAATGTGGGAGCAGGTGGAGTAATTTGAGGTGTGAATTGGAGTGGGAGGAGGAAGAGGCGGAGGAGGAGGTAAAAAGAAAAGAAGTAAGAGCAAGAGCTTATTTCAGTTTTTGTTTTCTGTCAAGACAAGCACACCATGATATACATTACAAAACGAGGAGACTGTATATATATATAAAACAAAACAAAAAAAATGAAAATAAAATAAAAAAGAAAACCGTGGTAGTATTAATGAAAGTGTTCCTCATCGTGTCTTCATCTTCACTTTGGGTTTTGTAATGATACACGGCCACTGCTATTTGATGGATGATTAAAATGTAGCCACAACGAACGAACATACGAACGAAGGAACGAACGTACGAAACATAATCGAACCTCACTCCCACTAACGTAATTATGTCTCTTACCACACCACAGCGACGCCACAATTATCTTACAACTCTCCTCACAATTGTCCACAAACTTTACAACCTAACACAACAGATCCTCCACTACAATCCTAACCATCTTTTTATCCTCTCACTACCTCCTTCATCCCTCCCAATCCTTTCCAATCCTTCACAATCCTTCCCAATCCCTCACAATCCCTTACCTTCCCTTCCACCCACATTGAAGAAGACGATGTATCTCTAGGTCTCTCGTGGGGTATCCTAGACCCTTTACATCCTTAATACGTCCTATTACCCCTGTGTCCTAGTGTGTCCTAATCCTCCTTTATGTCCAAGAGGCCCCTTGCGTCTTGTCTTTGAAGAGGTCCCGCGCCCATTGTAAGCACTGCGGCGGAACCTTTAACTCTTTGCAATCAGTGACTCCCCTCGAGGCTCAGTAGATGCAGTAAGTCAGTGTGCGGTAAAGGATTCAGTTCACGGGACCAGAAATCAGCGGGTCAGGATTTGCGGACCAGAATTGTTTAGAATTTGCATTTGCCGTAAAATAAAGATGAGTGGCGGTCTGGAGTGCGCCGCTGAGACCCTGAAATGTGTGTGTGTATGTGTGTGTGTGTGTGTGTGTGTGTGTGTGTGTGTGTGTGTGTGTGTGTGTGTGCGTGTGCGTGTGTGTGTGTTTAGAGGAGATATAAGTATTATTTAGATTTTAGACCTTCATCATCAACTGTGAATATATGGAAGTGGTGGTCTGGATTGCGCTAGCGAGCCAAAAATGTGGTTATCTCGATGCAGCTAAATTAACACAGCGACGCTAACATTCAACAGTGGGGAAAAAAACGGATGCTTCTTTTTGCCTGAAATGATGAGTGTTTGACGGGACGTGAAAGTTGTATGTGTGACGGAGTGAATTTCCGACTTGCGTGGCGTGACGGGTGCATTGAGGTGTGACGCCCTGCGGGATGAGGGTGACGGAAACACTGTTACGTGGAGGCAGCGTCGGTGGGTTACACAATAATGTCTTGCATCGGTTCCAACCCTCGAGAGACCTTTCAGTAAATCAACAAGTCTTAATGTCCTTGTCGCTGCAGCCCTCCTCCTTCCCTCTCTTCCCTCCTCTCCTTCCCTCTCTCCTTCCCTCTCTCCTTCCCTCCCTCCGCAGTGCTGAGGCTCATACCGTACCGAGGCTCTCCCTCCGTCCCTCACCTGCTGATTTCCAGAGGGAAATTACGGAAGCACCTGAGAATGTTGTAATTTTGGTGGGTAGTGTTTGGGCCCCGAGGGGAGGGTGGAGGGTGGAGGGTGATGCCTACCACCTGGCGGCCGCTGTTTGCCTTCTGGAGGTGCGGTTCTCGCCTCTCTTGATTACTTTATCCGTCTACTCGTTCCCCAAACTCACCTGCTTCCCCGGCTGGTGCTCGTCTCCACCTTCTTATCCTCGTGGCTGTAGTGTTTACCTGCAGATTTTCACGCCGCTAATTTCCAGACCACACCGTAATGGCAGCGTTTACCTCTCCTCGTGTCTGTGGCTGCGGCTCTCTCCACCCCGCTGCCTCGCCTTCTGTTGGGCTGCAAACCTCCCCGCCTCCTTGCTTGCCTCCCTAACTGCTTGCCTCGGCCCGGAACAAGTAATACACCTGTCCTGGCGTGCGGAAGGCGGAGCTATTAAGAGGTATGTTTATGTTGCCGTGGCAGGTGGGCTGATGGCGCTGTGATCACCGCGTTTCGCTCTTTATTATGCTATTTGTACATTGTTCCTTACGGTCAAGGCTGCCACCAGGATACCAACGCCTGGAGAGGAGTTCCTGGAATGGATTTGAATTGTTGCTGCAGGATTATTCGCATTATTTTCCTCGTTTGTTTCCTGTTCACCCTCGCCGCGTGATATAGTGTGTGTGGCTTAGGGATGAGAGTGGGCTCAAGCCTCCTCGTAATGGTGTGATGGTGCGCTGGACTTGCAAAGCGACAGGGTAGGAAGGGAAGGACTCTCAGAGACTTCATTCTCTCTTGATATCATGTTTAAAGCTATTCATGTATAGGGTTCCCGCATGCCTGGTGTCCCTTCCCACCTGCCCCACCAAGCAAAGACGTAAAAAAATCCACTTTACCGCCAAATTACCGCATTAAACGCACCTACACGAGCTAAAAAGATCCGAAAATTACGCTCCTAAAGCCTCCTGTTGGCAAAATTAAGCGCCCTGAGTCCATTAGTGGCTCCGGCCCCGCAGTTTGAGCGATGACCCGAGTGGAATACAATCTAGAAAGTACCTTATGATAATCGTACATTTTCACTATCAGGCAACCCATCCCTCCCCCTCGCGGCGTGAAGATATATAAGGCCGTGTGTCGCAGCTCGTAGAGGGCAGTTTGCTTTAACGGGAGGAGGGAGGAGCGTCCGTGTAAATCTTAGGACAATGGAGGTGTGGGTATGTAATTGGTTATTCTAGGACAGTCGCTCTGGGGGTCTTAACCGGCGATTATTTCGGTCAGAATGGCGGAGATAAGAAGTGACGTTTTTTCCTTAATCCTGACGTTGATGAGGTGGGAATGTTGGGAGGAGCGCGAGTAACATGATTAAGGGAAGGGAGAGTGCAAAGACTTGAATGATAATGGGGATGAGGTTTAGTAAGAGCAAAAGGAGGAGGAGGAGGAGGAGGAGATGGTGATTATGGTGTAAATAATGGCGATGGAGATGGATTATGATGATGCTGGTAATGGTGATGCAGCTAGTGGTGGTGGTGGTGGTGGTGGTGGTGGTGGTGGTGGTGGTGGTGGTGCATGTAAGAGTAATGTAAGTGATCGTGGAATTAATGGTAATGATAGTGGTGATGCTTGCCAAGATAATGACTGTAATCTAGTTAGTTATCAGTGCTCAGGTTGACGTAATTAATGAGAGTGATGGTGATAATGATGATGATGAGTGTAATAATGACTCAAAGAAAAATATTGTTAATTATCATCATCATTAT
>JAPQNM010000037.1:738035-743035 GCA_029783475.1 Metacarcinus magister | reverse complement strand
GGGAGGGAGGCTACGTTACTCACACAGAACACATTCCCGAAGCGATCTGCAGGTATTTTTAAGTCCATCCCCTGCCACCTGCACCTCACTCCTCATCCAGTGTTTGGCAAGGGGCAGGGAGGAGCGATTACCAAGATTGACAAACTCTCGCTCAGAGCCATATCCAGCACACTCACACACACTGAATAACACTCCCATTTCATTCCTTTTCCCCATCCATTCCTCCCTCTCTACCTCTGATACCTCTCTCTCTATTTCTGTCAGTCTTGTGCAGCCTTCCTGTCCTCTGCCTTTCAATCTTCCTCATCTGTCTATCTTTTTTTTTTCGTCCTCCATCATCTTCTTTAATGTTTTCTATCTTCTGTCTCCCTCTCCTCATCCTTTGCCTTCCTCTTCTGCTTTTGTATACCTCCCTCTATCCTCTTCTTCCTTCTCCTTCTTCCATCCTGCAATACTCTTGATCCTCTCTCTTTCTCTTCCTCTATGTTCCTTTTCTTTGCTTCATCCTTTTCACGGTCGTCTCACACTCTTCCAATATACTCTTACTTTCTCCCCTCTTTTTTTCCCCTCCTTCCTGCATCTAAGCTTTCTACTGTACCCTCTCTTGCCTTTCCTGTCCTGCTTTCTATCTCGTTCCCTTCCTCTTTCACCGCTTCCTTGACTCTCTCTCTCTCTCTCTCTCTCTCTCTCTCTCTCTCTCTCTCTCTCTCTCTCTCTCTCCTCTCTCTCTCTCTCTCTCTCTCTTTCTCGAGCGGAAACACTGAAAAAGTAATGAAATAAGGTTGTACGTGAGGTAAGATATGCCTTCATTTTCACTCCTACTGAATTGTCTCCCTTACACCCCTCTCCTCTCTCTCCCTTAGTCTCAGTGAGGGGAGAGGGGGAGAAATTGCGTAAATAAAGTGGTATGATCCTTTCATCTACCGGGGCGATAAATCCCTTCTCTCCCCTCCCCTTCCTCCTCTTCCTCTCCCTCCCTCTACTTCCCCCTCTCCATGTCTCTCTCTAACAGCGATTAAGGTGGTATAAAGGGAATTACCATAAGGTGTGGAGTCCCTCGTGCTGTGTATGATTATGACACAAACTTTAACTACTTTAGACCAAGAGGAAACCATGAGAGCAGGAGGAGGAGGAGGAGGAGGAGGAGGAGGAGGAGGAGGAGGAGGAGGAGGAGGAGGAGGAGGAGGAGGAGGAGGAGCTAGAGGACTTAAGTATTGTATAGTTCCTAGTGTGTTACCTATAGCCAGTTGGTTTTGTAGTTTCTCTTGAGTGTTCTATCTCTCCTCTCCTCTCCCCTCGCCCCCCCACTGCACCCACAACCGTCCCCCCCCCCTCCTGTCATGGCCGTGCTCTGTGTTGTATCCTGAGGTGTTGTAGTTGTCAATGTGTTCCTGAGGTGTTCTGTGACGCTTCAAACTTATTGGTGAAAGGTTGTGTTTAGTTAGTGTGATGGAGATTTTACTTGTGGTGGTTCTCGCTCTCGTTTTCTTTTTCTCTCACCTGAATGGAAGAGAGAAAAAAAAGAGAAAGAAAAAGAGAGACGGAAAGATAGAGACACGGGTGAGAGGGGAAGTAATTAACAGTAAAGAAGTGGGAAACGAGGTGATAATAAAGAGAGGAAGTAGTAGATTCTGGAGGAGAAGAGTTTGTTAAAAGAAGTAAGAGATAAGGAAGTGAGTTAGAAGTGGAGACGCGGAGGGAAGGGGAACAATACATCCCAAACAGGATACATAAACTGACATTAAGTGGAGTAAGTGGATGGCTGTATTCCTCACTCCACCTCAATGGGAACGTAAAGGGGGAATTTTTTTTTTTTCGTGATTTTTTTTTTTTTAATTATATACCGTATCAGTGAATGTTTTATTATTATTTTTTTTTTTATCTATGAACTCTTTAAGAAAAAAAAAAGTGTAAATTGAAAGAGATATGCTCATATGTACAATTTTACATTTTGATTCACTTTTGCATTCATTATTTAACGTCATTGCTAAAATATTATCCATTTTTTTTTTCTCCTACTCGTTGCGTCGGTAGGCTTCATGGAGGCCTTAGATGGTTAGCCTCCACCCGTTAGTAGCGCGGGTTAAATTTAAGTGACGCCTCGTTTCTTATTGAGAGGCTCATGCTGCCAGCGGAAGCTCCTCGCGTATATAGCATTGCAGTCCCGTCGAGGATGGTGTTATGGCAGGTACATCTGGTCTTTAAGTTATATTTTTGTTTTCATTATTTTTACTATCATTTTTTTGTTCTTTTTTTGGCGTTGATGTGTCTGTGTTAATATTTTTGTTTCTTTTGTTTCAGTGACGTGTTCTGACATGCTACTGATGATGATGATGATGATGATAATGGAAGGAGCTGAGAACTGCACAAAGGTGGTCAATGATTTGTTTGTTTGGAGGACCACCTACAAGGATCACCTCACCTCCACCAGGTAAGAGTAATATTAGAACACAAGAGCTGCCTTGTGTAGGTCTACTGGCCTTTTGCAGCCTCATTATTTTCTTATGTTCTAACGCCCACGCCCACACCGCATCACCATCACCACAAAGAGTGTCGGCGGTAGTAGCAAAGAAAAGTGGTCAGCACGTGCCGGGGCTCGAACGTGGGTAAGCCACCGCCTCCCCACCAATGTATACTTTGCTCTCTCTCATCTTTTTTCAAGTTACGTCAATCCTGCACATCAATAAACATTTAGGCACACATCCATAAACATTTCCCTTTCCTATTCAGGTAATCTGTTCCTTTTGCTTTTCCTTTCACCCTCTCTCTCTCTCTCTCTCTCTCTCTCTCTCTCTCTCTCTCTCTCTCTCTCTCTCTCTCTCTCTCTCTCTCTCTCTCTCTCTCTCTCTCTCTCTCAATACTTTTTTTACTTGAAGAATCAGATTTTGTATGTTTTTGTTTGTTTGTTTTTTGTAGGAGGAGGAGGAGGAGGAGGAGGAGGAGAGAGGTGAAAAGGAGGAGGAGTATATGAGGAAATTTCTTGGGTCTGATTAAAGGGATTGTGGGCGGATTATATTAAGGAAGTTGAGTGAGTAATGAGCGTCGATTGGAACGAATTACGGTTCTAAATTTCCTGCCTTTGTGGATCTTAATGGTGGTGTGGTGGTGATGGTGGTTGAGGTGGTGATAGTGGTGGTGGTGGTGGTGGTGGTGGTGGTGGTGATGGTGGTGGTTGAGGTGTAAGCTAATACCACCACCATTACTACTACTACTATACTATTACTACTACTACTACTACTACTACTACTACTACTACTACTACTACTACTACTACTACTACTACTACTACTACTACTACTATTCCTCTGGCAATATTCCTTACCTAAAATTTATCAATCTTTCTCTTCCTCTTTCTGACAGTGAAAGGAGGAACCGTTGCAAGGAGAGAAAAGTTAGGAATAATGATAAAATGATGACTGTAGTTGTAGCTGAGAGAGAGAGAGAGAGAGAGAGAGAGAGAGAGAGAGAGAGAGAGAGAGAGAGAGAGAGAGAGAGAGAGAGAGAGAGAGAGAGAGAGAGAGAGAACTGGGTGATGTAGATTTACGTATAAGATAAATCTGTGTCGCTATTCAGGTGTTCGTTGCAATTAGTGATGAGCAGCGAGAAAGATTAAAAAGTAGACTAAATACCTGTCATCACTCACTCCCTACCCCCCATTTATCTCTCTCTCTCTCTCTCTCTCTCTCTCTCTCTCTCTCTCTCTCTCTCTCTCTCTCTCTCTCTCTCTCTCTCTCTCTCTATCTCTCACTCTCTCTAAACCTTAATTGACAACACTAGCCACAACGCTCTCTCTACTTTACTCAACCTAAATAGTTTTCTCAGTCTTGCCCAAAGTAAACTCAACACACATAGTTACGTAATGAAATTCGTGCCAGCTTGATTTAGAAGCTTAGCGAGGGGCGGCTGGGAGAGCGGCGTCCTACCAGCCCCCGAGATGAGATTAGGGATTAAGTACGAGGGATTTAGCCTTAGGGATTTAAGAGGGAAGGGTTGGCTGGTCGGCTGGTTGGTCGGCATTGTTGTCTTGTGTTGTGAAGGTCAGTAGTAGCGTTTTGTTATGTTTGCAAGGCTGTAGGCGTAGGGTATAGTTTTGTTTTTTTATTATTTTAGTTTTGTTATGATTTTTTTTTATATATATGTACTGGTTTGTATGTATAGAGAAAATTCTGCCTATGGTGTACAGAATTGGAAATAAAACGAGGCTTTTTTTGTTATTATGTTTAATGTGTATACGATTTTTTTTTAATCGTTGGTTTTTGTAAATTTTGGTTTCTGTTTTTATGAATATTTTGATTTCCCTTAAGATTGTAATTTTTTTTAGAAATCATTATATTTATGATAGCAATTATATTTTCTCTTTTTTTCTTCTCGCTCTATCTATTTATCTATCTATCTATATCCTCCTCCTTTTCCTCCTCCTCCTTCTCCTCCTCTCTCTTTACACGTAAGTAGTTCTCTCATCTTCTTTATTCCTCTCTTTACGTGTTTTCTCTTCTCCTTCATTCATCGCTGACATCCCTTTGTCCCTTTACTCACACATTCATTCTTTCGTCTCATGAAATATCCAACAGTCTTCTTTTTCTTCCTCCTTTTACTTTCCTCTTTTCTTTCTTTCCGCTTTTCTAGAGATCTTAGTCTAACTTTTTTCCTGCTCTTCTCTCATTTTCTATTAGTCTCATTTTCTCCTCATCCATCATTGTCTTCTAATATTTACTTGCTCTTCCCTTCATCTTCTCTTCAAAACTTCCTCCTCATATTTTTCTTCCGTTTCTTTTTTTTCCCTTTTTTTTCCTAACATCTTTTTATCATATCGTTATCGTGATGTTCTCCTTTTCACTTAGCGTCTCCCCTTTGCTAACCCTTTCAGTACCTTCCCCTCTGATATCTACCACTCCCTTACCCCTCCTATAACCCCTTTTTCTTCCCTTTACACACTCCATCCCTTTCAACACCATCTCTTACCCTTGTTGCTCCCTGCCTCCCCTTTCTCCCTGTTCTCT
>JAPQNM010000037.1:730535-733035 GCA_029783475.1 Metacarcinus magister | reverse complement strand
AAAGGTCAGACGGGAGGGAGAAAAGGGAGGAGAAGGAAAGGAGGGATAGAGGAGAGAAGGGAGGGCCATACTACCCCCTACACAGACCACAACAATCATTACTCTTTTCCCACACTCCCATCGTCTCTTTCCCCACCTCATCAATTGTCCCTTCCCCCCTCCTCCTCCTCCTCCTTTACCTCAGACTTGTAGAGAATATAGAAGTAGAGTAGCTACACAGGCAACCTTGTAAGGCCCACCAGGGCTGTTGTTGCCTGTTATTCCTTTGTATTCCTTTGTATTCCTCCTCCTCCTCCTCCTCCTTCAGCCGCGCACGAGGACTTTTCTGTAGGTAGTCTGGAGGGGAGGAAGACTAAGAGGAGGAGGAGGAAGAAGAAGAAGAGGAGGAAGAAGAGGGGATACTGGGATAATCTGGGTTTGGGGTGGTATTAAAAGTAGTATATCAAGAACGCTACTGGAGGTGTCAAGAGTGTGTGGCTCGTGTTGCCTTAAGTCTTGCCACAGAAGCACCGTTGGAATCACTAATGTTGTTTTTACCGTTGAATTCTTGGTGCCTCTTTTCGTGGTGGTGGTGGTGGTGGTGGTGTGGTGGTGGTGTGGTGGTGGTGGTGGTGGTGGTGGCGGCGGCAAGGGAATTGTTGTTGTTATTATTGTTGTTGTTGTTGTATTGGGTTAGTTGTTGTGGTAATAGTAATAGGGTGTTGAGTGCTATTGTGTTTTGGTAATAGTGTAATTGTTAAGTGTGGAAAGATTGTTTGAATATACTTGTTATTCTTTTGGTGGTGGTGGTGGTGGTGGTGGTAGTAGTGGTGGTGGTGGTGGTGATGGTGGTGGTGGTGGTGGTGGTGGTGTGATGGTGATGGTGGTGGTGATTACAGTGAAAAGACCAAGAAAACTCTTATTATCATTACACTACGGACCCAAATTAATGTAGAATTTCACGATAAAAATTCATAGAAAAAAAATGGAAGCAATAGATGAATACAAATTAATTGATATGGATAAAAAATACAATTATATATAATAAATAGAAAAAAAATACACATCCAAAATTCACATAATAAACATTCACTTGCTTTTATTTTTGTGGAGAGGAGAGGAGGAAGAGAAAGAGGAGGAAGAGGAAGAGGAGGAGAAGGAAGAGGAGGAGAAGGAGGTGGAGGAGGAGGAGGAGGACGAGGAGGAGGAGGAGGAGGAGGAGGAGGAGGAGGAGGAGGAGGAGGAGGAGGAGGAGGAGGAGGAGGAGGTAGAGGAGTGTAGTTTATGAGTTCCATCTCCCTCGGCACCTACGAGTGAAGGTCATTCTTTTACCTGATGGCTCTCTCTCTCTCTCTCTCTCTCTCTCTCTCTCTCTCTCTCTCTCTCTCTCTCTCTCTCTCTCTCTCTCTCTCTCTCTCTCTCTCTCTCTCTCTCTCTCTCTCTCTCTCTCTCTCTCTCTCTCTCTCTCTCTCGTACACACATACACACTTTAAATCAGTAGCGAGAGAGAGAGAGAGAGAGAGAGAGAGAGAGAGAGAGAGAGAGGAGAGAGAGAGAGAGAGAGAGAGAGAGAGAGAGAGAGAGAGAAAAAAAAAAACCCACCACCACCACCACCACTACCACACTTACCTTCTTACTTACGTCACAAATAGCCCACTTAACACCCCCTCCTCCCTCCCCTTACCTCCCCTCTCCCCCAACTTACATTAAACTTTTCTCTCCACCCCCATCCTGAATACTTTAATCCCCTCTCTCTATCCCTCCCTCCCATTCACCCCTCCTCTTCACCCCCCCAATCATGCCCTTTGGAAGCGGAGGAGGAGAAGGAGGCAGGAGGAACACATAGGAAGGGCGTGTCTTTAGGGGAAGGAAGATTCAGTGTCTCGTCATAAGTTTAATGCAAAATACTGATCTCCTCCTCCACTTCTTCCTCCTCCTCCTCCTCCTCCTCCTCCTCCTCCTCCTCCTCCTCCTCCTCCTCCTCCTCCTCCTCCTCCTCCTCCTCCTCCTCTGCGCTGGTAAGTCCTCCAGAAGGGGATTATGATATTGTGAAGGAGATTACTGTGAGAGGAAGAACAGACAGCTTTGCCTGCCCTCCTCACCCCCCTTGCATTTACTATTACGTGGGGAAGGCAAGGGAAGGGAAGGGAAGGGAAGGGAAGGGGTTGGGGTTTTGAGGGTACAGCTCCCCACCACGTAAAGCAAAGGTGTGAAGGGTAGTGGTGGTGTGTCTGTGTGTTGTGGTGTGTAGAAGGGATGAAGTGAAGTGGAGTGTGTGTGTGTGTGTGTGTGTTTGTGGTGTGTGAAGGGAAGGTATGGTAAGGTGTATGTGTGTGAGGAGGAGGTGAAGGGAAGGGTGTGTGTGGTAGTGTCTGTGGTGTGGTAGGGTGTGTGTTCTGTCTGTGTGAGGAAGTGAAGTGAGAGGTTGTGTTGTGTCTGTGTCTATGTCTGTGGTGTGTGTGAGGTGAAGGAAGAGAGCATTGGAAGGTCTGTGTTTTATTTGTAAAGAGAAGGAAAGAAA
>JAPQNM010000037.1:705535-723035 GCA_029783475.1 Metacarcinus magister | reverse complement strand
CAGTCTACCATTTCAATCATCGACGTATTTATACCTTTCTAATTAACTCTTGTATCTTTTCTACCTTACTTTAAATATGACCTATTTTATCAACTTTTTCTCAGGTATTCATCAATTAGTTTATTAATCTATAATATTTTTTAACTATTTAACCCGTGGTAGGAGTTACATTTTCAATAAGATTAATGCTAAGTTTCAATACCAATAATCCCTCCCACCAAAAAAATATAAATAAAAAAGTAGGAATATAGAAGCAATCATGAAGGCTGTAAATACGTAAATCTTATGTTCTTCTTCAGCATCAACTCCAACGGAACAGAAGAAGCATACATGAATAGAACAATGGTGTGGGTTGGACTTTGAAGTGAAGCCGAATGAAAGAAGTATTGAGAGTAATATCTGAAAATGTATTGCTCGAGGTATTGTTGGCTGGTCAGCGGCCGGAACGAAACTATTACTGTATGATCCGTCCTGTATTTGTTGACGCAATTTTCTACGATTGGTTTTGTGAGCTTATAGGGGGGTGAGGGGAGAGAGAGAGAGAGAGAGAGAGAGAGAGAGAGAGAGAGAGAGAGAGAGAGAGAGAGAGAGAGAGAGAGAGAGAGAGACGCACACACAAATAACCCATAGCTTGTAATACTAACAAAATTAACTCCATAAGATATATAAATAGCAAACAATAAAAACAGAGTAAAATATTATCGAACAGATCACTTAAGAGAGTCATCATTTTTGGTCGTGAGGATAAAAATTTGTCTATTTGCGTTCAATATACAAATGCACTGCTGGATGAAACCGTATCTTCTTCATTTTACGGAGGGTGAGTGGGTAGGTGTTAGGGTGGGTGGGTGGGTAAGTGGGTGGGTGAGTGGGTGGGTGAGGTGGGTGAGTGGGTTTCAAGTGACCTGCTATCGATGTGCTTTGAAGGGATAGGCTTTGTTGTGTCTTTTGTTGCAAGGGAAATGTAGTGGTCAGTTGGTGTCCCTTTGGGTGTTGATTCTGTTAAAGTAATTTGAGTCTTATTGCGTAGCTCTTCACTTCTCTTCATCCTCTTCTTCCTCTTCTTCTTCTACTTCCTCTTCCTCTCCTCCGCCTCCTTCTTCTTGTTCTTGTCGTTAATTTTCATTCTTTTCTCCTCCTCGTCCTCCTGTTCATCCTTGTGTTACAATTTATATTTATCTCTTCCTTTATATCTTTATCATTGTTATCATCCTTTTGCTGTCCTTTTCATCTTCCTCCCTTCTCCGTTTCTCTTTCATCTTTCCATTCCCACCTCCTCCTCCTCCTTCTCCTCCTCATCCTCTCCTTCTTTTTTATTCCCCTTCTGTGTCCTCTTCTCTTTTTTTTTCTCTTCTCCTCACCTCCCTACGCACCTTGCCTTTTTCTACCCCCTTTTTATCTTCTTCTCTCTCCCTCTTCTTATCCTTCGTCACTCGTTTCATTCTCTTCTTTTCCTTACTTTTCTTTCCTATCCAGTTTCTCTTATCCCAGTCATCCCCGTTGGCATCTCCCCCTCCTCCTCCTCCTCTCCTCCTCCTCCTCCTCCTCCTGGTCAGCGCCATATTGTGTTTACCCGCCTGGAGCCAAAGGGACCTCACCTGATTGGATCCTTCCGTTGATCGGAAATGAAATCAACCGTTCGAAACCCAGCGATGAAATTATTATGTTGATATAACTTTTTTTTTCTTCTTTTTTTTTTCCCCCTTTTCCTCCTCTCCCTTTTATTATGTCTTATTTTTGTTGTATTTAGTTTGTCGTGTAGGATGAGGAAAAAAAGGAGGAAAAAGGGGGGAAAATAGCTGTTTTGTTTGACTACGTGGGAATTATATAGAGATCAGCATTGTTTTTTTTTTTTTTCGTGTTATTTAGTTTCTTAAAAAATGTGAGAATTATTGTAACTATAAGACGTGTGTTTTTTTTTT
Organism: Metacarcinus magister; assembly: GCA_029783475.1. Taxonomy (NCBI): domain Eukaryota; kingdom Metazoa; phylum Arthropoda; class Malacostraca; order Decapoda; family Cancridae; genus Metacarcinus; species Metacarcinus magister. The sequence continues at coordinate 721,113 of JAPQNM010000037.1, read as the reverse complement.
TATTATTAATCCTCTTTATTGTTTTTTTTTATTATATAGATCTAGTTTTTTTTTCTATTTTCTTCGTTAATGTCACCAGAATGGGTTTTTTTTCTTCTTCATGTAGTGTGTGTTCGGGGTTAGGGTTACATTTCTCTCTCTCTCTCTCTCTCTCTCTCTCTCTCTCTCTCTCTCTCTCTCTCTCTCTCTCTCTCTCTCTCTCTCTCTCTCTCTCTCTCTCTCTCTCTCTCTTCTGTTGTTTTAGTGTATTTTAACTGCCTCTATGGAGCTCTGTCGAAGTTGATGATAATAAAACTATATATTAGGTTCGTGAAGGAAGGGGAGGCAGAGAGAGAGAGAGAGAGAGAGAGAGAGAGAGAGAGAGAGAGAGAGAGAGAGAGAGAGAGAGAGAGAGAGAGTGAGAGTGAGAGTATAGGTTTTGATGAAGGAAGGAAAAGGAGGGGCAGGAGGGGTTTAGGAAGGGAAGATGAGGGATGGAAAGAGGAAAGGATAGCAAGATAGGACAGTTGATACAGCTCACAAAAGACACATAAACGATATCAGTCATAGTTTTCTCATTCTATATAATTTACCAATCCCATAAAACAAAAAATTTCGATGTGTTCTTAAATAGCTAGTTAGGATATTTAGTTTCTTCTGTCATTTTGTAGTAAAGTATAGCATCATTTATTTATATTCTGCATCGCTGAATCGACTCTATTTCCTCGCTGCTCTCCATGCTTTATATTTCCCTTCTGTTTCCCCCTTCCTGAATGTATTACTTGGTGCCTTGTTACCGCCCTTCCCTTGTGGTCACGGCTGGATTTCCCTTCATCATTTTCGGCGCCCTAGGACCACCAGTAACACCTCTGGGCTACTTCGGTGTTTGGTTCTTCGGTTCAGGAGATTTTAGTACACTTTTTTCGGTTTCTCTGGCGTTGTGGTTCATCCTATTTCCTCACCAGCGTCTGTACCTTGGTTCGAGCTCTTGTTCCTTGGTGGTGGACAGGCAGACCGGACGTGGCGGGGAAGAAAATGGTGGACGGCGATAAAAATGATTTGTAGAAGATATTTTCGGCGAAATGGAGCGAATAAGACCAAGAGGATTCCCACTTTCTTTATTTTGGCCGAGGATCATGAGTCTCTCTTTCTGTCTCCCTCTCACCCTCCCTCTCTCTCTCCCTCTCTCTCTCCCTGGGGAAAATTGATTGTTTCCCTGACAAACAATGGCTTCAACCCGAATTTAGCGGCTGCCATTGTCCGCACACACACCCTTATTATTACGGGGGAGGAGGGAAAAAAATACGCCTCTTCTGTCGGCGGTGGCAGGCGGTGAGGGATGGCGAAGGCAGCCCAAGGAAGAGCAAGAAACAGGGGTGTGAAAAACGAGAACCCAGAGGAACCGCTTGGGAGGGATGCGAAGGCGGGGTGCGAGGGGCGGGAGGGTGGGTGAGACGGCTAATTGTGCTATAAAGAGTCAGTGGTGAGATGAATGTGTGAGCGTGGCGAGGCAGCGGGATTAGTGGGGTGGTGGGCTAAGCTACGTTGAAGGAATTCCTGCCTTACGTACAGCTGTTTCTTCCCCTCTCTTCTCCTCTTCCTGTAAAGTGTGTTGTTACTTTTTTAGTGGTAAGGATATATGTATGAAGAGAAATTAAGTTGTCTTTGAAGATATGTAGAACAACCATCATAAGAATACTGTAGTAATGTATATAAATAATTTTTGGAATGTCTAATTTTTACTCTATCTAAATTACCATGAAACATTTAGTAATCTCTACCACTTAACGCCATTTCCTATGTCACTTTCTAGTAATTCATATAAAATGTATTAAGTAAGGCTTTCTAACTGAGTATATTAACTGTGGGAAAGATATGAAGGATTATATTATAAATCTGAACTTTGAACTTTGCTATTATTACCTTTGCATAAGTGAGAGATGATCTGTGTTCCTGCTCAGTGGTATTAATGACTCCTAGTTGAAGTAGTAGTAATGATAATGATGATAGTAGTGATAATAATGATAATAATAGTAATGATAATGATGATAGTAATGATAATAATGATAATAATAGTAATGATAATAATGATAATAGTGATTCCAATGTGTTATTACTCTTAGAAATTGATGTTACTTCTTAGTATAAATTTTTTTGTCACCTTTTCGTGTACACATGTATACGTGTACACGCGAGTTACGTACATCCACGTCAATCCATTAAGAATACATACAGGTGGATGAAACAGCCAACTGAATATAACGTGAAGAGGCGAGTGAGTATAAATGACAGCAATTAGCAAATGCGTACTGAGCTGAAGCGAATACTTGGGAACAAAAAAAAAGTGGGTAACGTAATGGAGGTGTAGGAAAGTAAGGCTAATGAGAAACGCGTACGAGAAGACATTAACAAAAAATAAAAAGAGTGAAAGAAGAATAATTGCGAAACTTGGTAGCGAAGTGATCATCCATTGGGTTGGTTTTATGCTATTTGCTTTTATTGTTTATGCCTGTGATTGCACTTAAGTATTGGAAAAAGGAAGAGAGAGAGAGAGAGAGAGAGAGAGAGAGAGAGAGAGAGAGAGAGAGAGAGAGAGAGAGAGAGAGAGAGAGAGAGAGAGAGAGAGAGAGAGAGAGAGAGAGAGAGAGAGGAATCTATGTAATAGTAACGAAGGAAGTTAATGGAAAATGAAAATTAATTAGATTCGAAATAACTTTCTCTCTCTATCTATCTATCTCGTTCTCTCTCTATTTCTGACACACACACACACACACACACACACACACACACACACACACACACACACACACACACACACACACACACACACACACACACACACATTGCTAAATTGGCGATCCATCTACCATTTGCAAAAGAAACTGTTTTTATTTTCCTAAAAGAAAATACAAATACTTCATGTTTTCCTTTATATCTTCCCTTATCCATCTATTCTAAATTTATACACAAATATTTGCAGTCCTTTTTTCATTCTCCTTTCCTATAATTTTTTTCTATCTCCAAACGTCTCTATATTTCACCCATTTCTCCCAATATTCCCTTTCTTTCTTCTTCTCTTCCTCTCTTTCGTTAAGCATTTTATCAGTGCATCTTTATTTCTTTAGCGCGATATGTTTTTTTTTCTTTCTTTTTTTTTTTCTTTAGTTTCGTTTGATTTTCTGTTTTGTATCGTGCAATGTTTTACTCGTTGGTCCATTCACCTGATCGTCTCACCTGTCCTGACCTGACCTGACCTGACCTCTGTATTGGGTGAACAAGTGGAGGAAAATGACTGCTATTATCTCCTACCATTTGCAAGAGTGAGGTTAGAGTTGTTTCTTTCTTCTCATCCTTGCTGCACTTTCTTTATTATCTCTCTCTCTCTCTCTCTCTCTCTCTCTCTCTCTCTCTCTCTCTCTCTCTCTCTCTCTCTCTCTCTCTCTCTGTCCCCATTTCAGTTTTTATCTGTATTTTTCCGTCTTTCCACACAACCGTTTCTGGCACAATTCTCGCGTTTTTTCCCTTCACCACCTCTCTCTCTCTCTCTCTCTCTCTCTCTCTCTCTCTCTCTCTCTCTCTCTCTCTCTCTCTCTCTCTCTCTCTCTCTCTCTCTCTCTCTCTCTCTCTATCTCATTCTTTATCTCTCTATTCTTCTCTCATATGGTGAAAACTTCAAATATATTGCTAGAAATACGAAACAAAAATATGATTAAACGTCAGCTGAAAATACGTAGAAAATATAGATGAATTACGAATTACTAAAAAATAATTTATATATATGTATTAAGTGAGAAAGTGGAGGGGAGGCAACTTGCATTTCGTCAGAATGAGTGATGTTCTTGTGGCTTCAATGCTTTAATTAATGTTTCAATGTGACGAGAGGAAGTGAAGGAGGACAAGGCGGAGGAGGAGGAGGAGGAGGGAAGAGGTGAAGTGGGAAACAGCTGGTGAAGGAAGAAGAGGAAGAAGAGGAGGAGGAGGAGGAGGAGGAGGAGGAGGAGGAGGAGGAGAAAGCAGCAGAAGGAGGAGGAGAAAGCAAGAGGAGGAGGAGGGGAAAGCATGAGGAGGAAATAGTTTAGGGGAGAGTCTTGGGTGAGGGTGAAGTTCCCGAGGGAAGACTCTGGCTCCGAACTCTGCGGGAGAGGAACAAACGTTTGGCAAACAAGGGAGTGAAGCTGAAAAGGGGACGTTTGAGGGGAAAGTTTACCAGTTGCGATCATGTGTGTCTATGTGTATATGTGTGTATATGTGTGTGTGTATGTGTATGTGTGTTTGTGTGAGAGATAGAGAAAGAGTAAAATCAAATGATCACCCAGTAAAATAAACTCTGGACTGTGATGGGGAATAGTGACTCTCTCTCTAAGAAATATAAATAGAAACTGAACAAAAGAAGTGAAGGACAGGAAGGAGGGGAAAAAAAGCAATTTGTGTGGAGTTCCTGGAGGAGAAGGAAGAAGAGGAGGAGGAGAGGAGGAAGAGGAGGAGGAGGGGGGGAGGTGGGATTGGTCAGTGTGTGAGTTTATTCAGCAAGACTCTAGGGGTTTTCACAACCTAACAAGAACGGATATTGGGAGTTACTAATTTCCTGTGAGATTTACATGCCTTTTCCTCTACCTTGCCCATCCTCTACCTCCTCTTCCCTCTCCCTTCTCTCCTCACCCCTCTCTCCCCTCACCCCTCTCTCCCCTCTCTCCCCTCACCCATTAGACACACCCGCAACGTTTGTTTGATTCATTGTTCTCTTGACTCGTGTTATTTTCTTTTTCTTCATCTGTCTTTGTTCTTTTCTTTGCACTCAATGGTGTGTTTAGCATGTCTGTCTGCTGTACTTGTTTGTTTGTTTGTTTGCTTTTTTGTTTGTTGTTGTATTTAAGTTTGTATTAAGAGAGGTGTTTTCTTTTTGTTTATCTTTCTATTCTATTTTTTCTACTTTGCTTAACATGAACAATTTTTTTTCTTTCTCTCTCTCTCTCTCTATCTATCTATCTATCTATCTATCTATATCTCTGTGTGTGTGTGTGTGTGTGTGTGTGTGTGTGTGTGTGTGTGTGTGTGTGTGTGTGTTCTCGTGTGTGTGTGTGTGTGTGTGTGTGTGTCAGGAAGTGTTTTAATCCGTACCTTCGTCAGCTCGTCAGCAGGTGTTCTCTCGTGCCTCTCTTCCCGCAACGTTCTCTCAGCGGACCGCGTGCCAGAAATGACACAATAATTGGTATTAGCTATTCATCAAGGGAGAAATTGGCGCTGCGAGTCGACCAATCAACAATCAATCCGAGAATTTCATTTGCTGTATCACTGACAAAACAAATACTTCATGCACCAAAAGATTACAAAATCACTCTACCTACCTTCCTACCTGCCCCCTCTCTACCCCGCCCCTTGCTTCCCCCCTGCCCCTGTCCCACGCCTACCCCGCCCCCTGTCCGGCTACACACTCAGGTAGACGTGGACCCACACACACACCTGAATTGTTCCATCCACCTGCCGTCTGCCTGCCCTCTGAAAATGTTGGGTCAGATTCGTTTCAGTCTCAGTTCCAAGGGAGAATATATGTTGGGGTTTTAATTTACTTTTTGTGTGTGTACCTAGAGTGTCTGGGTATTTTTTCTTTTTCTTTTTTTTCTCTCCATGTTGTGAGAGGGAAAGTTGTAAGGTTTTGGTCTCATTTTTGTTTTTTTTATTGGTAGGGTGGATAGAAGAAATGTGGATTGTTTTCTGTTGTGATTTTTTTTGTTTTTTTTAGGGTGGTTATGTACTAGGGTTAGGTGTGTGTGTGTGTGTGTGTGTGTGTGTGTGTGTGTGTGTGTGTGTGTGTGTGTGTGTGTGTGTGTGTGTGTGTGTGTGTTGTCCCTCCTCTGTTAACATACTTCCTCCTCCTCTTCTTCCACCTCTTTCTCATCCTCCTCCCCCTGTCTCCCCCCTCCACGTCCGCCCAATGCGTTAAGGCTCCCGAGTGGTGATGAGACAAGCAGGGAAGAGATAATTTTGTGATGAAAGAGACGCTGGAGCCCCTGAAGCCTAGTGATAAAAGGTTGATAAGGATATTAATTTTAGCTTGAAAGTGTTTAAAATCACCCGCAGTCTCTTTCACTCTTAACCCGGTATATCATCAGTGTTTTTGTTATCTATTCTGCGAAGGAAGGAAGGAAGGAAGGAGTGAAAGAGTGAATAATGAATGTAGTAGAGAGAGAGAAAAAAAGTGGAGTGAAGGAAGATTAGATAAGGAGTGGAGGGAGGAGTGTGGGGAGTGATTAATCTAAAGACAAACCAAAATTAATCACCTTTCCTTTTATTAGTGTTGTTAGTGATGACAAAAAATAATAATTGGGATGTGATGTTAGTAAGTCCATCTTGCTCTGAGGTCTGAGGACACGCGACATGTACTTAATCTGATTGGTGGGTTGGTGCTTCATGTCCTCCCTGATTGGGTGTCGTGTTCGTTGTAATGAAGCACCTCATGATGATTCCTCGTTTTCTTTTACGCTGGTTATTTTTGTTGTTGTTGTTTTTGTTGTTTGTTGTTGTTGTTGTTGTTGAGGAATGTATTTGATTTTTGACAGAATTCGTATTTTTTTATATATTTTGTCTAGTTTTTTGTTCATATACTATCTTATTTTGTACTTTTTAATTTATATTGTGTGTTTTTCATCATTCTATTTATTTTTAACATATCTCTATTCTGTATTTGTTATGTTATCCTTTCCCCTTGCTCCTTTAAGCTTATTTAACTCCATTTCATTTCACTAACTTTTAATGACCTTCTGGGATACATTACTTCACACCAGTATCGTATCTACTCACCTCCCATTTATTTCCATTTCCTCTTAACACTTTACTCCCATTTTTCATTCATTTCAATAGTAAACATGTTGAGTTCTCGTTGCTATTTTTTTCCCACCACCTTATTTCCTCCTCCTCCTCCTCCTCCTCCTCCTCCTCCTCCTCCTCCTCCTCCTCCGTACTGGCTTCTTGTCCCCGGCTATTTTTCTTTCATGCTCTCTTCTCCTGCTGGGCAAAGACTCATAATACGTCGGAAATAACCTGGGGAGAGTATGTGTGTATGTATGTGTGTGTGGTGGTGGTGGTGGGGGGAGGGGGTCTTTTCTCCCCTGATTGTACCCTCATCCAGGAAGACGCCAGACGAAGCGGGTGATGGATGAGGGATGAGTTAAGACGGGAGGGCGTGGGTGAGGGAGAGCAATCTGTTGGAATGGAAGGCGTGAGATGAGTGTGAGTAAGTGAGAAAGAAGAATGAGGAGAGGATAGGGTTCGTGGGTTAGCTGTCACTTGCTCTTCCTCCTCTTTGTCCTCCTCCTCCTCCTCCTCCTCCTCCTCCTCCTCCTCCTCCTCCTCCTCCTCCTCCTCCTCCTCCTCCTCCCTCTCGGTCATCAGTCTGAGTGAGTCGTGAGGCAGCAATGAGATGGTTAGAGGAACGGCTTAATGGAACGAAGGTGGAATGAGTGCCAGAAGGTTACGGTTTGGTGCCTGGCAAATGGCAATGAGAGGATAAAAGAGAGCGAGAGAGAGAGAGAGAGAGAGAGAGAGAGAGAGAGAGGGAGAGAGGGAGAGAGGGAGAGAGCACAAGACAACGGGGAGTTAATGAGAGAAAGATGAGTTTGAGGAAGAAAGTTTCTCCATTCTCAAAGGTGCTCTGTGGTTCTCTTTTAACGAACCTTTTCCTTCTTCTCGACCACCTAATGAGTATCAAGACGTAAATATTAACTCAACCTTCTTACACAATGGAAGGAGGTGACTTTTCGGTTTCAGTTTCATGTATTTGTATTCGTTTTTCCTTTTCTCTTACTACTACTACTACTACTACTACTACTACTACTACTACTACTACTACTACTATTACTACTACTACTTTTAATATCCTCTCTCCTTAGTGCTTATATTCATGCAGATGTTTTGTCAGTATAAAACAATAGGAAATTAGAAAATTCCTGAGAAACTAAAAATAAAAATAAAAAAATTAGGAAGTGCTTTGGTGCGTTTTACAGCTTGTGAGGAAAATATAATAAAAGTTACAACAAAAACAATTACAAAATGGAAGGAAAATAAATAAGAAACATAGCAAGAAGATAGTATAAAAATGCGGTAAGAGGAACCGTTTGAAAAATAACACGAACACAGGTTGCGAGAACGAGGCGAGGAGCAGTAACAGAAACGTTTGCGAGCGTTGAACACGAAGGAAGAACGTGGCGAGAACGTTTTCGACCATCTTCATCACAAGCCAGATGGTAGAGGATGATGGTGTGTGTGTGTGTGTGTGTGTGTGTGTGTGTGTGGGTGGGTGTGGGTGTGCGTTTATCTGTCTGTTGCCTGCATGCTTGTCTGCCTGTGTGTGTGTGTCTGTCTCTTTCTCTTTCTCTCTCTCTTTGTTTGACTTTAAAACACACACACCCACCCACACACACACACACACACACACACACACACACACACACACACACACACACACACACACACACACACACACACACCCACGTACCTGAAAAAAGATGATAAATTTACTGCATAGTTAATATAAGTAAAATTTATGATACTCGCACACACACAGAGAGAGAGAGAGAGAGAGAGAGAGAGAGAGAGAGAGAGAGAGAGAGAGAGAGAGAGAGAGAGAGAGAGAGAGAGAGAGAGAGAGAGAGAGAGAGAGAGAGAGCACTAGTTTATAATAACATAATCAAACTGTCGCATGTGACGTCATACTTTAACACCTCGTCTCTTCAAAAGGTTATTCGTATATTTTTTTTTTTCAGGGACAAAAGGGGACAAAATGACGTGTTTTTGGCGCGTAACTTAATCGCAATAACCAATATCTGTCGTGACCCGTTGTTCCCACCCGGTAGGCTTAGTTATGGGGGCAGCGTTTATCAAGGTAGGCTGTGAACAGGTGTATCTGATGACCTGACTGACTGTGACCTGACTGTAACCTGACTGACCTGTGATCTGCTGCCTCTCTTAATTTGTAGATAACATTTTCATCAAACGTTTTAATCATCAGTATTTTTGTTTTTTTTGTTTTTTCTGTGTCATGGTAATTGTATGTACGTTTGACTTTTATGTGTTTCTATGTATGTGTGTATGTATGGGTGTATGTGTGTATGTATGTATGTGTGATTTTCTATAATGAAATTCTCTTTTATTTTGGATTGGCTGATAATTATATATTTTTTGTTAGGTTAACTCCAATTAATGTTGCCCCTTTAACGAATTACTTAGTGTGATTGAATAGCATTGCAAAAACATATATTTATTAAAGTAAAAAAGCACATTTCTCTTAATATTCAATCAGATTGCTTTGTTTGTTGGCGTTATTTGTATAGTAATTATGCATAATGTTAAGTATTCAATTATGCAAGTGAGATTCAATGTGTGTGTGTGCAATATTTATGTGTTTAGTAGGTGAGTGGGATGGAATCTTCATAAGGGTGAAAATTGAGGGTTTAGTCACTCATTATGATCCTTTTCTACCTATGATTTGGTTGTATTTTCATTATTTTCCTCAAACTTTTCCTCTAATTATTTTTCTCAAGGTTTCCTCCGAGGTTTTTTCCCAAGTTTTCATCAAAGTATTTTCCTCAATCTCTTTTTTTATTTTTTATTTATACATCAATTTGGATGATTTCACGTGGTTCTGTATGTCTGTGTATGTCTAATGTCTTTGTTTATTTAGATTCATGTCTCTATATCAATCAAATTTCTTTATTTATGTGTATGTTTATATATCAAACCATTTACGTCTCTATTTCTGTCTTTACCAATCTGTTTGTCTGTTTATGTTTACTCCCTGTCCCTCTCGCTCTCTGCATCAGTCTATCAGAATCTATCAATCTCTATCACGGACTCTGCATCGTCGTTTCCAGAGTGTTGCACAGATAGAAGACGAACTCAAGTTGTATGACCCGCGCTGACTAGTCTTGCAGCCTCCTAATTGTGTGTTTGTGTGTGTATGTGTGTGTGTGTGTGTGTGTGTGTGTGTATGTGTGTGTGTGTGTGTGTATTTCTCTCTCTCTCTCTCTCTCTCTCTCTCTCTCTCTCTCTCTCTCTCTCTCTCTCTCTCTCTCTCTCTCTCTCTCTCTCTCTCTCTCTCTCTCTCTGTCGGGTGAGAAATGACCGAACACAATTAACACCATAGGACTTAATGGGGAATCACTACCACCACCACTACCACCACCACCACCACCACCACCACCACCACCACCACCACCACCACCACCACCACCACCACCACCACCACCACCCAGCCAGTCTCCCGTTGCCATGGTTACTGAGACGCTGACACCATTATTGTTACAGGTCGTCAGGGGAAGGATGCCATACACCTATTTACGATTATTTATGTATGTAATTTTTTATTTATTTATTTTTTTTTGTCGGGTATCTATAAACATTTTTTTTTCTCTTAGTTGTGGTGTTGAGTATATTTATTTTTATTATTTATTTATTTATTTATTTATTTTACTCAGTTATTTATTCTTTTAATGTTTTCTTCTATTTGAATTTTTTTTTGCTTTGACGTTCCTTTTAGATGATTAAATGTAACGATGAATAAAGGAAGAAGAAACATTCATCACAAGTCATCAATACTCTCTCTCTCTCTCTCTCTCTCTCTCTCTCTCTCTCTCTCTCTCTCTCTCTCTCTCTCTCTCTCTCTCTCTCTCTCTCTCTCTCTCTCTCTCTCTCAAAACTGCAGTCGTTTCATAGGCTCCCATGAGACGCATACGAGAGAGAGAGAGAGAGAGAGAGAGAGAGAGAGAGAGAGAGAGAGAGAGAGAGAGAGAGAGAGAGAGAGAGAGAGAGAGAGAGAGAGAGAGAGAGAGAGAAATACTTGGCCACAATAATTAAATGCCACACTCACAGGGAGGGAGGAACCATAATGGCGCAATAAGGAAGGTTTTGGGAAAATTCCTTCCTGGTCTCAAGGAGGTTCGTCCCAGCATGAAGCAGATTCCTCAACTTTGTCCTCCTTGCATCGTCTTTTCCTCCTTGTCCTCCTTGTCCTCCTCCTTGTCCTCCTCCCCTTGTCCTCCTCCTCCTTGTCCTCCTTCCCCTTGTCCTCCTTCCCCCTGTCCTCCTTGTCCTCCTCCTTGTCCTCGTCTTCTAAATCTTCTTAATTATCAACGTCTTTAAGTATGTTCTCGTTTTCCTCTCACATCGATTTCGTTTTCCTCCTCCTGGTCGTCTTCCTTGTTCTTGTTTTCGTTCTTCCTTCGTTCTTGTCCTCCTCATCTTCGTTCCTCTTCCCTCTTCTTATTTTTGTCCTATTCCTTCTACTCCTCCTCCTCTTCCTCTTTTTTGTCGTCGTGTTCTTCTCTTCCTTTTCGTTCTTATCATTTCTTACTCGAAGAATCTAATTATTTTTCATGCATATTCTGTTTCTTTGATGTTGGTTGAAGCTTCTACGGTTATTATCATTATTATTATTATTATTATTATTATTATTATTATTATTAGCATTACTACTACAATACTACTGCTACTACTACTACTACTACCACTACTACTACTACTACTACTACTACTACTACTACTACTACTACTACTACTACTACTACTACTACTTCTACTTCTACTACTACCACTATTACAATTATCATAACTATTGGCTAGTGCAATGAATTTATACCAGTAATGTTTTCTGGCTGGAAAATATTTATAGGTTGGCGGTGAGCAATGCCGTGGACATTTTTCGGCTTGGTAAGGAATGCAGCCAATGAGGGAGAGTTGGCCTCATAGAGAGAGAGAGAGAGAGAGAGAGAGAGAGAGAGAGAGAGAGAGAGAGAGAGAGAGAGAGAGAGAGAGAGAGAGAGAGAGCGAGAGAGAGCTTGTGAGTCCGCTAATTAGTTTTCTGGACAGATGGAGGAAGAAAATGAAGAGGACGGAGACGAGAATGTGGATGGATAGGGAGAATCTAGTACGTAAAGGAAGGGGCTTTGATCTATTGCTTAAGATCCTGGGTTTGAGGACGACCATGGGGGAATATTCGTAAAATCTACCTTACTTGTCAGATGCATTTTATAAAGAAATCATATCTTGGTGATTTTTTATTTATTTTTTATTACTTATCTGTATTGTTAGTGTTGCATGGTTGTTAAGGATAGTAATGATTGTTTGTGTTTTAGTTTAGTTATAGTATTATTGTTATTATTATTATTATTATTATTTTATTGTTATTATTTTGAATGAGATTGGTCTGGTTTCCTGGAGAGGCATCATGAAAGGGATGTGTGTGTGTGTGTGTGTGTGTGTGTGTGTGTGTGTGTGTGTGTGTGTGTGTGTGTGTGTGTGTGTGTGTGTGTGTGTGTGTGTGTGTGTGGATGTGTGTGTGTGTGTGTGTGGATGTGGATGTGAGTGGGTGGGTGTATTGAGAGAGTGACTTAAAAAAGAATGTTTAAAAAGACCTTGCAAATATTCCACGAATCTATTTCTTTCACTGTTTCTCATCTGTCATTTCCTGCTGCTCTCCCATTAAATTATTTCCTCACCACCACTTTTTTTCCCCCACATCTCTCCTATAAAGTAATTTCACTTACTATTTATATACTATTCAGGCTTTCATGCTTTGGTTTGGATTCCTTTCTGGATAAACACCAATCATATGCGTCTAAAACTATTTACATGAATCGTCCTTGAGCATCAATTACACACACACATCAAACGTACATACACAACAAGCCATTAGATTCATGTTTTTTTTATTTAACTATTAACCTCATGTATATCACTACCTCGTGGAGCCAACTTTGCAACATTACTTTTTGGTCTGTAACTTCAATGGCTTGTCACTCTTTTTTTTTTAGGGGGTGCGAAGGGGGCGAGAGAATGTCCCTAACTCCTAAATTTCCTGTGAACTTCAACTCCCGTTCTCAGTTCGTCTTGTGGATCACACTGACTCAGCCTCATCCGGCCTTCGACGCTAAACTCTGGGTCCTTAAACTTAGCATCTAGTTACGGGAGGAAGGCGTTGAGAGCTTCTTAGAGTGCACCGGAGTTGTTGGAGGAGCGGGCCGTCACTCTAACACATGCTACAACAAACGGCGGGGGCAGGCGTCGACCGCAGGGCATTCAGGGGAAGTAACTGATACTGATATTCAATTAAGATTGTGCCATTTCCACCGGCGGCGAGTGTAAACAGCGCGTATTGATTGCAACACACCGTCGAGCTCTCATGAACAGGCAAGAAATATGCGCTCAGCTTTAGCCCTTCTCAGGACCAAATTTATACTTCCAACTTTAGTATCAATATGGCCAAGTTGGGAGATATTTCAGACTCATGCGGGTGGGTGCGTGCGTGTGGATGTGTTTGTGTGTGTGCTTTGGCTGGGTTTTAAAGACTAGAACCTGTATGTGTGTGTGTGTGTGTGTGTGTGTGTGTGTGTGTGTGGGTGTGTGTGTGTGTGTGTGTGTGTGTGTGTGTGTGTGTGTGTGTGTGTGTGTGTGTGGTTATTACGCTTTTGGACGTGGCTGTGATTTAGAACTTAGTGCTTTTAGGGAGCGTGGAAGTAATTATGCTTCTGAAGTGCATGTGAGGCTGTCATTACACCCCTGGAGTCGAGAGAGAGAGAGAGAGAGAGAGAGAGAGAGAGAGAGAGAGAGAGAGAGAGAGAGAGAGAGAGAGAGAGAGAGAGAGAGAGAGAGAGAGAGAGACTGAGAGAACAAGTTCCTATCAGGTTAGAGGCAGTTAGAGCAAGTTAGAGGAAGGTAGAGTAAGTGCAATCGAACTCTATTTGGAGGGAGCAAGGTGAGGCAGGATTCCCGTCGGAGGCTTTGTGGTTCCTGCTAACAAATGGTGGCTAATTGGGGGAGTTCACGGCCTGGTGGTGAGGGAAAGACGCCCCCTTCCAAGGACCTGAGACATACGTACATGTGTGTTTATTCATGTACGTGTACCCTTGCCTATACACACACATCCATATACATATACATACATTACTTTGGGTATGTTGCATTTGACTGTAGGAAAATGGATTTATATTGTATTTTAATATTGTTTTTTTCTCTCTCCATTTTCTTTTCCTTTTTCTTCTTTTTTCTTGATCTAAATTCGTATTTATGCCTTTCTCTCCCTTTTTATTATTTCCATATTGCTCTTGTTTATCTGTTCTTCCCTCCGTGTCCTTCCTCTTTCCTCCTGTTTGTTATCTTCCTCTTCCCTTATTGCTATTTGTTATCATTCGTATCCCTCGTTTACTTCTTCTTTTTTCCTTTCTGTTTTCCTATTGCATGTTTCCTTTGCATCTATACTTCTCTGTTAGTGTTATCTTCCCCCTCTTTCGCATTTCTCTTTAACCCTTTGCTTCTTCCCTCTAATCCCTTAATTCCACTTTTCACTGAGCTTTTGTCTGTGTCTGTCTGTCTGTCTGTCTGTTTGTCTCTCTCTTTGCTTTTTATTTCTTACTCCTGTCCATTTTCTCTTCACTTCCTTGCTTAACTTTGCGCTCTTACTTATTATTTCTATCTTATCTTTGTACAACGCTTTACATTAACTTTTTTACACCTGCTCTTATCTTCCTCTTCATATATAATTCAGTCATTCCTTTTTCGCTTACTTAGCACACATATTTCTTCCTTTTTTTATTCCTTACGATGCCTCTTCCCTTTATTTTTATGCTTCATGACATAATTATATTTACACCTTCCTTTTTTTTCACTGTCTTATATCTTTTTTCCTTTTTTTTCAGTACCATTATTACCAACACGACCTCCAGCAAGGACGAGGAAGGAGGAGGAGGAGAGGTAAGAACCAGTGTTGCCAGTTCTGTAATGATAGCCAGCAGCACTTACTAAATTTTAGGTCACCCCACTTACTCTCTCTCTCTCCCTCTTTCTCTCTCCCTCTCCCTCTCTCTCTCTCCCCCAGCAGTCCCTCATATCAGTGGTAATGGTGATGACAGCACTAACACACTCCCGAGAACACGTGAAGTAATGGTGATGGGAAGAGTTGTGATCCCTTTAGATGGTGCTTGAGTTTGTCATTATCGTCACTATCACCGTCACTGTCTTTGTTACTCCTTAAAGTGTACATTTTTTAATCTATTTTTAATTTTTTTATTTATTATTATTATTTTTTTTTGTATTTTTCTTAAAGGGAATGTCTTGTTTCATTCTATTTTTTTTAAATTTTTTCTATTTGATGTCAAGAGAATGTTGGGTTATTTTCTATTTGTTTTCTGATATTTTTCTTCTTGCTGTAAAGGGAATGTGTGATTTCCAAAATATTCTCCTTTTCCCTCTCTACCTTCATCATATTCCTCTAGATATTTTGTATAATTCCTTAATGGAAATATGTGCTTTTTTATTGTGACTTTCTTTCCCCTTTTTCAGTTATCTATATATTTTTTTATCACTTTAAAGGTGATGAATATTTTTATTTTCATTACTAATTGCTTGTTCATCGATACATTTAAATGGCGAGTCGTGTTTCTGATTCGTCGTGGAATTAGTTACACCTGCAATGGACTTTTTCTAATGCTATTTAAACACACGACGAATTTAATATTAACAGATTTTCATGGGACTGCGTACACTTTACCTTCCAGTCCTCTTCCTTAAGGCTGAAAGAGTTTCCATCCTTCGTTACTTACATTTCTTTCAAA
>JAPQNM010000037.1:665535-700535 GCA_029783475.1 Metacarcinus magister | reverse complement strand
TACAACATAATTACGTTATTTAATATTTTTTCTTGATTTCTTTCTTTATTATTATTTTTTTTGTTTTGTTTTTGAAATTAATATAATTGTTTGCTGATTTTTTCAAAGTGTTTTTATAAAGTTTTGTTTATTATTAAGGATAAAAATATATATTTCTCTAAATCACTTTTGTATAATTTTTCCACTGTAGATATTAGCACTCAGCTGCAAGAAAATTATGTGTTTAAAAAAAAAAAAAAAATGACCCCGACTTGGGGGTCCACGTGCCCTTGTCCCCCCTGTTAAATCCACCACTGACATACATTTTCAGATGAGTTTGTAGTTCTTTCAGGTAAATATATTCCTAAGTTTATTTAATTGTTCGTTTCGTTTATACATAAATGCGTTTTTCTGTGTGTAATTGTATTTATATATTTACAGATTTATATGTCATTTTGCAATCCTCTTCCTTCCCTCTTTTTCACTCCTCTTTGCGCTCCTCCCACACCGCCTCCTCCTTTTCCTCATCCTCTTCTCCCTATTCAATATTCATCCTCTTAGTGAAACCTTAGCTATTTTTTTTTTATTAGCACTATACAGAGAGTAATTTCTTTCACGTTTTATACCTTTAATCCACATATTTCCCACGTCGTCATCTCCATTATAATAAGATAGCTTCTTTTTCTTATTTCATCCATAACTTTTCAACTCTCTTCCTTGGTCTGAAGTTAGACAGGCGGTCTCCTCCACCCACCCACACACGACCACCACCACCACTACCACTGCTACCTCCACTACCACCACTACCACTGCCACTACCACTGCCACTTACTACCATTTCTGCGTTATGCTTCTTTGATTCTGTGTGTGTGTGTGTGTGTGTGTGTGTGTGTGTGTGTGTGTGTGTGTGTGTGTGTGTGTGTGTGTGTGTGTGTTGTGGATAGATATTCAGCATGAGGAAAGCAGTTGTTGCAATGTAGTTGAGTTGTTTTGTTTAGTTGTTGACTGAACACATTTAAAGATCAACCACAAAGCTGACATCAAACAGGGAAATACAAACACAAAGTGAACATTAGACACACAGAAACACAACAGACACAAACACACACACACACACACACACACACACACACACACACACACACACCACACACACAACACAAAACACACACACACACACGCACACACACACAAAAGCACATACACGTTCAAACACAAACAAACACAAACACAAAAACACACAAACACACACACACATTCCGCTTGTGTCGCAGTGCAGTAAAAAGTTTTTAATTAAAATTGCAAGTGATTGCGGGCAACGTTACTTTCTTAGCCTCACCACCTCCTCTTCTTCCTCCTCCTCCTCCTCCTCCTCCTCCTCCGCCTCCTCCTCCTCCTCCTCCTCCTCCTCCGCCTCCTCCTCCTCCTCCTCCTCCTCCTCCTCCTCCTCCTCCTCCTCCTCCTCCTCCTCTTCGTCTCCGGGCAAAGAAGCAACACTATTAATTAAACACAATGGAAAGTTATCAAAGACGTCTGGACTGTTTCTGCAGAGACGTGATTTTTGTCTTACAACGAATAAATGTACGTTTGTGCTGAGAGAGAGAGAGAGAGAGAGAGAGAGAGAGAGAGAGAGAGAGAGAGAGAGAGAGAGAGAGAGAGAGAGAGAGAGAGAGAGAGAGAGAGCAAACAAACTATATAGAAGAAATGAAAAGTAGATGTGTTATTCAGTAGGAAGGGAAGAAGTTGAAATAGGAATTGCATCAGAAGCTAAAAATCTCTCGCAGTTTCTTCCTCTCTCTCACTCTCACTCCCTCTTTCTTTCTTTCTTTCTTTCTTTCTCTCTTTCTCTTTCTCTTTCTCTTTCTCTCTCTCTGTCTCCCCCACAGCGACAACAAACCGATCACCACGCCCCATTTAACGCCATTGACCAATCATCTTAGCTTCATTAACCTGAGAGATTGCTTTCTTTGGAGGGACTCAAGTGACTCACCTTTGTACCTTTCTCTCATTAGAATCTTTACTTTTACTGTGTCTTAAATTTATTTCCCAACTTCCCAACACTTTATTTCTTAAGATCATTTTTGTTGTGTATTAATTGTATGCTGTTTTTGTATTTTATTTATGAGATTGTATGCATGGAAAGATGGAAGTGGGTTTGCTGATACCTGATGTTCGGTATTCAATTTTAATGTCGATGTGGATGTGGATGCATTTATTATAACCACAAGTGTACCAGTCTACTTGCATTAATGATTCATCCACAGCTCTATCTTTTGGTAGTTGTAGCAGTAGTAGCAGTAGTAGTAATAGTAGTATCAATTGTAGGAAAACAGTAGATTAGGGTAGCTTACGTATGCAAATAATGTTATATGGATAGTTATCTTGTACAAAAGTTTGATTGGAAGGAAAGGCTTAAGGTAGAACTTGTCGGTGGTGGATTAAAACATCTAATTAAGTGAACAGCTCCAGGGAGAACCTAGAACATAGTGAAGTTAATGAATGCGTCTGGAAAGATTTAGATTGAGGTAAAACTTATCCTGTAGACTCACGTTGTGTTTGTATATGAAAGAAAACATCTATCTTGCTATATTTTTGACTTTGCTAGTATTATTTGTGACCCATTCTTTTCACGCTTCCAGTAAATATGAATAATTACTGACGAACTAACACACTGATAAACACAAACTCATTTTAGTTTGTTGTTTGTTGTATTTCCCTTGAGGTAAGGAATCGAGTCTGGTGGTAGGCCAAGTTGGAAGAATATTTTCCACTTTATTCACTTCGTGTCATAAAAAAAGTTACCGGATCCTTAGCTTCAAGATTTTTGGAATGAAAACTGAATACCCAACTACTATATTAAAATGACAAAGTAACTATTTAAGCAGCTATTACTAAATATATGAATAACTTACCAAACAACTAAATTATTAACTACTGCACACTTGAACACACACACACACACACACACACACACACACACACACACACACACACACACACACACAGATATAAAAAAACCGACACACATCCTCATTTGACATTCACACGGAAAGTCTGGTAGGGTTGGAATCATATTTCTAGTTCCAGCAATATTGGGATGAATTATTAATGACCGAGAATGTCATTAAAAAAAGGAAAATAAAAAAAAATAAAAAACCTCTGGCTACTTCGTTTTAGTCAGTATTACATTGTCTTGAAATATTGTTGTCATTCCCCCGGGATTATGAGACCCTAATCCCACAGCATGATGAAAGGGATTAATCCACCCTTAGAAAAAATCCTAATTAGAGACTTTAGAGGCAATAAGGAGTGAGAAATTGGGTTAATGCGTCATTTTAATACAACTCATAAAGGTTTGGCTGCTTACCTCCTCCTCCTCCTCCTCCTCCTCCTCCTCCTCCTCCTCCTCCTCTCCTCCTTTGTATCCTTCACCTCCTACATATTCTCTTTCGTATGTATCTTCCATTTATTTTCCCTTACACTTGCACATTGCTTACTGCTCTCATCATCACCGTCATTACCATTCTTCTTCCAGTGATCGCTCCCTCCTCCTTCTCTTTCTCCTCCTCCTCCTCCTCCTCCTCCTCCTCCTCCTCCTCCTCCTCCTCCTCCTCCTCCTCCTCCTCTTCCTTCTTTTTCTCCTCCTCCTTCTCCTCTTGTTTCTTCTTCTTGCGTATTCTTGTGAGTTTGTGAATATTTTTTTATCAGAATTATATATATTAATACCTGTAGATATTTCTTATGTACTTGTCTAAGGGTAAATTTTGATTCCATATTAATAATGTATAGAAAAAAACTAATAGGCGTTTATATTTTTTTTTCACTGGCTTGTGGGGGAATATTTTTAAAAATCCTGCTGTTATTATATAAGTTATGTACATCAGTCACTATTTCCATCATGATTCATTTCTATTTCGTATGTCAATGGAAGCTTTTTTTACCAGTTTTATATATATATATATATATATATATATATATATAATTTTTAATTTGATGGCTTAATACCAAATAAACTCATACCTCATCAAACACAGATATCTAACCTCGACTCAAAAAAAAAAAAATATATAAAATGTGAAGTACGGAATGTATTGAAATATAATAATTCCTGGAATCGCTTCACTGTTTTGGGGAAAATGTATCCCGCTGGACCAGGAAGGCTCACAGCTGTACTCACGGAAACATGTTCATTTTTTCCTCTTTTCCTCATGTTGTGCTGTAATTAGATTTTCCCTTCACACGTGCCCACCACACAGCATACATATAAATATACAAAAAAGGCGTAGTGGTCGTATATATTTACATGCGTTGCACCTTTATACATCATTCATAAACATTTTGATGGATGTTACACACGTACGTACATACGTTTACACATCTGTACGTACATAGGGTGAGTGAATGTTAAATCCTGACACACACACACACACACACACACACACACACACACACACACACACACACACACACACACACACACACACACACACACACACACACACACACACACACACACACACACCGATTGGAAACCCTTTGTCGTCTGGGAAATTTCACTGTAAATAGAAACCATAAAAAGTGACATCAACAATTGTTATAATGTTTTCCTTGCACTTATAATTTTTTTCTTTCTGCATAGCTTTTGTGTGTGTGTGTGTGTGTGTGTGTGTGTGTGTGTGTGTGTGTGTGTGTGTGTGTGTGTGTGTGTGTGTGTGTGTGTATGTGTGTGTGTGTGTGTGTAGAAAATAAAACTAACCTCTATTTATGAAAGCAATGAAGAGATGAAACAAGAGAGATATACAAATAATTGATGAGGGGAGTGAAGAGAATGATAAAAAAAAAATTGTCCAGAGTAGGAAAAGTGAATAAAAAAGACTTGGAAACAAAGAATTAAACCTTAACTCTCCTTAATGAAGCGTCCTCGTGCACTTTCTCATCATGTCCTCGTCTGGAACTTACTAAAAAATTATAATACACTTAATAACGCCTTCAATTAGTACTATTTAAACTACCTTTTTGCATAACATCCAATACATAATGTTTTCCTTTGATAAAAAATGAACAATTAATCTAAATCAGTGACTATTTTCTACTATTTTTTATTATATTTTTACTGTATGATATTCCCGGGGTATTAGAAACCTTTTTATGTAAGAGTTTTCTGGAGTTCTAAATATCCATCATTTGTATGTTGTTAGATGGTAAAAAAAAAAAAAAAATAAATATATACCACATTTTTTTGGCGTGTAGTCTTCAGCAATGTAGTCTTGGGTGGTTGCAGTAAGTGTTGTAGTAGTTGCAGTCGTGTTGGTGTGGTTGGTGGTGGTGGTGGTGGTGGTGGTGGTGGATATTGTTGTTGTTGTTATTGTGACTGTGTTAACCCTTCCCTATATCAAGTTACTCACCACATCTCCCACAGCAACACAACACTCTATCCCACTTACACGAGGTTACACACACACACACACACACACACACACACACACACACACACACACACACACACACACACACACACACACACACACACACACACACACACACACAAGATTAATTTTCTCACCGTCCAAAATCTTTCTTCGTCAGTTTGTCCTTTCTCTCTCTTCCTACTTTTCCCCTGGTGATAATTAAAGTGTTGGAAAAGAGTAATTTTATAATATTTCACTCTTTAATTTGTAAAAAAAAAAAAGACTTGCAAATACTTTTCAAAACTTTTCTCTTCATTCTCTCCAGATTATTATTATTTTTTTTTATATCGCATCAGAAGATCAGAACAAAATATTTTAACTCTCTTAACTATTCAAAACTGCAATTATGTTATATTTCATGCGTGAATATTTTTATTGTAATAGTATTTTACGTACCATCAGTTTTTAGAATATGTTTAAAAAAATATATTATTAAATAAATCATTAAATCCTATTCATTAAAGGTTTCCAATGCTTTGTACAGAGAAAATCAGTGCACGAAAATCATCTGCGTCTAGTGGAGCTCCGAGACGATCAGGTTCATGAGGAATTGGATCCCACACAAGCCTCTGAATCCAATAAATTCCGAGAGGTAATAAAGACGATGCTTTTATGTTTGTGAAGAACATCCGAGGCTCCTTCTGTTACTTTATTCGTTAGTTGGAAATAAACAGTGATAACGTATTTTATGTTTATGTGTTTATCGTTGAAAGAATTTAGTATATCGTAACGTAATTGTTTTTTTTTTGCTTTTATTCAGATGGATAAATTACATTCTTTTAGCTTTTTTAGCCCGATTGAATCCATACTGAGTGTCAATATATTTAGTTATTATCCACAACAATGGAATTCGCCTTTCTGACTTCTCTAAGCTGGTTGGATAATTGTTGTGTTGTCATGTAAACTGCTTTGCACCATTTTATTGTTTTATTCTGCACAATCAACAAATTTACCGCCTTCCTAACTCTTCTAAACCCATTACACATTATTTTCTCTGCCCCTCCCAAACCGGTTAATCTCGAAAATGAATGATGCATGTGTCATTCATTTCCAGATATTAGTCATGCTGCCACAGAACATTACATGATGTTAATAACCGAGGCGCCGAGGGATCAAAATTCGGTGCATTTAAATGTGAAACTTTGACGAAAAATTTTGAGCTCCTTCGGCTTACTGAACGTTTAATTACTCTGTTGATCTGCTGGGATTATTGGGAGGAAGGGGAAGGCTTTATAAGGGGGGAAGAGAGGGGAGAAAGGAGCTATATATGATGGTCTTCCCCTCTCTTCCCCTCTCTTCCCCTCTCCATTCCCTCTCCATTCCCTCTCCTTCCCTTCCTTAATCTCCCTTTCCTCCTGAATGTTCTATTGAAGCTCATTGTCTTAAGGAACTCAGGTGAATAGCAGGTAATGGAGAGAGTAGGGGGGGGGAGGGGGGAGGGAGAGAAGGGGAGTGATAACATGTATGGGAGATATGGGAGGAATGTAGGGGGACGGAGGCATTAACAAGACAGAAGGCGGAAGAGAGAGGAATGCAGATGGGAAAGAGGCAAGAAACGGGAGACATAGTAGAAGGCAGGAGGAAGGAGGAAGAGGAATGGAGATGGAGAATGTGGAGGAAAGATAGAGGGACTGCGGGCGTAATGGAAACTGGAAGAGGAGGAGGAGGAGGAGGTGAAGGAGGAGGAAGGAGGGGAGGAGGAGGAAAGATGTTGCAGTTTGAAAATGTATGGAAGGAATTCTCTGGAGGCTGTCCAACGCCTTTCACTCACCCACTGTGGTCCTCCTCCTCCTCCTCCTCCTCCTCCTCCTCCTCCTCCTCCTCCTCCTCCTCCTCCTCCTCCTCCTCCTCCTCCCCCAACAATGACTAGTTTTTCCCCTTTTTTCCCTAGACATTGACTTACTAACCACATAGACAACCTCTCTCTCTCTCTCTCTCTCTCTCTCTCTCTCTCTCTCTCTCTCTCTCTCTCTCTCTCTCTCTCTCTCTCTCTCTCTCTCTCTCTCTCTCTCTCTCTCTCTCTCTCTCTCTCCCCTATACACTAACAAAACACCTCATATGTATACACACGCTTGTCACACCAGTTTCTCTACACTCACAATCCTCCTCCTTCTCCTCCTCTTCCTCCTCCTCCTCCTCCTCCTCCTCCTCCTCCTCCTCCTCCTCCTCCTCCTCCTCCTCCTCCTCCTCCTCCTCCTCCGTCCCCTCAAATCCATTAACACTATATCAGGATATTCCCCTTACATGTTTACGGGTAGAAGGTTGGTTGTGCCCTTAGAGATTAGCGCCCGCGAACCACTGGGCCTCGTGACCTCCCTGGCTGGTCATATGTCAAGTGGGGGAGGAGGAGGAGGAGGAGGAGGAAGAGGAGGAGGAAGAGGAGGAGGAGGAAAAGTAGGGGGAAAGGTGGAAGGTAAGTAACAAGTTCGCTTCAGTTTAAGTAAATAATAATAATAAGTTAAGTAGATAAATAGTAATAAAATAATTAACAATAACAGAATGTGAGAAAAAAAGGAAAAAAATAGAGAATGCAAGGGAAACAAAGAGGAAAAGAGAGTACGAAAGGAGGGAAAAAAAGAGGAGAAGCCAAAGGTCAGTGTGGAGTATTGGAACAAAGTCTTTGGTCGGCAGCGGCTTGCGACTCCCTAAATCAAAGGTGTCCAGCTCAGTTGCCTTGGCCATAAACTCTCCTCCCTCCCGATACCTCCATCCTTCCCCCTCTGTTTCCTCCTCCTCCTCCTCCTCTCACCTTTACTCCTTTACTCTCCCTTCCTCCTTCCCCTCCTTCTCTTCTAACATTCCCTCCTTATTTACTTGTACTATTTCATATCCTCTTTTCTCATCTTTGTATTGATATTTGTGTTTCTTTATTCTTGTTGTTCTCTTTTGTTTCCTCGCTTATCTTTCACTCTCTCATCTATTATATTTTTTATGATCCATTTTGTTCTTCTTGATCCTCTTTTGTTTTTTTATTGATGGTCTTCTTTGCAGCTGTTCCTTTCCTTCTCCCTTTCTTACTTCTCTTTCTTTATTTACATTAATTTCCACGAGGCTTTTCTGTCTCTTATTCCCTCCATTCATATATCTATTCTACTTTATCCTTTTACTTGTTTTTATTCTTATTCATACCGTCTTCCTTTCCATTTAACCAACTTTTCTTTCAATCTTATTCATTATATTTCTCTAACCTCTTCGTCTCTCTTACCCTCTGCTCCTTAACCCTCTCATGCTATCCCTTTCTCCTTCTCTTCTCCTCGCCTCCCACGGTATGGCGAGGCTAAATAACTACGTGGGAGTGAGTTTGGTGAGGCGAGCTCCGGGATAACATTGGGCGAAGGTCTAGCATTCATAGCAATTTTTATCAGTCAAGGATGCGGATAACAGACGGGACTCTATTTTATTTAATGTTTCGTGAAGTTGGAATGGACTTTGTGATGCTTCTTGTTCGTGCTGTTGAGTGGAATGATAGTTTTTTTATTGTGTGTTTTGTGTTAGTTGTGAATTGATGTGGGTTTTTTTGGGGGGATGTGGAATATTTTTTTTTTTGGTTTTCTGTTGGGAAGTAATTTGTCTGCTTAGCGTGGGATGGAAGAGGAGGAGGAAGTGTTACCGTGACTGTTTTCTTAAGTTGACTTAATCGTCTTCTCGACCTCTTAAGTCTCGCGCCAGCGGCCACAAACACTAGAGTGAGAGTAAAAACGACCTGGAAAAGATATTAAAGAAAGCCTAAATTATGTTGGCAGTTTTGGGGAGCATGCTGGCTGGTGGAGGCTGAAGAGGCATACACACACACACACACACACACACACACACACACACACACACACACACACACACACACACACACACACACACACACACACACACACACACGCATACCCACAACGCACCCACACCTACACACACACATCCCTGTTTGCGCCAGAAATTCGTTGAGTCTGAAAGTTAATATGATAATATGTTAAGTAAATATACTACCTCGTTGCTTAAAGCAGCTTATAAGTCTCCCGGTTTACTTACAACACCACTAAATTTTCTGCGTTATACCTCGACTAAAGTTTGCCTACACTTAATACTCAGTTATTTGGGAGAGTGAAAAAAAAAAGTTATTCAGGTGTTTCTGCAGGTGTCAGTGTGTGTGTGTGTGTGTGTGGGTGTGGGTGTGTGTGTGTGTGTGTGTGTGTGTGGGTGTGTGTGTGTGTGTGTGTGTGTGTGTGTGTGTGTGGGTGTGTAAGTTTTAAGATGTGGAGTACTCTGAAAATTTAATAACACATAATCTCTCTCTCACACACACACACACACACACACACACACACACACACACACACACACACACACACACACACACACACGTTCCAATTAATCAAAGTTTTTTCTTGCAAGACCCCAAAAATCTGGGTCACACCTGTACTTTAAAAACTAATGGACCGTTTCATATGTAGGACTTTGAGGTCAGGTAGATTTTTGGACCCAAATTGAGAGGCGAGTAAGAGGAGATGAAGGAGGAGGAAAAGGCTGGAGATGAGGAGTACAACATGTGGGAGGAGGAGGAAGAGGAGGAGGAGGAGGAGGAGGAGGAGGAGGAGGAGGAGGAGGAGGAGGAAGAGGAGGAGGAGGAAGGTTTAGCCTGAGGTGTTGATCGAAAGGAGAGAGAGAGAGAGAGAGAGAGAGAGAGAGAGAGAGAGAGAGAGAGAGAGAGAGAGAGAGAGAGAGAGAGAGAGAGAGAGAGACGCAGAACCAGCCAACACGGACAAATTCCATCTGCTAAACTTTATTCGTATGGAAGCTTTGAAAGGGAGTATCTGAATGCGTCTTGATCTTCTTCTCTTCCTTCACGGGGAGGACGAGAAGGAAGGAAGGAAGGAAGGAGTAAAGGAAAGGAGGAAGGAAGGATGGAATTTGACTGACAGACTCGGCAAACTAAGGTTGGAATGGAGGAAAGAAGGATAGAGGAGGGAGGGAAGGAGGGAGGGTAAGAGTCTGCAGAGGGAAAATAATGTAGACATGTGTGTATACTCGTATGTATAAAGAAGGAAAGAATGTCATGGCTGGAGGGGAAAAAAGTTGGAGGAGTTCTTTAATGTTTTTAATGTAATGAGAGTCATCTTCCATGTTGGGGGGGTGGGGAGAAGGGAGCAGCAGCAGCAGCAGCAGCAGCAACATAAGTAATATTAGGAGAAAGAGGAGGAGGAGGAGAAGGAGTATGAAGAGAAGAATTAAATAGAAAAAAAGAAGGAAAAGAGGACGGTAGAAAAGGTAAAGACGTATAACAATGCTAATAAAAAAAAATAAGAAGAAATATAACGGGAAAAAATAATTTGAGAAAAAAAATAGAGAGCAATTTACTGCCTGAAGGGAAAGCAAAAATAAAGTACAATAGTAAATACTGAAAGGTATATGTGCTTTCATAAACAGGATGTGCCAAGGGGGGGACTAGTATATATTTCAAAATGTGTAGTGTAAGAAAAATAAAATGAAAAATGAGTTAAAAGTCAATTTTCTTAAAACGAAATTTGAAACTTAAAACATATTGCATGTATAATAGATTTGGAGTAAGATATGTTTCAAAAAGGTGAGACTGAAAATAAATGTGAGAGAAAAATATAAAAAATCACGTGGAATAATTATAAGTCACAGATATATTATTATGAATTACGACAGAAAATTATAAGGGACAAAAATTTTGGAATTGCAAAAGAGACTGATTGCAAAAGAGAAGTCACAGAATGGAAAGGAAAAGGGGAAGGAATTCATGAATGATGATGATGAAATGAAAAAAAGATAGAAGGCACAGCATACTGAATAAAGACTCAAAATAAATAAAAGGAGGAAATTAGATCGAAATTCGTCGAAATGGAAGTAATTATTGATTAAAGGAAAATATTTACCTAAATTAAGGGAAGAAAAGTAAAGATTAAGTATGGAATCATGGAGAGAAAATAAGAGAGAGAGAGAGAGAGAGAGAGAGAGAGAGAGAGAGAGAGAGAGAGAGAGAGAGAGAGAGAGAGAGAGAGAGAGAGAGAGAGAGAGAGAGAGAGAGAGAGAGAGAGAGAGATACTGGCTAGTGATCTGTGGCCACGCGCTGCACAGAAACATCAAAGTTATAATTACACATCACATCAAAGGGACGACAAGATCAAGATAGAATGGCGAAAAGAAGCCAGAATGAGCAACGGTCCATATTTTCCTCTCGCCTCCTCCTCCTCCTCCTCCTCCTCCTCCTCCTCCTCCTCCTCCTCCTCCTCCTCCTCCTCCTCCTCCTTCTCCTTCCTCCCTCCTGCCGTCTTTCCTCAGCTGTCTTCTGGCTTAAGCGGCCTCTCAAGTAGTTAAGTTTTGGTTATGAATATTTTGTTTTCACGGAAATAATTATGAAATTGTTAAAGTTTGTCTTGAGAGAAAGGGAGTTTGTAGATGATGGAAAAACTTACGATTTTTCAAAGTAGTTATGTGTATTGCACAAGCGGTTTTTTTATTATTAAAATTTAAGGGAAGTTTCTAGGAATTTCTTTGATTTTTTACTCACAAATTTAATTTCAAAAGTTATAAAGTACCCATGAACTATTTTCTTTCTTCTTCAAAGTAATAGCTTATTTTAGTCTCTTGGTATGCACACATGTACTAATTAATAATAAGAAGGAAGCAGTTCAAGGTTCATTAAATTTATCTTCTATTAATTTGAATTATTTTTACATTGTGATGCGCTGCGTTGAGTTAAATGTTGTGTTGTGTGTTGTGTGCATTTTGCTGTGTGTTGTTTGTTGTGTTTTCTTGTCCACCAAGAAGTCACTGACAACACGATACTGTCAAGTGTTTCCAAACCACGAAATCTGACACGAGGGACGCTTGCAAGCTCAAGTTTGTTGTATGTTTGTGTATGTGTTTCTGTGTCTGTGTCTGTGTCTGTGTCTGTGTCTGTGTGTTTGAGAGAGAGAGAGAGAGAGAGAGAGAGAGAGAGAGAGAGAGAGAGAGAGAGAGAGAGAGAGAGAGAGAGAGAGAGAGAGAGAGAGAGAGAGAGAGAGAGACTTGGAATAACAAAAAATGTCTAAGAAAACTTTCTATAAAAGTAATGGGAAAGGAAAGATGCCATGATGGAGGTGGGTGGGTGGAGGAGGGAAAGAGAGGAGGAGAAGGATGGAGGGAGGGAGGGAGGGAGGAAGGGGGAAGGAGGAGGATGAAAAGAAGAAGAAGAAGGAAAGAAAAATTAAAGTTTGATGAAGTTTGTATATAAAAGTCGAGGAAATATTTGCACCGGAAAGGGCGAAGAGGGTAAAGAGGGGAAAGGGCGCGGCGAAAGAGGTGGTGATTCTGTTTCTTGGCAATGAATGTTAGTCGATAATACTTAACTATTATTTAGGTTACAAAAAAGTTGCTGGTTTCGGTTCCACACTTGATTCTGTTCATTGCATCCATTCACTAATTATTCCTCGTGACTATTAGTTTATGAGGGAAATAATTCATCTTATTATGTGTTTTTTAATTGATGTTTTTTTATGTGTGAGTGTGAAACATAAATTGTTCATCGTCATATGTGTAATTTTCTTTCATATTCATTTTTACCCTCTCTCTTTTTTTTTCTCTCTCTCTCTCTCTCTCTTTCTCTCTCTCTTTCCCCCATCCTTCATTTCCTGTAACACTTTTCCCCTCTTTCAACCTACATGCCGTTTAATGCACATCAGAATATCGCCCTGCGCCAGCCCCGCCCTCGAACATAATTCAAGCGACCCGCACCCTCCCTGGCCCCTCAACTTTGCCACTGCGAGGAAAGGAAGACGAAGAAGAATCACGAATATATGAGAGAATAAACGAGGAAATATTGCAGGATTCAGAGATCATCTTGAAATATTCGTTGGTGTTTGTTTCTTTGTTTATTTTTTCTTGTATGTTTGCTTGTTTTGCTCTTTTTCGTTTTCTTTGTGTTATATATTTTTTTCTGAAACTTTTTTTTATGAGATCGTGTCCTTTCTTTCATTATCTAATTTTTTTCATAATTTTTTAGAGCACTTGGAACACACACACACACACACACACACACACACACACACACACACACACACACACACACACACACACACACACACACACAGACACACAGTAGATACCACTTGTGTTTCATTGACTTTCCTGGTTAAATAAAAATCATGTATCACATAATTAATTCTCTTCACATTGTATCAAGTATCCTTCAGAAATTGTTGAATCCAAGTGTATTTCGTTCAGGTTATATTTTGTGGAAAACACCCGAAAGATAAACAAATAAAGTGGTAAAGTAATTGAAAAATAAATAATAAAAGAATCGTTAGTATAATTTCACGTCTAAGATGTTTCATTTATCGTAAGAAGTTTTCAATTTATTTATATATGTTTTTTATTTGGTTAAGTTTTGAAAGTTTGTTTTGAGATAAAGTTAAAGTCAATATACCAAGCTTTATTAATGTTTTATAAGTGTATTTGTATTATGTCCTTATACTTTGAACCACTTTGTACTTTATACAAATTTAAAACTTTATACCCTTGGCCGCTGCGATACTAGACGCTGTACATAAATAATGCCTCCGTCACATTGTTCTTTGCGTCCGAAACATAAGGGAGAAAAGTTTGTGTGTAAGGGATTGTTGCAGCACTTTAGGGAATGACCTTAAAAAGCATCCCAGTGAACGGCTTAAAACGGATTTTTAACATTCATTTGTTTCCATACTATTTTTTCGTCAACAAAAAGAAATATCGATGTTTTAAAATGGAATTCGCTCGTTAGATCTGCCAGGCTAAAAGTTTGGTAATCTTTTGACTGTTTCTTTTATGTATGTTATTTTTATGAGTCTGTGTACGGATTTTTCCATTATATTTTATAGTGTACAGGCAAGGCAGATGACGTTAGTTGGTATTGTTGGTGTGTAGATATGTATTGCCATTGTTATATTTCCTTCGTGTTTTCATAGTAAACAAAATGCCAATTGGTGCAGCAGAAGGAAATAAGTTTAGTAATGTAGAAGATGTGTCGTGTATTGTTTTTACAGATAATCCCAATCGAAAAACATATTCAAACTTTTATTATCAATCTAAAGTTATTTCAAATCAGTAGCTTATTAACATACCGTGTCGGACAGGTAAGAGTTAACCTAATGAAGGGAAGGAGACAGGTAACTCATAGACACGAAAATCATTAACACACAAGAATTTAATGTGTCAGTAGGTAATAAGGAAACCAGACTTTTTAGGTCATGAAAAACCACCTACTGAGTTTACCTGACTGGGAGGGAATCACAAAGTAAGTTCCTGCCTCTGCGTCCTTGTCCTAGAGCTAAGGTGTTTTCTCCTCCCAGAACAAAGGATTCAAGTCAACCGCTGAAGCCCCAGAAAAAGCTTGAATCCATGCACTGGTTCGCTGCTAAACTCGGCGCTACGACTCCCTTGGTGACCTTCCTGCCTCAAACGGGGCCGTGCAATAGCCAGGTAACCTTTAATCAGCGGCGCCAGAGCGAACCAGGTAAAAAGAACATACGTACTCATAATCTCTCTCTCTCTCTTTCTCTCTCTCTCTCTCTCTCTCTCTCTCTCTCTCTCTCTCTCTCTCTCTCTCTCTCTCTCTCTCTCTCTCTTTATCTCTTTCACACACACCCACACACACACACACACACACACACACACACACACACACACACACACACACACACACACACACACACATGCATATGTACATACACAGACATGCGCGCGCATACACACCTGAAATAAAAGACGAAATGTAGCCCATAGTCATTCATTTTCCACACGTAATTAGTTCACTTCCTCCCTACCATCTTTCTCTCTCTCTCTCTCTCTCTCTCTCTCTCTCTCTCTCTCTCTCTCTCTCTCTCTCTCTCTCTCTCTCTCTCTCTCTCTCTCTCTCTCTCTCTCTCTCTCTCTCTAGCGATTAAATTCGTGACACTGGGTACCAGTTCGACGGCGTCACATTGAAGCAATCCGTTCATGGCACATTAGAAATAATAAATGTGGAGACTGGTATTCTGCCGGGCCGTAACGAAGGGTGGAGGGCACTGCACACCTCGCTCTGTCCGCGCCTGAATTGATCGGATTCAACGTTGGCGTGAAGCACATCGTTACGTGGACTTAAGGCCGATAATTGGGTGTGTGAGATCATGGCTGCCGAGTGAATGTAGATGAGCGAAGTGGAAAGGTGGAAAAAATGGATGAAAAAGTTGAAAAATTGTGTGTAGAGGAAATAGTCGCCTAAAGGGACGTTAAGGAGAAGTGTAGAATGGTGAGATGAAAAGGATCAGATGCGGAAAACTTTTATATGTTCTCTACGATAGTTTTTCTTACGTTAAAAGAGTGTGTGTGATATAAATATTTTGTCGCTGTTGTAAAATTGAGAGCGCAATTTCCTCGTCTTACTAAAATAAAAAAATGAAAAGTTTTACGTGTAGTACAAGAGTATGTAATTAATAATTGTGCTGCAGTTTGAAGGGAAGAAGACTTTGCTTTATTAATCAAACTAATGATAGCAACAGTAAAATGACCAACCTCATTAATGAATATTTTCTTGGGCTTTGATTCAAGGTAAAAAATATATATATATATGTCTATGATAATTGAGTAGCGAAATTCAAACTGAGAATAATTATCTACGTGTTTCTTTTATTTTACTGAGTTCCATTCCCGTTGCCTTTGAAATAGTTTTGTTACATACTTTAACGCTAACTTATAATGCATGTTTAACCTGAAAAGCTGTGTTCACTTACATTGAAGCTGTTGACTCGCATAGCTCATGGGAAAACAACTAACCGGCCAACACGAGTCTCTGTCTGTGTAACTGTGATGTTAGAAATAAATCCTTTTTCTCATACCTGATGCCACTAGAATGATCCTTTAGTGTATTCTGGTAAAGCTGTCTTAGTTTAAATAATAAGGTGTTGACACTTTACTTTTAACGCTGCTAGATGACAGTTTTATCACGTCTTATTAATTCATTGAAGGTATTTATTGAAGACCATAATGGATAAATTCGTTTACATCAACACTATCATGTTTTTCCCTTCTGTCTTCTCTCCATTTAAAGCTGAAGAACACAGGGATAGCGAAACGAAGGGAGGTAATGCTAATATATAACGTACAACAGTTATTAATACTTGCATAGACTGATATTAATAGTCATAACGTCTCCCTGTCCCTCCTGCCTCGACACACTTGGACACGCAGGACAAGGCGGCGTAATAGACGGAACCAAGATTATTTTCATGTACCTTTCTAGTGATCACTTGAAGACCAACCAAGCGAGAAATTGTATCCTTGGTGTATTATTGCCTTTGATTCTATACGTTTTCAGCCCCTGTCTCTCTACCTTCAGTATATTTATAGAACGGAATGTTTGCATCGTTTACCTTAATTTACTGAAAAAATTTAAACATAACCATATATAAGTTATTTTTAGATAGTAAGATAATAATACAGCCACTCGTGTTTTAGCAAAGGACTGATAAGATTAATTTTCTTCTTCCTTACCGTCTTGAAACATAACAATTTTTTTTCAACTTCGCTTTACATACCTCTTCCTGCCGCTGCCTCGCCTCGTCCCGCCTCGCCGTCTCCCCGCGCTGGAGGTGATCAAGGAGGCCGTGAAGGTCATCCATCATCGCTGCTTCTTTAGTAATGATCACTTGAGAATAACGCAATAGTGGCAGGGGGTGTTTTATTGAGAGAGAGAGAGAGAGAGAGAGAGAGAGAGAGAGAGAGAGAGAGAGAGAGAGAGAGAGAGAGAGAGAGAGATAAGAGAGAGAAGAGAGTAAGACTAAAGACTTAATAGACAACAGAAAAACAACTAATATAAGTAAGATGTACTGAAATTTATTATAATGTTTAACCACAATAAAAAAAAAAAACTCGTGCCCCTAAACAGCATCGTGACTTTTTCAAGATAAATAATAATAAAAAAAGGTGTTTTTGCCTTGCCCTTCGTGCCTTGTTCTGCTTGAGGCTCAACCTGGATTCTTATCTCCCCTCAAGAGGCCTCCGCTGTGTGCCTCAGACAAACTGATAACATTGCCCCGTCACGACGCATTAACATTGAACGCATGTTTGCATTTCTAACAAGAATGAGCAAACATTACCTACGTGCTGCTCCGGGGAAATTCTT
Source organism: Metacarcinus magister (assembly GCA_029783475.1). Taxonomy (NCBI): domain Eukaryota; kingdom Metazoa; phylum Arthropoda; class Malacostraca; order Decapoda; family Cancridae; genus Metacarcinus; species Metacarcinus magister. The sequence goes on along the minus strand of JAPQNM010000037.1, from coordinate 682,958 downwards.
GTGTGTATTTCGTCTTTATTTTTCTTTTAAGTTGTCATCAGTTTTAATGATGTATCAAATTGTCCATTAATTAAGAACGACATATAGAAAGTGAGTCTATTATTTTATTTGGACGTTTAATAATTTGCTATATTATGTTTTAATCACTGTATTTTTTCATTACTGTATTCTGATAAGGAAGACATATTGTGTTATTTTCTCAGTAATTGTTTGTGGAATTGCGAAACAAAACATGTATTTAAGAAAAAGTAATATATAAAACTGTTGTACTAAGTGCTATAGTATACTCTGAAAAATCATCTTGTGTCACTCTTGAAATTATGAAAAAGAGAATAATCCTATCAACTCTTACTTTGTTTGATTATGTAGGTCAATGAGACTTAAACTGTTCCCTTTTTCCCTCCAAGTGTAAGAATAATAATGTTGAATCTCACTAAACTTTAATCGACTTAATACATAGAATCACACCTTTTAATTTAAAGAATAAAAACACGTGTTGCTTTTTATTCTTGTTTTTTCCTGCTTGCCTCCAGCGCAGTTTCAGAATCATCCTCAGGAGCATACTCAAACGACGTCTTGGCGATAATCTTTAAAGAGAAGGAGAGAGTGGAGACTGCGGTCGAAACGTAACAACATTTTCTTTCTTAATACTCCCAGAATTTGCTTGGTGAGGCTGTTATCTTAAGTGTGCACGAGTCTGTCTTTGCTCTTGTCGACGAAATGTATAATAAATTAAGGGAAAAGAGTTTTATTTATTGTTACACTATCGTTACAACCATCTTCTTCCTCGTCATCTTCCTTTATAATCTCTGTTTGGCTTCCGACAATTTTAAAACTCGACTAAAACAATACTTTGGACTCAATTTCGTAACAAAAATATTATCCGTTATCGAAGCAGCATTACTTTTTTTTTCTAATGGATTATTAAAAGGTTGCTTGCCCTTAGGTTGTTGTTGGGTTACTTGGGTTATAGTAGTAGTAGTGATAGCTCTTATCTTGTTTTATCTTATATTTTAAAAATTTCATGTATATTTTTCATGTTGCCTGTTTTTTTTTCTTCTTTTCCTGCCAGCCTCGGGTGAAAGGAGGAGTCCTTACCTTTACTATCTTACCTCCCTTACCTTGACTCAGTTCATTACAAGTAACCTCACAAGACACAACAAGTCAACTGATATTTATGATTCCTTTCTATACCTTGATGTTCTTTTCTTCTATTTATCATCATAGTTTTATATCTTCATCATTTCATACATTATTATTGTTATTATTCTTATTGTTATTATTATTACCATTCTTTTTGTATTATTTTTTCCTCCCCTCTTATTCCTCGCCATCTTTCATTACAGAGTACGGAGACGCTACGCTACGCCTGAAGGGAAGCACAGACTCTGACGCCGCGTAACCAAAACAGATCGGAAATCGAAGATGCGTAGCACTCTGAAGGTACGCTATGAGAGAGAGAGAGAGAGAGAGAGAGAGAGAGAGAGAGAGAGAGAGAGAGAGAGAGAGAGAGAGAGAGAGAGAGAGAGAGAGAGAGAGAGAGAGAGAGAGAGAGAGAGAGACTGACTGGAAAGAAGGGAACGTAACATGGATGAAAGAGAAAGGGAGGGAAAGCAGAATGAAAGGCATTGCAACAGATAACAATGAAGATGAATGAAAATTAAAGGGGAGGTGAGAGAAAAGAACGAATAGGGATAGAGAGAGAGAGAGAGAGAGAGAGAGAGAGAGAGAGAGAGAGAGAGAGAGAGAGAGAGAGAGAGAGAGAGAGAGAGAGAGAGAGAGAGAGAGAGAGAGAGAGAGAGAGAGAGAGAGATGGTCAACTCAAAAGAAGGATGAGAAAGAGTCTGGAAAGAAAATTTGATGGGTAGCAAAATATTCTGAAGTGGTATTGCTCTTTGGGTGATATTGGTCTCGATTCCTCATGTTATGTGATCGCAAATCCGAGATGACATGGAACTGGAAAAAAAAAAGATACGTGTAAGGTTACATAAGATACTTTTTGATATTGTATGCGATAGAGTTTGCGTAAAATATTATATGATACTGATATATTATTTTTTTTATTATTTTTTTTTTCTTCAATATCATAAATAAGGTAATACGATAGAAAGCAATATACGTGTTTAAATAATTTGGCAGTAATTATAAAAAAAATATATGAAAAAACGAAAGAAATTACGAAAAAACGAAAATATATGTTTGTGAAATTTGTATGAGACGAATAGATAAGAAGCCTGTTACGTATACAACTCAAAGACGTTGTAAGGTATAACAAAAAAGTAATAAGAAAACGCCTAATGCATGTCTAATGTGCTGCTCTGCGCGTTCTTACTAATGTGATGAGAGAGAAAAAATTTAAATGAAGAAAGTAAAGGAGAAAACACCGACTACATCATTAAAGTTTGATTCAAGAAAAGAAAGAAAAAAAAACACACACACAAGAAAAGGAAAGGGAAAAAATATGAAGTCTTAACAAAATATATCAAATGAAACGAAAGATTTGTAATACACTTCCAACTTTTTATTTTTTGTCAAGGAGTGTTACGTTTGCCCGCGTCTGAAAGTGTCCCGCTGGTGTGTGGTGGCGTGAGGCGGCGAGTGTCAGGCTGTCCATCCAGCTGTTCATTACGACGCGAATAAAATAGTGAAAAATGGAGGTGAGACTGCAAATCATCCTCACGTGTTACCAGCAGTGTGTTTTTCCTTCCTCTTCGCATCTCTCTTTCTCTCTCTCTCTCTCTCTCTCTCTCTCTTACTGTCACTTTTTTTTTTCTCTCCCTCGCTCTCTAATTTTGATATCTACTCCGTGTTTAGTTTGTTTTGTGTTTTTTTAATGACTAGTAAAAAAGGAAGCGTAATGTTTACCTGGTGTTTGTAATTTTAATGATTAATTTCTGGTTTGTTGAGTTGTAAATAATAACTCGCCAGTGTTGCTTCTGTACATATTTTTTTATAAGCAATTTTTTTTTTCCATGTATATCTTTTGGTGTTGATAATTGAGTGAGGGGAGTATTTATTTATTTGTTTATTTATTTATGTGTTTGTGTGTTTATTCATTATGTACTATGAGTTAAATTGTGTTGGTTTAACTTGTGGTTATGAAACATGGAACTGTGGACACTCGCTCACTATGAAATTATTAGGAAGGGTAATTTTTGTTATAATTACATTTGCTTTGATGTTTTTATTACTCTTCTTTGTGTACAGTTTCACATCACTGTACGAGACAATTTACTCATATGAGGCTTAAAAAAAAATCAATCAACCCACAAAATGAATGGAAAATATTGCCTTCCACTTAACATGGAAATACATTGGGTTTACTCATTGCATATATATAGAAGCATAGGCACATATCTCTCTCTCTCTCTCTCTCTCTCTCTCTCTCTCTCTCTCTCTCTCTCTCTCTCTCTCTCTCTCTCTCTCTCTCTCTCTCTCTCTCTCATTTTTTCCTCCCTTTTCACCTTGTTGACATTACTCTCGGTAGCCAATGAGAGTCCCACGTTCAGACTCGTACCCATCCTAGTGACGGTAAGTGAGGACCCTCCACTAGCCTCCTTTGACGTCTCTTCTCCAATCAGCGGTGTTTGTCCCCCCCTACCCTCTCTTCCTCCCTCCCTTCCCCTTTCCCTTCCTTCCTTCCCTCCCTTCCTCCTTCCTTCCTCTCCCCTCCCGTCCCCTGAGGCCATAGACATCCTCGTTCCACTGTGTCAATACTAGAGAGGATCGTTTTTAATGATGATTTTGTCCAATATATTTGTAAGTGTTTGCTTGGTGAGTCCTTCCCGCCACGTGTTTGAGGATGTTGATTCATCTTGTACATAATTAATTTGTAGGTTTTTTTTGTTATTTTTGTTATAGTGTGTCATTTAGTCATTAATTAAGTACGTCTTATTTTATGTGGTGTAAAAAAATGATAATGGTTATAATGCTCACTGCTATTATTACCATCATCATTTTTAAAGGTTAATGATTTATATAAACTCCACTGAAAGAACAACAATAACAATAACAAAAAAAAACAAATACAGACCAGGGAACATTTTAATATATCCCTCAGAGAAAACAAAATTACATTCCCGTCTCGTATTATTTTTTCCTTCGTACTCGAAAAAAATTAAAGTTGCAAAAATATAACTTAAAAAAAATTTTGAACCCCCAACCTCAAGTTCTACCTGAAGACGTTTTTCCTTCCCTTGCTCAGTAGCCTCGCCCGCTGCTCCTGTGTGGGTGACGTGTGAGTCATTAATCTCTGAGCCCTAACACCACCCTCCTCCTCCTCCTCCTCCTCCTCCTCCTCCTCCTCCTCCTCCTCCTCCTCCTCCTCTCTCCTCCTCCTCCTCCTCGTCGCATAGATTCCTCTCCCGGCACAGATTTCTTCCTACCACCTCACTGCCTTCAACATCTTGTATTTACTTCTTTTTTCTTGAATTATTATTTATTTTTTCTTTATTATTTCATGTTTTGTAATGAAATGACTTTTATTCATCACTATTTCAAGGTTTATAATGGAACAATGCAGTACTAATTTAGTTTTTTAATTTTTTATCTGTAAAACTCTACGGTATTTGCATCGAACGTTTCATTTATTTGAATAACATAATGTATCAAAGGAATGAATTAAGTAGGTATTACTTTATGTGGTGTGAAAAATAAAATCGTAATTCAGGTTTGAATATCTACATTGCACTCAATATTCCCGCGAACGTGACCTCTATTTTTTTTGTAAATATTAGATTAAAGTTTCATGATTTTCTCGTCATTCCCAGATTCTTGCACATCGTATATTCCCAGTTAGTGATAAATCATAAATTTCAAAGTCCCGGGTGCTTGATGGACACAGTTCCGTTTTTTAATTGAATTCCGCATCAAAATTATTGCAATACTTCGTTTCCCAGGTCCAGCGGGACATCTATTTTGATCATGTGTACCGTATTGTTCCGTGTCTTGTATTTCATCCGGATATTTTCACCCGTCACCAAACAGGTCATGGTCGTAATATCTATGTGCGTATACATCCTCCATATTAATGAGTGTTATGTACGTGCGTCAACTTTTATTGGAAGTAGTAGATTCTTTTTGTTATATGTGTTTTGACTATGGAATTATACGCCACGAGGAATGAATCTGCGGGTGTTCATCTGGGTGTTGATTGTTTGTGATGGAGCTACATTGTACACGCCCATCCCTCGCCTCCCTCGCCTCCCTCGCCTCCCTCGCCATCCCGCCTCGCTGATTGGCTGTTTGGCTGATTGACTTGCTAGCTTAATATCTGGCTGGTAGGAAGGCTGACGTACTGGCTCTTTGACTACCTGTCTGCCCTGTAGGGTTACTGTATTTGGTTTGTCTATCTGTTTGCTTTCTGGTTGGATGTATGACTAGCTGTCTCAAGGGTGGATGAGTGCCTATCTGGGTGGCTAGATGACTGGCGGCGAGGCTGGATAGTTGGAAGGATGGATGAGTAGGTGAGTGACTAAATGGATGGGTTGCTGTGTGGTTGAATGGTTGGATGTACTATATGTGGATGATGAAAAGCTGGTTGACTGGGCTTTTGGTAGGCTGAGTGGCTGTCTTGGTCACACACGCTTACACCAGTTGCTCACCGACACCCCAAGTCGATACCAACCCTCTAGCACTCCTCTCAGCTGATCGCGACCCTCCTGCTGCCGTCCACTCCTGCCCAGGGTGTCATACTGGCCATACACCCCCCCACTTACACACTCGGCACCATATAACCCATAGAATACATCCCGTTAAGAAGAAAGTACATACCTTTTGTCGTTTTGGGGCAGCTTTTGATTATTCCCTCGCGTGCAGTCTTAGGTTTGATCACTGACAGATCTATGTGTTTTATCCCCGTGTTTACGAGTATCTGTGCCCTTGTGTTGTATCCGTATGGGTGTCTTGTTGGTGTGTTTGTAGAAGGCGACGTTTGAATGCATCGTACGGTTGGCAGCCTGGCGGTGAAACATGGCGGGGAACTTGTTATCTCAGTGGGCCGGCACCGTCAGGGAGGTGCCAGTACTATCCCGAAGGCCGGACTGGTAGCGTGTTACCCCTCCGCGCTCCGGACCCACGTGGGCGTCTGCTGCAGCTTCCGAGTTGACAGAAGACACATTACCTCTCATCAAGAGACATCACCATCGTGGACTCTCGCAGTGTGTCTTTGGGCGTTTGGTATTGCACTGTATTCCCGCGCTGGATGTCCCTCTGCTGAAGTATTTGGAAATGTAAAATATTGTGTTATTTTGGAAAATTGGATGCGACTTCTAGTTGATATTCAAAGGATGGAAATTTACTCTTTCCACCGAGGGGAAGACTCCTCTCTATAGAAGGACAATGCTGCCCTTTTATTCGTCTCTAGACCTCCAATGATAGACTCAAAGGAAAATGGTGTCATAATTAATAGTCAAGTGATTTTAAAAGATGTCACATTAGCTCACCCATCAAAAGTGTCCCTTGATTCCTAGTGTTTCGCCGTGTGTCCCTGATAACCCTTTACCGCCCCTGTGTTCTGCCTCGCTTCCCTGTAAGTCCCTTAAAGTGCTGACGATATTTAAGTCCCCCCTTCGATGTACCCAGCGAGGCACACCGTCCCTTCCCTTTCACAGTTTAAGTATAAAAAAGTAACACAAATTTTGGGAGAATAGAAAATGTTCCAGTAATTCCCAGTGGCCAGTACCACTTCAGCTCCTTCAGCGCCAAAGTGAGTTTAATTGTCAAATAAAATTGTGGGCTACAACCACACTTAGCTGACACCTGGGAGGTATTGAGGGAAAAATTTAAATCTCCGCAAATTAAAGGTGCATGCGGCAAGCACTCACCTCTGTTGTGGAAGCCTGAGTCTCCCGCTGCCTCGCCTGCGGTATCGGAATATCGTCACCGAAAAAAAAAATAATTTCCCTCTCTTTCGAATCCAAGGAAATTTAAAAAGTGACAACTCGCAAAGTTAGATAAACCTCAGCGGGGGAAGGTTTTATTTTTCGAAAACGTGTTCTAAAAAACGAAGGTGGCAAAAAATATAAATAAAACACCCTACATGAATATTTACTTTTCCGTGAAGTGTTCGTAGTGACACCTGAGAGCCACTCACCCAAAACAATACCACCACCGCCACCACCGATTTGACTGTCTTCCTCACTGCTGGTAAAGGAGGTTAAGCTTTTCCCTCTTCCTCCTCCTCTTCCCTTCCTCCTCTCTCTCTTCCTCGACCGCTACAACCGTCAAAGAAGTGAGATCCGCCAAGAACGCTCCTCCTATTTCTCTACCTCCTCCTATTATTATCTCTTATTCTTCTTCCTCCTCCTTATCTTGGTGTCCCGTCGCTATTTCCGTCTGACGTGAAAGTTTCCAGCGTCTTTTCGGTGTGGGCGTGATGGCGTGGGCGGCAAAAGGGCGGCTGTGGGCTGTTCTGGCCGTCCTGGTGGTGGGATGGCACTCTGTTCTACCCACGAGGTCCAGGGAAGAGATGATCCCTTTAGGTAAGTTCAGTAACGTTCAAGTTCAGCTTCTACAATGCACGCCAAGGCCAAGTGATCTAATTTAAGTTGTTTTTTCTCCCTGATAGATTCCCGGCCCCGTGATTCTATTTGCAATTTAGGGCGAAGCTGAGGGTGTTTTGCAATGCCTCGCCTTAATTCACTAAGTTCAGGATAGGATTTGCAATTGTACATGTGTAGGAATGCTGCTGGCTTGAGCTGGTGGTTCTTGTGTGTGTTTGTGTGTTTGTATGTGTGAGTGAGTGAGCTCTACATGTGCTTATGTTGGTGTGCGTGTGTGTGTGCGTGTGCGTGTGCGTGGATACTTTGGTGTTTATCTCCTTGTGGTCTGAGAAAGTTTATCTTCCTTCCCTCCGTGTTTCCCTCTTCCTTCGCCTCCTTTTCTTCCTCCTCCTCCTCCTCCTGCGCGTCAGCAAGATCCAGTTTCTAAAGATGAATGACGTGGGAGCCGCGTGTTTACCCTTCAACCTCCCCTCAGGCCCTTCCCTCTCGGCCCTTCCCTCTCGGCCCTTCCCTCTCGGACCTTCCTCTTGGACCTTCCTTCTGGCCCTTCCTACGGTGCCTGCGTCTTCAGTGCTTAATATTTGCCTTTTTTTTTTTATCCCCTGTGGTTGTTTCTTGATGTTTTTCTTCTCCTCGTTTTCTCTATTTATAATTCTTGATCTGATTTAATGTTTCTGGTTTTAGTATAGTCATTGTGTTGGTTGTCGCTTTCTTTAGTTTGTTTTTGCTTTATGTGTTGGTATTATTTTTGTTTGTTCTCTGTTATGTTATTCGTTGTTTTGAACATGTGTTAGTTATTCATATCATTCTTGTTATTATTCACTGCACACATTTGTTTCTGATATCTTTTTGATGTGTTAATCTGATATAGATGAATGTCGGAAAGGAAAGATTCTCTCCGCTTGAATTTGCTCCTCTCACAACATTATATAAGTTTAAAGTTTTGTTTCATCGGTGGAAGTTATATGCAGCACATCAGACACACACTCCTCCTGGCTTCCCTCAGGCCGGTTATAAATTTTATGGCTGCTGCCTTTTGAGTTTCTGTTGCTGAAGGAATTTACGGTAAAAATAACAGCGCACTCCCTCCCCTTGGTATATGCAGTTTGGTTTCATCTTCATTACATCTCTGCCACTCGACGATGTAATGGGAATGTAAATGTTTGGATTTGGTTAATATATGTTATGTTTTCCTCCCTCTTACTTTGTTAGTGCCTAGAATCAGTACTCTTTTTTTTTCGTACTGTTTTGGGTTTAAATATTTTCCTCGTTCCTTTTCTGTTAGTGTTTTGAATGTAGTGTTGTTTAAAAGTCTTTGGTGTGTTAAACATGTTTTCCTCGCGCTTGTTCTGTCATAGTATTTATACAATTTTACTTTTATTTCAGTTTTATTTGGTACTGGGTTTGTTCATGCCAATTCTCATATTATGTCGTCAGTTTAGTAGCATTTTTTTTTAGGTAGGATGTAGTTGCACGTAGCATTGTTTTGTGAGTTGTTTGTCGAGAGTTCTCAACGGAATTACCTTTATTAATGTCTCTTGCCTTGCCATGGCGTACAAACTTCATACTTTACTGCGTCATGTCCTGTGAGCGCGGGACGAACTACTCTCACGTGATGAAAACCGTGAAAACATATACAAAATACAACGACCTGCAACGGAAAGCAAAAAGGGAAAAAGAAGCAAACGTACTTTTTTTTTTTATATATATTTTTTTTGCATTGCAGCGAGATTGTAGTTCATGCTCGCTGGCCTTTTTTTGATAGTTTCAGGCCCAGCAGGTGACCGTAACGCAGCTTATAGTGTCGATGAGAGTGGCCACCGTGACCTTCGACTTTCCATGACATACTCGCGCTATCCGGGTCATCGATGTTAAAGGAATACCTAAAAAAAATCAGAAAAAAAAAATTTGAATCGGAATTTTTGTCATAACCTGTTTTCTGTATAAAAACTAAACTTACTCAAATTCACACCTTGACTTCATTTAGTTTTTGTAATTATTATCTGGATGTTATTCGAAATTCTTTGGTATATATTTACCCTTCGGCAAAATAATAAAAAAAATATTGAATCATTAACCCATACAGACGCACTATAAGTATTGTCAACTTTCCAATGGGTAAAGGAACGTAATGCATCAATTTAGAGTTTCAGATTGACTTGGTAACAATTCTTAGCCATTTTGAACCTATAGAAAGAGATATTTTAGGGTTAACTCATACGTTCTTCTGGTTATGTATCTCTCCTCCGCCTCTCACCACCACTGCCCATCAAAGGGGATGAAAGATCTTTATCCGAGGCATAACAATATCAAGGTTACCGAGACACCCAAACACATCCTTGTTTTGGTGCTGGAAAGTGAGTGAATTCCAGGTTGTAGGAGGAAGAAAAAAGCCACAGAAGTGAGAAGAAAAATGCTTGAATACTGAGAGAGAGAGAGAGAGAGAGAGAGAGAGAGAGAGAGAGAGAGAGAGAGAGAGAGAGAGAGAGAGAGAGAGAGAGAGAGAGAGAGAGAGAGAGAGAGAGAGAGAGAAAGAGAGAGAGAGAGAGAGAGAGAGAGAGAGAGAGAGAGAGAGAGAGAGAGAGAGAGAGAGAGAGAGAGAGTACTAGTTGGCTAAGAAAAGGACCAGCTCAGAATGAAAACACATGATCTTCAGACGATCTCAAAGCAAGAATTGGAATTTACAGAGAAAACCTTGCACAGAGAGGCTCGTAAATAACACAAGATCAGCAAGAAATAGCGGGAGAGAGAGAGAGAGAGAGAGAGAGAGAGAGAGAGAGAGAGAGAGAGAGAGAGAGAGAGAGAGAGAGGGAGAGAGGGAGTAAGACGGAATAAAAAAAAGGAAGGACAAGTGAAGAAGGAGAGAGATAAGACGTACGGTGAGAAAAAGGGGATGAACTTCAGCGATAAACATAGGATGAATTAGAACTTGTGCAAGAAACTGGTCAGAGAAAACAGGAATGAAACTCGGCGGCTCGAACTAGGAAAACTTAAGACAGGGAGGAGGAAGATTAACGAGTCTTGTGCTGTAGTTACAAGGGCGTGAGGCAAGGATAGGGGACGAGATGGATAATGGATAGACGAAATGCGGGAATGTTCGAGGGCTTCAAAGGGTAGCAAAGATTGGCACTGCACCCGGCGATACAGAAAGAAAAAGAGTGCCATGCCATTGCTGAAGTAAAGTGAAGTGAAGGAAGGGTTGAATTCAAGGTTAGGTATGGGTTGGGTGTATGTGTTGAGGTGAAGTGTGAAGACGAAATGAGTGTTTTGTTTTTCTCTCTTCCTCTCTCTCATTCTCTCTCTTATTGCAAAGGTTTAATGGCAAGCACGATATATTTCAGTGTGTATTTTATCCTTTCTATTTCATGCTGTTTTTTCATTTGCTTTTCATTTTGCTAGCTGTTTATGAGGTGGTGTGTGGTATTGTCCTATAAAAAGAGAGAGAGAGAGAGAGAGAGAGAGAGAGAGAGAGAGAGAGAGAGAGAGAGAGAGAGAGAGAGAGAGAGAGAGAGAGAGAGAGAGAGAAAGAGAGTATTTTGGTTTACGATAAAATAGGAATAAAAAACTAATTCGTCCCTGGAACCCCATACCTTCCCTTCATTACACTACACAAACAAATGCTAATGAAAAGATAACAGGTGAAGGCGTTACCTGGGCATGATTCCTCCTCTTCCTCTTCCTCTTCCTCTTCCTCCTCCTCCTCCTCCTCCTCCTTCTTCTTCTCCTCCTCCTCCTCCTCCTCCTTCTCTTCTCCTTTCCCTCGCTTCCCTTGAGTTTTTTCTTCTGGGAAATGTAGTGAAATCCCGTGTTGTAGTTTGTAATGAAGTACGAAAAAAGAATGGAGAGGAAGCAAGGAAGAGGAGGAGGAGGAGGATGGAGGAGATGAGGAAGTTTTACAAGAGCAAAGAATGAGAATCATGAAGGAAGGAGGGATGTAGAGAAGGTAAATTGAAGACTCCTGAGAGAGAGAGAGAGAGAGAGAGAGAGAGAGAGAGAGAGAGAGAGAGAGAGAGAGAGAGAGAGAGAGAGAGAGAGAGAGAGAGAGAGAGAGAGAGAGAGAAAGAGAGAGAGAGAGAGAGACGCAAAAAAAAGAATCCGATAAGCCTTTCTCCCTTGAACCGTTTCCTTGAGTAAAGAAAATAAATGAAACCTAAGACAAAAACACCCTTAGAGGAAATGACCCCAAAGATAAACACTCACAAGATGGACTCAGACTCTTCATTTATACTATTTACCTTAACATTTCTAAATAAACTCGATTCCCTTAGAATTAGTCTCAGATATTTATGTTATGCTTTAAATGCATAGAGTACGACTAGACCCTATCCCTCCCTTGCTCCCTCAGTTGATTAAGCCATCCAATACCTAGCGAGAGGGAGTAGCAGGTGGAGGGAGGAAGGAGGAAGGAGGAAGGAGACATGCAAGGGAAGGGAGGAGAGAGTAAGAGGACAGTCCGTGGTTCATGTTATTACGACGGAATGCTCCTTTGCTACAGACGAACGAGTCAACCATATGAGACAGTCTCCCCCACGAATCGACTCTACCTCCTGCTGGTTGTGGTTGTGGTAGCAGCGTCTGGTAACCTAGAATGGAGTGATGTGCTTTGTCAGTGCAGGCGAGGCAGTCCAGGCTAAGGAAACTCAAAGCAGGGTGAAGAAATACATCTATATCACAAGTAGTTCAATACAGAGAGGTAGTTCAAGACAAGGAAATTCAGTGTTTGAAGTCTTATAAAAAATCGAACTCAATTTCAGCTGAAGAATGTTGGGAAAGTCAAGGTTTAATTCAGATTTTTAGTTCGTCAGTTCTACCGTGGAAGTTTTTGTTCAATGTGGCGATAAGAATATATGTTCCAATTAACTTGACGGATAAGCCACGACCCCTGCCACACCACCGCTAATCAGATTCATTTTCCACCACACGCTCATCAGATAAATAAATAGGGATGGTGAAAGGGGTGTTAATTGTCCGTCAAATCCATGTAAATAGATTGTATTGCCTGTAGGGAATTTTAGCGAAACTATACTAACTCCCGGGTTGAATCGAGACTAATAAAGGGATGGAGACTTCAATGCTCAGTAGTGAAAATTGATTTGTTAATTTTTTTTCAAGATCTTTATATTAGAACTGGTAGAATACAATGATTATAAACCCTTTTTGTTAGTGTTAGTAGAAGAATACTTTTCATTTAACTCGTTTGTTTTCCATCAACTGGACTTGCACTAGTTTTCTGTTTTACGTAAATATTTTTTTCTGAACACTGGTACTTTGTTCACTACTTTAATTTCATGGTCTGGTATGAAAGTGTTGAACATCGCCTGTGTGTGTGTGTGTGTGTGTGTGTGTGTGTGTGTGTGTGTGTGTGTGTGTGTGTGTGTGTGTGTGTGTGTGTGTCTGTGTATGTATATGTGTGTGTTATAACTAAAAGCTTGTTTGAGGAGAACAGTGAACTATATATACACTGCAACATTTCCACCGCAAAAATCAACCATTAAAGTGAGGCAGCAGCTAAGGTTTGCGTTGGTGCATTGCCTTACTGTCACGCCCTTAGCCACTCTCATTGCTAGGACCCAGACGACCATTGGGCAAGGTTTAGAGGGTCATGAGGCCACGGCTTGGCATTCATGAGGATCTTCGGCACTGCTTTGTCTCTCCCTTTCCTCCTCTTCCCCCTCCTCCTTCTCCTCCTTTAAGTCTCATTCTCTCCACTTTTTTCCTCCTTCCGTTCATTCGTACCACGTCCTTGACTTTTTTTTTCGCAGTTCCTGTCTTTCTGCTCCTTTGCCTTGCAGCTTTATCTCCTTCCTGCATTCCTCTTCTTCTTTCTCTTCTCTTACATTAATTTTTCTTTTCTTTTGCTCTCTGTTCTACCTTCGTCTATTTGTTTTTTGCATTCCTTTTCTTTTTTTATTATTTTTCATCTCACATTCTTGCTCTTTTATTTTTTTACATTTTAATTATTTTTTTCTTTTACTTTCCCCTCTCTTTTTTTTCCCTCTTTCTCTCTGTGCTTCCCCTTCCTATATCTTGAGCGATCAGTGTAATATTTTCTAGCACTATTTTCACCTAGTTTTACCACCACCAAGGTTTGATTTACATGAGGCGGCTCCCGGAGGTCATTTGCATACTGTAGATTCACTGTTTTGAAGCTCTCTCTGCCTTCTGAAATGTTACTCACTTTCATTTTTATTCATATATTTATTTATTGTATTTTCAGTAATATTTAGTAAGATTTTTTGTATTATGTATTTGTTCCATGATATTTTGTCCATCTCAGCCTCTTTCTCAATATTATTATTTAGTTTTTTATTGTTTTCGAGAGAGAGAGAGAGAGAGAGAGAGAGAGAGAGAGAGAGAGAGAGAGAGAGAGAGAGAGAGAGAGAGAGAGAGAGAGAGAGAGAGAGAGAATATTTCTTCTTTAACTCCTGCATACTTTTGCCTTTTTTTTCTTTCTATATATCCCCCACTTTCATCCGGCTTTTCTCCTTCCTTATTTTTACCGTCCTGGCTGAGTGCAGAGTACACCCTTGCTCTGTTTATACATATAGCCTATACTTTTTTTCCCCCCTCTGCAGCAGTTTCCCACTTCTCTCCTTCCCTTCATCGTCAGCTTTTCACATAACAAGCACTCTACTCCCCCGGTTTTCCTTTCCCTCGTTTCCTCCTATCCCCAATCCTTTCTATCCCTCCATACCCGTTCACTCGTTTTTTTTTGTTATATCATCCTACGTCCACCACTCTCTTTCTCTCCCTTTATCCTACCTTCCCTGCACTCCCTCTCTCTTTCTCTCTCCCTGCGCCCTACCTCCCAATCGGCCCTCCCTCCATCCTTGCCTTCGTCCTTCAGTTTTCAGTATTTCGACAGCCCTGTGTGTAGGTTTAGGTGAGTCAGTCCCTTTAACTTGGTCTTCCCACCTCGGCATTAACGTGAACCACAAGGCTGAGATTGATTGATTGGCCCGGGAGATTATGCTTCGTGCTATGGTACTCTATTCCTTTATATTTTTTAACTTCTGCATCATATACTTTTCTGATACTTGTAAAGGAGTATCACAAGTCTTATTTCATGCAGGGGAAGTTATGTTTCTTTTATTAATTTATTTCTATGTGTTTTTTTGGGGGGAATGTGTTTTATATTTAGTAGATATTAATGGGTTTTGTTAAGTATATATATGTGAAACTTTCCTTCTGTCTCTCCTTTAAGTGTTGTAGGGAGTGTGTATCGCCTTTACTTGACATTTAGGATTGTAATTATGTGCCGTAGCAAGTAATAATTTCCTCCCTTTAATGTGTAGACCCTTGAACGTCGAGAGAGAGAGAGAGAGAGAGAGAGAGAGAGAGAGAGAGAGAGAGAGAGAGAGAGAGAGAGAGAGAGAGAGAGAGAGAGAGAGAGAGAGAGAGAGAGAAAAAAAACTAGTAAAGTAAGGTTTTGTTAGTGTTCTTTACCACACGAGGATTTAAAGGTCCTCGTGTGTGTCTACCATTAAGGAATGTTTCACTTCTCTCGGGAATATGATCAGACGACCAACTTTGCCTTTGGTTCAGTAGTCTCAGGAAATTAAGGCAAGAGGCGATCTAATCAAAGGGAAAATATATGGAAATTTAATCAGTAGTTTAGTTTAGTTTAGGTTTTTTTTAATGATTCTTCTTCCCCTTTTTGATAAGTTGAGAGTACGATAAAAAAAAAAGTTAGGGATGAAAATAAAAAATAATGACACTACCAGGGGAATAAATACACACAAAAAAAATGTATTCTAAACGAACAAATGAAACTCGCAATAAAGACAATAAAAAATAGATGTTAATTCAAAGAAAACTCGGACATACTAACGATAATTTTCCACTGATACTGAAGGTAGAAGAAAAAGGTGAAAACTATTTGTACACTTGAGAGAGGAAGGGAAAGGAAGGGAAAGGAAGGCAGGGTAAGGCAAGGCAAGGCAAGGGAAGGGAAGGGAAGGGAAGGGAAGGGAAGGGAAGGGAAGGGAAGGGAAGGGAAGGGAAGGGAAGGGAAGGGAAGAGAAGAGAGAGAAAGGAAGGGATGGATAGTGTATTGGAGGGAGAGAAATGGCAGTACTTCAACGAGGAATAAAAATACAAAGAAAATAAATAGGTGTGAATAGAAAATGTGTGTGAGAGAGAGAGAGAGAGAGAGAGAGAGAGAGAGAGAGAGAGAGAGAGAGAGAGAGAGAGAGAGAGAGAGAGAGAGAGAGAGAGAGAGAGAGAGAGAGAGAGAGATAGGCATTGAGTAAAGAAGGGAGGGACGACAGGGAATGCATGAAGGAAAGGCTGCAAGAAAGGGGATGGCAGGGAGGGAGGAGGGAAAAGTGTTGAGGGAAGAGGAAGGGAGGAAGGGAAGGGACAGTGGTGGAAGAGATAAGGCCTTGGAGGGGAGTGGGTGGGTGATGGAAGGGGGAGGAAAAACAGAGGAAAGGACATGGAAGAAAGAGGAAATAGGTAGAAGAGTTTGTAGGGAAATAGGGAAAAATTACCAGACATAATAAAAAAAAATACAAAGGAAAGGGACATGGAAGCAAAATAAAATAGAGATGAGAGAGAGAGAGAGAGAGAGAGAGAGAGAGAGAGAGAGAGAGAGAGGAGAGAGAGGAGAGAGAGAGAGAGAGAGAGGAGAGGAGAGAGAGAGAGAGAGAGAGAACTGTCTAGACGTAGAAAACGAAAGTGAAGAAACATGTAAAAAAAATTAAATAACAAAAAAAAACACATTAAGAAATTAGTGTGTGTTGGGATGAAAGAAAAAGAGGAAAGGAAGGTGGAGGAAAGAGGAAGAGGAGAGGAAGGGGAGGAAAGAGGACAGAGAAAGAGGAAAGGAAGTAAAGAGAAGAGAGAAGAAGACATTTAGGTGGTAAGGCTGTGGGTGTGGGAGGAAGGAATCACACAACGATAACAGAGGTGCACCAACACCCTCTATTGATCACCAATACCCGACGGAGGCGTGAAGGAGGGGCGGAAGGAGCCTTGAGGTCAGATAGAAAGCCCTGCCAAGTCCTACATCTCCTAGTGGTCAGCTGGGAGGGAGGTCAAGGAAGGCACTGAGGTCAGGGAGGTCAGGGAAGTGGAAAACAAAATGACATTGGAAAAATATCTCTGAATTCGCGTCAAAACAAAGCCATTTTCTTCCAAGATTTTATGTCATCTATAATAGACGATGTACGTTTTATTTATTTATTGTTTTATTCAGGCACTTATTGTTGAGTTTTATTTTGCATTATAGACGGTGTTTGTGTATTCTTTTATATATATATTTTTGTCCTTTAACTGTTGGCTTTCATACGTAATTATAGACACAATTCTTTTCATCCTATTCAACTGTTAAGGATAATAATTACAAGACAACTCATATTATCTTGGGTTCACGTTTTCTACTAGTGTTTCCAGGTGTTTGTAGGCTTAACAATCTCCATTAGTCCGCACACCAACCTTGACAAAAAAGAAAAACAATAATAAAAATCTTCTTTCTTTTCTACATTCTAATATTCGGTTCAATTCGCGTGTGTGTGCAGCTATTGTTTTAGTTGTGTTGCACCGGAGCTTTTATTCAAACATTTGTACAAGCTCTCCATGTACACCTGGGAGGCAGGCATACTAGAACAGACACACACACACACACACACACACACACACACGGCGGAAAGGAGTTTATCGGTGCAAAACAATGCCCACACACGCCCGGGCAAATATTATAAACAAACACCAACAGTCACAGGCTAAACATAGCATAAGCGGACAGTCAACAGGTGAAGTCATGCGCGGTAAACCCGATTCTCGCCAGATTACAAAAGGTGTGTCCTGACGAGATGCAGGTACACAAGGCACTCTAAGGGAAGGTTCAGAAGCCACCAGACAGACCCTTAAGGCAGCCAGACAAGAACGCAATACCGATGAGATGGTAAAAAGCTGCTT